>CM046365.1:2079382-2424179 GCA_025413025.1 Ficus hispida
GATGGAGCATGTGCCTTGTCCAAAATACAGCTAAACTTGGGTGTTAGGGACTAATTATATTTAAAAACTCATGCCTGAGTTTCCTAAACTAAATCATAGTCAAATAGAAATTGGTTTGATATGACTAGAGAAAGAGCAAGTAACCAAGCAGATGACCGGTAAGAGGGCCCAAAAAAAAAAAAAAAAGAGGAAAAGATACAGAAAATAGAACCAATTCGAGAGAGAGGGGAAAGATGGTATTTTTTTTAATAGACTATTAATCAATTATATCATAAAATTTTAAAGATAATAATAAATAATATAATCAAATATAATATTAAAAACTGTATACAGTTGTCCAATCGCTAGACCAAGCATGTTGTGTCATTGCCAAACATTGTATTTGGGTTTTGTTTGCAAAGACGATGATTGGCGTCATGATCTTTACCATGGCGGCCTCGCTAACTTGTCCATTAAGGTCGTCGTCTCATGAAAAGTTATCAACTTGATAATAAAAATACTATTATTTACTAGAAAATTCAAGAATTTACTTTAAAAAAAAAAAAAGGATTTACCTATAAAAATCCGGGAGCTAAACTCAAAAGTAAGAACTTATAAGGAAAATTAAACAAGGAAACATATGGATTGGAGGTGTCTTACCATTTTTACTTGAATTCAAGGATCTGAAGCAAATAGATCGACAATTGAATATAAACCCTGGTAAGAGGACGAGCATGTCAGAGCGGAAAACGAAACCCTAAGAGAGAGAATAATGAGATTGTCCCCCAAAATTATCGCACTTCACACATAGTTAAACTCAATTTAGCAACAAATTTAGTTTTTTTTTTTTTTTTACTCAAAGAGAAACTCAATCCCTAAGATCTTCTTTCTTGAAAATGAACTGACGGCGAATTCTTCGACGCGAGGACGACTCAGAGGTATAGAGAGAGAAAGAGAGAGTTAGAGAGAGAGAGATTCGAGAATACCTTGTGAGATCGAGTTGCGACTGAGCTCGAGAGCAGGTCGTCAATGGCGGTTTCGGATCCAAATAGAGAGAGAGAGAGAGAGACAGAGAGAGAAAGGAGAGAGGGAGGGTTTGTGGACTGATGGAGTTGCTTTTCCTCTCCATCAAGAAATACAAATTCGTTTAACCAAAAACGACATCCGATTTCGATAATCGACATGTTAAAGAAACGACAAGAAAATTGAGACGTCGGACTGAAATTCCAGCCCATGAAAGGACCATATGTGGCGAGGTCCATAAAGAATCTGGGCCTATGCCCAATTTCAGTTGATGGGCTTCGTTTCTTCTAGATTGTTCCGTACGAAATTTTAGCCGTTGATTTCACAAAACCCTAAAACCTCCGAAAACCCCTAATTTTCACTCGCCTCCTGTGGCGTCTCTCCTCATCACCACCAGATCATTCGTTCGTAGACTCTCTTTCTCTCTCTAGAGTCAAAAGTTTTTAATCGTGATTTTTTTTTTTTTCAATTTTTTCAGGCTACGGAGGTGTGATTTGCCTTTCGCAGTTGGTTTTGACGGTAGATTTTGATCATTGAGTAGAGCGATAAACTTTTTTTCCTCGATTTTTTTTTATTTGTTGCCTCTAATTTGTTCTGATTAATGTAGTTTTTGATTCGTGATGATTTTTTTTTTCGATTGATGTTTTTTCGATCTATGTTTTTTCGGTGTTCCTTAAAAGAATCGAACTTCAATCTCTGATCAACTTGGTTTGCAACAATTCGTGAAGGAATATATTGATTTTTTTGGTGATTTGTTTTGTCCGTGATGACAAATTTGAAGGCTTGTTTCTCAAGAACAGACTCTCTTTCTCTCTCTAGAGTCAAAAGTTTTTAATCGTGATTTTTTTTTTCAATTTTTTCAGGCTACGGAGGTGTGATTTGCCTTTCGCAGTTGGTTTTGAAGGTAGATTTTGATCATTGAGTAGAGCGATAAACTTTTTTTTCCTCGTTTTTTTTTATTTTTTGCCTCTAATTTGTTCTGATTAATGTAGTTTTTGATTCGTGATGATTTTGTTTTTTCGATTGATGTTTTTTCGATCTATGTTTTTTCGGTGTTCCTTAAAAGAATCGAACTTCAATCTCTGATCAACTTGGTTTGCAACAATTCGTGAAGGAATATATTGATTTTTTTGGTGATTTGTTTTGTCCGTGATGACAAATTTGAAGGCTTGTTTCTCAAGAACATTCGCAGTGGCCGCCTGAGAGCTTTCGCCTTCGCCGGGCTTGAGAGCTTGTGCTGCTTCAATCCTTCCTTGGATGTCTGAGACTCCCAACAATTCACTTTTTTTCATTCTCCAAAATCTTTTTTGTTTAATTTTCCCTCGTAATTAAATTGATTGTTTTCATCAGTTTGAATGCAATGTTCGTGTTTTGTTGTAGTGTTTGGATCAAACGTGATTTGGTTTTGTCATTTACAGTTTAGCTGATGTAAATTGTTTGTTTGTTTGTTTGTATCTTTTATTATATTTGCATTGTTGATGATACAAATTCTAAGGCTTGTTTCTCAAAACATTCGCAGTGGCCGCCTAAGAGCTTTCGCCTTCGTCGGGCTTGAGAGCTTATGCTGCTTAATCCTTCCTTGGATGTCTGAGACCCTTGCAATCACTACTCATAGAGTTTAGAACTGCCCTTTACATTGCTGATTGCTTTTGTTTTGTTTTATTAATTAACGTTGCAGGAATCAAGTAGTTCGGTTTCAGTTTTACGGTTGTTGTTTTAGTCTGTAAATTTGTCAATTGTTATGTTCTATCTGTTTACTTGCAACTGCTTATATTGGTTTTGTTTTGTATTGCCATTGTTTGCTATTATATATTAGTGTACTGTCTGCATTTCTTTTGCTGTGTGTAATCGATCTCTCTTTGTTTTCGGATATTCCTATAGTTGATGATGACAAATCTAAGGTTTGTTTCTCAAAACATTCGCAGTGGCCGCCTAAGAGCTTTCGCCTTCGCCGGGCTTGAGAGTTTATGCTGCTTCAATCCTTCCTTGGATGTCTGAGACCCTTGCAATCACTTAATATAGAGAGTTTATAACCGCCCTTTACTTGGCTGATTGCTTTTGTTTTGTTTTATTAATTAACGTTGCAGGAATCGAGTAGTTCGGTTTTGATTTTACAGTTGTTGTTTGTAGATTTGTCTGTTGTTCTAGTCTATCTGTTTACTTGCAATTGATTTTATTGGTTTTGTTTTGTATTTCCATTGTTTGTTCTGCTATTATATATTCTGGTACTGTCTGCATTTCTTTTGCTGTGTTTTATCATTTTCTCTTTGTTTTGGGATATTCCTTTTAGTTGATGATGACAAATCTAAGGCTTGTTTCTCAAAACATTCGCAGTGGCCGCCTGAGAGCTTTCGCCTTCGCCAGGCTTGAGAGCTAATGCTGCCTCATCCTTCCTTGGATGTCTGAAACTTTGAATTTTCCATCCTAGAATCAAGTGTTTATAGTAAATCAAAAGGCTTTGATGTATTGTTTTTTTTTGGATTACCTATGATCTGGTTTCCTTTTTAACTATTTCTTGTGTTTTAAAGTTCAGAACTTGTTAATTCTACATTTTCGATAATGAGATGATCGATGATGATAGTTCCAAAGGCCTGTTTCTCAGAACATTCGCAGTGGCCGCCCAAGAGCTTTCGCCTTCGCTGGGCTTGAGAGCTTGTGCTGTTTTTATCCTTCGTTGGATGTCTGAGCCCACATTCTCTATTTAAAATTGACAATTTTTATTGTTAATATTCCATTGGTAAAACGTGCTTAAATTTACTTTTTTGATGTTTTCGTATAACATGCTTATGTGCAAAAAATGTAATTGTTTTAAGTAGGAGTTTTCGGGGACTAAACGTCTGCCCCTTTAGCAGTGATCATGAGTGCTTAAGGGATGAACAATGTCCCTCACATTCATTTTCATCCATCCTTTTCACTTTGTCAGTCGTCTTCTTTATGTCTAGCTGATCATTTGGGGATGGGAAATTCAACAATCTTTTTACTGTTAATTGCGTCTTTGATTTGGTCTTTAATAACTCATTGTTGATGATGACATATCTAAGGCTTGTTTCTCAAACATTCGCAGTGGCCGCCTAAGAGCTTTCGCCTTTGCCAGGCTTGAGAGCTAATGCTGCTTCATCCTTCCTTGGATGTCTGAAACTTTCTTATGTTGCACAAAAATTTTCCATTAATATTGTCTTATGTTGTAATAGTCACATTACACTCCTGATTGTTGTTGTTACCACTGTTTCGGTTAAAATTCTTACGGAAGGCAATGATGAGCAATCGAGATTGTCATGCACCACTCTGACGAGAAATCTGTGCTGATAACTTCTCATACCCATTTCTCTGATGCCTTGTCTCCAGAGTTTAGTATTTTTGAATACTTTTGTTGTCTTTTTTCGGAATTTACCTTTGTTTAGTTCTGTTTAGTGTTGTTTTTCAGAATAGATTTTGGTTTGACAAGGAACCAAGTGATGGGGTCTTTCAGGACCTAACCATGATGCGGACCGCACAGCTCTTTTAGGGCTGATGGGGATAAACTTAGGTTTCTGATGGTTCTTTTAGATTTGCAGAGAAAATTTTCATGACTAATTTTGGAGATAGATTTAGATTTTCTCTCAGAAAATTAGATAGTTCTGCTATTTTAGTTATTGAAAGTTGTATTTTAAGTGCAGGAGATGGTACGATGATGATGAGATCTCACAATCTCGTTAATCTGATTTAACATGAGGATAATTTTCTCAACCATTCATCAACTCTTTTGAGCACCTTCCTCTACTTTAATAGTGGGTCGTCTGTGTTTTTTGGGGGAAAATTCTTCTGAAAGAATATTTTTTATATAGCATGCTTGTGGATTTCGGAAATTTCAAGTTTATCTTTGTAGTATTACAAATTTTTCTTTGAAAGAAAAATAGAAGCGAACTTTAAAAAGTTTTGGAATTTGCGAAAGCGCCTTGGAGTTATGTTAGCCCGAATGAGAGGAGGTTTTGGTGGATTCTTCAAATTGTTGGCCCGTTTTGTTTTCTTATTTGAAATGAGCATTTTATCTTGTAAATGCGACGTTCTAGGATGTGTGAAAAAATGGCTCAGAGAAAAACATAAGAGTGAAATTTGTTTGGATGTCAATTTGGAAAGTCCTTTCATTTTTGAGGTGAGAAGATTTCAAAAAATTTCTCGAGTATTTCAGAAGTGTACAAAGCAGTTTGAGAAAGGTGACAACGCATTTTACAGAGCAAATTTGAGATTGAGGTGAGGATCCTTTTTTCAGGAAAATTGGATTGAACTCTGTTTAGATATTTTTTACGAGAGAGAGCTATTGAGGAATTTGTTGAAAGAAATATCAGATGACAAGAATGAACATGGGATTCTCTATGCTATTGACTTTTGTAAGAAGTCCGAAAAGAATGGAGGACTTCGAACTCTTGCGTCAAATTGGGCTCTAGTTGTAAAGAAGAACAAGAGAGAGAGGAGGAGAACTGACAAGAAAGCCACAGCTCATAATGTAGATGAGTTGAGATCTCAAGTTCAATGGAAGGGAGCTATGTTTAGTAATCAACGTTCCACGTAAATGTTGTAATTTCTGCAATATTGAAAAATTCAATCCTCTACGATTGATGGTTTGAAATCCCTATCCGATTGATGGTTTGAAAAATCATCCATGTTATAAAATCAACGTGTATCTAGTCTTTTTGATAATTTGTATCCATGATCGCTAAATTTTTAAGAGTTATGAAATTTGGTCTTACAGATTTAACTAATTTATCCTTAAATTCTTGATTAATGTGAAAAAGTTAATTAGTAATAGATGTCAGAATTTTTTACGTAATTCGTCATATGCATGGCACACATCCAATTTTGTGCAAGATTTCCGAATATACCCTCTTAGTTAACAAAAAATAATTAAAAAAATCCTTAAAATCATGAGAGAGAGAAGCTTGAAACCCTAGAAGATGGGAGTGCCTTGTAACCTCGGTCTAGTCGCGAGGCCTGTGACATGTGCCCATTAATCTCCCTCATTATCTCTGCTCTGTCTCTTTTGTTATTTCTTTCACGCGATCTTTTCTCTTTCGGCATTGGGTTTTCTTTGTGATTATAAGTGATTGTGCAAAACCGTGCATTTTGCATACATATCGGGGATTCTTTAATGAAGTTTTCCATTTATGTCAAAAAAAGATTTCATATAGCATTTGAGGAGTCCTTTTGGCAATGTCAAGAAAGCATATCAAACGTGAGTCATCACTTTTTTGGATAATAAAGTTTTTATTTAAAAAAAAAAATAGACGATGCATTTGAGGCTCAATGTACGGTCCAAATGGCTAGGGAAATAAAATTAAGTAGGCAGAGCTGATAACCAAATTCATATTGTAGTTCAACAAGTAATGGTTTAGTTTTATTTTTTTTTTTTCGGCCGGATTAGTTTGTGAAAAATTTTGGAATATAATGGACTAAGAGGGAGGCGGGGGAGAGAGAAGGGGGTGCTGAATCTGTCATTTATGTGGTTTGGGGCCTTGCGAGGTCGGAGAGTCTTCGAAACTATATAATATCCGATTTATTTCCTTTATTTCCAAAATTGTTCTTCGCTAATCTAAATTTCCAGGTATCTAACAGAATGTAAAACTATAATAGTCTCGACTTGCAAGAAAGTCGGTTTCGTATGGCAGTCACATGATGTCATGTTTGGTTCTGGATCAAACGCCGATGGTGCATGAACAATGTTTTGTTCAATAGAAACCAGCAAAGCATGGATTCCTCATTTCGAATTCAAGGACATTTAGCATCTTGTACAACTCTAATGGTTACCAGCAACAAAAGCGGTTACTTTGTTCCTAACTTCAATCTAGTTACAACCAGGCATTTTCTTCAACCCTTCCTCGAGCATTGCTTGCCTAACCATTTCCGCTTCTTTCCACTGCCTACTAGCGCAATACAAATTCGATAGTAGAACATAACTTATCTCTTTACGCGGCTCTAAGTCTTTTAAAGCTTTTCCCAAGTGTGTCCCGAAGACTACATCTTGATGTGCAGAACAAGCTCCAAGAAGAGACTCGTATGAGCTAATATCTAGGGTACCTGTCCCTAAATACTTATTGGCCAAGTCTTTTGCTTCTGCTATGTAACCTCCTCGGCCAAGCGTATCTACCATGCACGCCACATGATCCGTTTCAGGGGAAAGTCCATGAATTGATGTCATTGTTCTGTAGAATTTGCGACTTTCCTCTATGAGTCCTGAATAGCTGCAAGTCATCAACAAGCCAATGAAGGTCACTTTATCAGGTTTCACTCTGGTCATCATCATTTCTTTGTAAAACTTTAGAGCTCGGTTAGGCTCTCCGTGCAAACCAAACGTAAACAACATAGCATTCCAAGAGACCAGATCTTTATTAGGAATCTCACGGAATGCACGGTTAGATCCTTCTATATCCCCGCATTTAGCATACATGTTTATTAAGCCGTTTCCGATGTATGCATAACCATTGAAGCCACTGCGAACAATACACCCATGTAGCATTTTCCCGGGTCCTAGTACGGCTAAGCTTGAACATGCATGAATTACGGCTCCAAATGAAAAATCATCTGGTCGTAATCCATTTCTCACCATTTCAATGAAGAAGCTAACAGCTTGTTCACCGTGTCCATTTCTTGCATACCCTGAGATCATAGACGTCCATGAAACAATATTCTTTTCAGGAGCCCGTTGAAATGATAAGAACGCTTCGTTCGTGTCTCCCACTTTCATGTTAGCATCAATTATGGCATTCCACGACACTTGATTTGGAATTACAATGGACTCAAAAACCCTAATAGAATCACTGGCACGACCTTGTTCCGCATAAAAACTCAAAAGTGAGTTCATTGCCTCTACAGCAGAGCTCCACCCGCTTTCAATGATAAAACCATGTACCATGCATCCATATTGAACTTCTGATGATTCAGCACAAGCATTCATGAGGGTAGAAAAGGTCCACTTATCTAGCCCACATGAATTATTCAGCATCTCTTTCAACAAGGCCAAACACGATTCAACTTCACCATGCAACGCATGACCTGCAATTATTATATTCCAAGCGATCTCCACTCTTCTTGGCATAATTGAGAACACTTTGTACGCAATGTTAAACTGACAAGACTTCGTATGAGCAAACAACAGCGAACACCAAGTCATTTCCTTCCTAAGATGCATCTCATCAAACACTCTGGTAGCATTAGAAGGATTCAAACACTTGCCATACATATGAATTAATGCATTGTTGATAGGTAAATAAGATTGGCACCCCAGAACGCGTACCAAAGCATGAATGCTAGTCCCCAGTAGAAGTTCGCAAGCACCTGCACACACACTCAAAGTTACGGTGAACGTGAAGTGATCGGGTCTGGTGTCACATGTTCGCATGCGCCAGAAAAGAGAGAGGGCTTCTTGGTGAAGACCCAGCTGGGAATAACTAGCAATCTTTGCGTTCCAAGCAACGGAGTCTCTGTGAGACATTTCGTTGAACAACTTGCGTGCATGACTGATTCGACCCAACTTCGCAAGTGCAATTATCCTGGACGTAATTTGAAACAGTTCCAGCTGCATTTCATTATTCTCCAATCTTCATAGAATCCCATTAATTTACTTCAGCTGGCAAGCATTGCGTTCCAAGTGACTAAGCCTCTTTAAGACATTTCATCGAACAACTTGCTAGCATTTCTACTAGATGTAATTCGGAAACTTTCTAACTGCGTTTCATTCTTTCCCAAAATTCATAGAAGCCCATAAATGTACTTCGGCAACTCTTTTGCTTCTGATTATGTTTGATAAGTGAAACGGAGCTCAACTCTTTTCTGTATCATTGTTTCAACCAAAAAGTATCAGAATTTTACATTGTCTACTGATTGTTTTCAGTTAACCGCCAAAGGGTGAATATAATTTCTTGATTTTATTGCGACGAGATGAGAAAGAGAATGAGAAAGGGAGAAATCTGAGATGAAGAGTAGCCGGGGCGAGTGGTATGGTGTTAGGTGAGGCTGAAACAGAGTGTTTAAGTGATGTGGTGGACGGTCAAGATAGGTGCCCACCAAAAAGACCCACCCAAGTTTTTTTTTTTAATTTTTATTTTGGTATGCTTTGACTTGGTAGTTGAGTCTTGAATCCCCCACGTAACTCGCGCGAGGAAATGTGTACTTATTTTAACCATCAAGGTTGTGCCCAGGTTATGGTGTAATGGTCAGGTAGTTTTTTTTTTTTTTTTTTATTAAGGTTCAAATCTCGTAGTCTCTATCAAGAATCCTGCTCCAGTTTGTTTTCAATATTGAAGCATCAGGCTATGTGATAAGCGGTAGTCGCCGTAGGTGGAGAGCTTGGTGAGACTAAGTATAGATCTGGACCACTTCTCGGTGGTCCTCGAGACTGCTGAAAAGCCGAAGAGGCATGGGAACGGGGCAAACATCATCTAATTTCCCTTTTTTTGGAGAAAAAAAAAGTGCACTTAATTTTTTGTTTTCTCTTCCTTTTTTATTTATTTATTTATAAGAAATTATATCATTTTGTATATAATAGTATTATATATACCAATTATTTGGTAGATATAATCAATTGATATGATAATATTTTAAACATTTATTAATTAAAAACGACAACTAATATGCCATATAAGCTGGTACTAAAAAATTTAGATTATAGTTGATGTTTTTAGCATTATTCATTTTGATTTACAAATTCATATCAATGTTAGACATCTATAATACAATGTTAAATTATTGTATCAATAGTAAATTTTGATATTTTTCAAATAAAAATATGCTATGTAATACAATAGTGTTGTTGATGTCAAATTTAGCATGTGATAAGGTCTAATCAATATCAATTCTAATATTTGATATTTATTGATTATTAACTTCATCTTTTTGGGTAATTATTACAACATTTTTTTTTAATTTATTTCGTTACTTATGCTCCATTTGGCATTCAATCTCAAACTAAAATTTCATATCAGTTTTTGTCTTTTTCTGAAAATATTTTGTCTTTTCTGAAAAAGTTTTTTGTCTTTTCTGAAAAGTCAATAAAAATTACTATTGAAATTTAAAATTTTCAACTCAAACTCATTCACCAAACAGACCCTTAAACTTCACTTTTACGAGTTCCAAAGCATCCTAATGACGACAAAAAATATAAATAACATTATAAATTGGAGCATTAAATAAGATAATATTATTTTTGGTACTTTAATATAGATAAACACATTAAAGATGGTCTTACATTTGTTAATTTATTACCATATTAGTATCCATATGATAAAAAAATTAGATCCGTTCGAATGAAGCATGTATCCAAAACATCCCAATGATAACAAAAAGTATAACTAACATTAGAAATTACATTATATATTGGGACATTAAAATAATATTATTTTTTATACTCTTTTATACCAAATATAATATTAATATAGACAAATATATTAAAGGTGGTTATATATATATTTTTTATCATGCATTATATTAGCATCTATATGATAAAAAATTAGATTCGCACCCAGTGAAGCATGTATCTACAATTAATAAAATGTAATAAATAACATATTTGAGAATTGTGCTCTAATAATATTTCTAAGGGTAATTTGTGTGTTGAGTCTCTGAATTTTTTTTTTTTAAGTTGCAATTTGATTTCTAACCTTCTTTTTTATTTTTCTGGTTAAAAATTTTATGAACTCTTTAAATGGTGCAAAATAGTCCTTTAGAAAATTTCATATGAAATTACACATAATTAATTATTCAGGATAAAAAGATCCTTTTTAGTTTAAATCCTTTTATTTTCCGTTTACAGTTTACATTAGTAATATAAATGATAATTATTTGTTTAGTTAAGTTATATAAAATGTTAAATTTGAATCCTTCCTCCAAGTTTAAAAAATAAAAATACAAAAGCAAACAATGAACATAAACACAATAGCGTGTTTAGATACACTTGGAGTGGAGAATTAATAGTTTCATGTAAATTATTATGGACAATTTTGAAATTGACAAAGATGTATAAAAAATAAATTTAAATTTTTTTTAAGAAAAACTAAAAAGAGTACCTTTTTAAAAGAGAGATGTGAATGTGATTCTAAATATAGTCGAATGATGATATCGTATATGACTTGATTAAAAAGTGTATAGTTTAAAATATCCACCCAAAATACAAAAGAGAAGGAGAGATGTGAATAAATATTTGATAATAGAACCGTACTAATTTTACTTTATAACAATAATAATTTTAGACTTATTTGCATGAATGTTTTATTAACTTTTTAAATTTGACAATTTAGTCCCTAAATTTTTTTCCCTTGCAATCAATCTCTTGAACTTTTCATTTTAGGCAATTCAGTCACTTTTACTTAAATTCATTAAAACTAAGACATTTTTTACACAATACTTATATAGTATAGCTCAAAAGGGACAATGTTGATCATTTTTGCTTAATTTCAATACAAATTTTTTTTTTAAATTTAGGTTTAAGTTTGAGTATAATTGAATTAAGGTTAAAATTTTCAAAGGAAATTGTATTGAAGTTAAGAAAAAAAAAAAAAAGATCAACTATGCTCTTCTTAGATTTTAATATCCAAATTATGTGTAAAAAACTATTCAAATTTTTATGAATTTGAGAAAAAATGACTAAATTGTCAAAAATAATAAATTCAGGGTGCTGATTGTTAAGAAAAACAATTTAGGAACTAAATTACTAAATTTGAAATATTCAGGAAATATATATATATATATATAAATAAATAAGTCATAATTTTAAGACTATATAATGAAATTAATAACTTTATTTATATACCAATATTATATTAACTTATTGTTATACATAATTATTGTCGTGTCATACATCCTATTTTAATATGTTATATAGACATGCATTTTACAAAAGACTGAAATTCATACATTCATATATCTGAATTAATTATTTATTGTTTATTTTTATTATTTGTAATTAAGGATGATAGTATTCAAATTATATATTTTGTGATTGATTACTTTACATAACAATTTTATTTATATACCATTATTGTAATAATTAGTATCGTGTTCGTACATCCTATTTTTATATGTTATCTTACAAAAGATGCTTTTGTAAAAGACTGAAAACAAATCATACATCCATATGCCTGAGTTAATTATCTATTATTATTATTTTTTTATTAATTGTAAGTAAGAATGATGACATTCAAATTATATAATTTTAAATTCGAGTTATTTGTGAAATTACAGTTTAATTACGGTTATTAAATGTGAAAAGTTAGCACATACTATGAGTTGGAAGGTTTTTTTTTTTTTTTTTTTTCCAGCTGTATTTCTCTTGCTAGAATACTACCCAAACCTTCATTAGTGTGTTGGATGGAGCATGTGCCTTGTCCAAAATACAGCTAAACTTGGGTGTTAGGGACTCAATTATATTTAAAAACTCATGCCTGAGTTTCCTAAACTAAATCATAGTCAAATAGAAATTGGTTTGATATGACTAGAGAAAGAGAAGTAACCAAGCAGATGACCGGTAAGAGGGCCCAAAAAAAAAAAAAAAAAAAAAAAAAAGAGGAAAAAGATACAGAAAATGAACCAATTCGAGAGAGAGAGAGGGAAAGATGGTATTTTTTTTTAATAGACTATTAATCAATTATATCATAAAATTTTAAAGATAATAATAAATAATATAATCAAATATAATACTAAAAATTGTATATAGTTGTCCAATCGCTAGACCAAGCATGTTGTGTCATTGCCAAACATTGTATTTGGGTTTTGTTTGCAAAGACGATGATTGGCGTCATGGTCTTTACCATGGTGGCCTTGCTAACTTGTCCATAAAGGTCGTCGTCTCATGAAAAGTTATCAACTTGATAATAAAAATTATATTATTATTTACTAGAAAATTCAAGAATTTACTTAAAAAAAAAAAAGGATTTACCTATAAAAATCCGGGAGCTAAACTCAAAAGTAAGAACTTAAAGGAAAATTAAACAAGGAAACATATGGATTGGAGGTGTCTTTCCCGCAGGAGAGTAATCCATCGCCATCAAGTTCGCTATCTTGGTTTGGTACCAACTTATCGCCATTACTCTTTTTAGCAACCTCACTAGCTTCATTGCTCTTCTTGGCCACATCCCTAACTTCTCGCAAAATCCTTGCTGCCAATAGAGAAAAAACGGCCCGAAAAATAAAGTTAATTAGTACCAATCTTTAACATCAAAAAACTTAATAGAAATCACTTATATTATTCCCAATTATTTCTTTTTTTTTTTTTTTTGGGTTGCCACTAAGGGGTATCTAGTCTTTTTGATAATTTGTATCGATGGTCCCTAAATTTTAAGAGTTATGAACTTTGGTTCTTATAATTTTAATTAATTTATCCTCAAATTCTTGATTTATATGAAAAAGTTATCTAATTAGTAATAGATATCGAATTTTTTTTACGTAATTCGTCATATGCATGACACACATCCAATTTTGTGCAAGATTTCCTAATATATCCTCTTAGTTAACAAAAAATAATTAAAAATATCATAAAAATCATAAGAGAGAGAAGCTTAAAACCCTAGGAAATGGGAGAGTCTTGTATCCTCGGTCTAGCCGTGAGGCCCGCGACACGTGTCCATTAATCTCTCTTGCTATCTCTGTTCTTTGTCTCTCTTGTGATTTCTCTCATGCGATCTTTTGTCTCTTGGCTTTGGGTTTTCTTTGTGATCATAAGTGATTGGGCAAAACTAGTGATGACGGGTGGCGGCGGCAGTGTATAGAAATGATTGGAGATGATATGGGGATCGTGGTGCTAGGTATTTTTCTCGTTGGGCTGATTTATAATTTAATTTACGATTAGGTTTTTAATATAGAGTTTTCTCTTAGTTTGGATAATAATTTTATTTGATTTTACTCTTAAGTTTGTTAGAGTTGTGGTTTCAATTGAAAATTTTAGAGTTATTTCTCTTTAAATTAAAATTTCTCTAAAACTTTGGTATAATGTTATGATTTTAGGAATTTTAATTTTTAATTAATTAGAGGAAAATATTAGGAAATTGTACACGTAATTAAATCATAATGAACGGGTGTATAGCGCATATTTTTGAAAAGTAAGAAGGTGGATTTTAATATGAAATGAGACTATTATTATTTTTTATTTGAAATTGTTTGCATGGCATACCATTAATAAAATTTAAGGACGGATTAATTAAAATAATGAATACAAAGAGATATGCTCGTAAATAACCTCAATTCTAGAAATTTTTAGCTAATATATAAAGTTTATTATGATGATTTTTTAAAAAATACTTATTATTGATTGATTAATTGATCAATATTAATATATATTTTTTATTAATTAACAATGAATAATCACGTACTGACTTCTATTTTTTAAATAAAAGATTAAACAATAAATGAGCACTTATTTACTGCACGTAAATAAGCACTATTTTACCTCTCTTTTTTTTTCTTTTTCTTTTTAAACTAAAAAAAAGGATAAAACTGCAATAAATCCCTTTTATATACCCTATCGATATAGCAAATTTTTAAACCGTTAAGATGTAATCGGATGGTTGAGATGTTATTTATATATTATAATTATTATACCATAATCTCATATTAGTATATATTAATAAATAAATAATTTTAAAAAATAAAAAAACCCACATCTTCCCTTCCTCGACACCAAAGACTTCATCGCTGATGCCGGCGACGGACTAATCGACCAAATATGGTCCCTCTGATGTTGACGAGCCCAGGCACCACCCTACGATGCCGGTGGCCCCCCCACCCTCGACGCCGGCCATACTCCCCTCCCCCTCGGTGCTCGAGCCCTCTACCACCACCCTCGATACAGATCAGACCTTCCCACCCCAGCGCTCGAGCCCTCCTCTCCCCTTCCCCCACCACCACCCCCGATGCCAACCAGACCCTTTTCCCCCGTGCTAGAGCCCCCTCTTCCCCTCCGCCCTAGCCTCGATGCTGACCAGACCCCTCTCTACCCCTGAGGTCGAGCAAACCCCCCTTCCCCTAGCCGTGCTCGAGCCCCCCCCCCCCCCCCCCCATCCCTATTGCCGACCAAATTCCCCCACCCCTCGGCTTTAGGCCCCTATCCCAACCCCGATGACAAAAAATTTTGAATTTTCTAGTTTTTTTTTAATATTTCTTAATCAAATACTAATGTAAGATAAGATATATGATAATTACCATATCCAAGCAACATCTCAACCGATCGATTATATTTGAATGATTTAAAAATAAACTTCGGGTTTCGTTTGGAAACGAAGCTCAAGCTTGGTTTTTAACATTCAAGTTTTGTCTTTTTCCTAAAAATTTTTGTCTTTTTCCCAAAATGAAAAAATTTACTATTTCAACTTCAAAAACTCAACTCAAACTTATTTATCAAATGGATCCTTAAGAGTTTTATCACAGTTTTGCCTAGAAAGAAAATGTCTATTTTAACTAATTTTTCCAAAAGTAGTTTAACTCTCTTTTTCCAATGTTACGGGGTTTTGTAGTACTAAAACCCGCGAGAGACCCAACAGTTTCCCATTGCTTGGGTTCTTTCTCTTCTATTCACTGGATTACGTTTGGTGCTCTCTTCAGTATTCAAGACTTCAAGTACCCAAAAAACACTCCATAAACAGAATGAAAATTCAAGGACAAGTATACCAAAACGATATGATCCACCTTTTCCAACATGGGTTCCGATCAATTTCCGGTTCGAAGCTGGTTTCTGCTTCTTGGTTTCGCATTTCTGTTGCTGGGTTTCTCGGAATCGCTGGTTTTGTTTTGGCCTTACGAAGAGACGGTAAATTGGGCAATTTAAATTGGTTGAGTAAGAGTGAAGATCCTCCTCAGAGATTGCTGTTGGTGCCTGGGTTACAAAATCTCGGCAACAATTGCTTTCTCAATGTGATTTTGCAGGTATGTTCTTGTTTCAATGCGTGTAGCAATTGTTAACGTCTGTTTGGATGCCGAGAAAGTGGAGGAAAAGCGAGAATCTGTTTCTCTTTGCGCAATTTTTTACTTCAAGACGGATAAATCATTATTTTCACACTTGGGTATTTGTACTTCTTTTATTTGATAGTTTTTACATGGAACGTAATTATTGATTGGTTGCCAAGAAAACAGAGGAAAACCAGTAAGGAAAAAGTAAAAGGAAAAGTTTTTACTTCAAAACGGATAAATGGGTCTTATTTATTTTTCTTCAATTCCTTTTATTTGACAGCATATACTTGGAAATGTGATTGTTGATTGGTTGCCAAGAAAACAGAGGAAAACCAGAAAGGGGGAAAAAAAAAAAAAACAAAACTTTTCCCCTTAGCAATCGTTCTACAATCTACTGATCATGAGCTCGGAATTGAAGAAAGCCAAAAAAAAAAAAAAAAAAAAAAGGTTAAATTTCAGAAATTCTCCTTGAACTTAGTTAATAGTGTCAATTTACCCCTCTACTTTTCAAATGTGCCAACTCACTCTTTGAACTTAATTTAGAATTTGCCATTAGTGTAAACTTATTCCCTCTATCTTAAAATGTGCCAACGACGTTACTTGAACTTAATCAAAATGGCAAAGTTAGTCTATCCATTTGTTTTCCGTAAAAAATATAACATTGGGCTGGTGAGGTTTTAATTCATTTTTAATTGAAACACATAGAAGGACCAATATTGTTTTTTTTCTCAAGTTCAGGGAGTGCCGTTGGCAAATTGAAAATTTAGGGGGGCAAGTTGACAGTAGTGACAAAGTCCACTCGGGCTTTTTTAATTTGTCCAAAACATTGGTTTTTGACTGGGGTTTGTATGTTTACTTATTGTGACATTTTGGCCGAGCTTCAGTTATGTGGTTGCTGATCTACTGAATCCAAAATATTTAATCAGGCTTTAGCAAGCAGTTCATGCTTCCAATCTTATTTGCAAAAGGCCATAGAGGAATGTGAAGGGTTGTCGGGTGATGAAGATTTAGCTGATAATGTGCCACTTGCAGTCGCTTTAGCTTCTTTATTGGAAGGTAGCTGATGAATTATGTCTAATTTTGATTTCTTCGAATAGTGTGCTTCAGATCAACTTATTCTCTCAAAAGCTGTTGGTTTACTTTTGGGTCTGTTAAGCATTACTTCGTGGAGGTTGCTTTTTCCTTTCTCGGCCCAGAAGCTGCTTCTGGGAGTATTTAGATAACTTTTTAGAAGAGTTTTGACCATCCAAAATGGCCTTCAATCAAAGTCATAAAATGTAGTACCCCGAAATGCTTTTCTAAGAATATTTTGAAACTGAAACCCAAGTTTAAACCATAATTTATGAACTTCTTTACAGCATGTTTATTGCTTATTAGAAGATTTATTTATTTTATTTTGTTGAGCTCTCTTAAAACTCTACTTGAGCTAGTCTATTGTTCTAGTTGTTTCACGTATCTGCAGATCTTCTATTTCATATACTATTTCTGGGAAAAGTTGCCTTCCTTGATAAAACTATGCTTCTGGTTTTTTTTAAGAAGTGAGATCAGGAGTGGAGATTTCTAAGAAATTGCTTGACATTTGGGCTTGTTTGACAGAGCTTACTAGAAGTTGCTTTTGGCTTCCTAGGTTCAAAGGCAGCTTCTGAAAATGTTTGAATAATCTATCAGAAAAAGCTCTAGTCTCCAGAAATGCTTCATGTCAAAGCCAAAAATGTGGCTTCTGGCAAAAGTTCTTCCGAGCAGGCTTTAAAACTTGTAACAAAATTTAAGTTAGATATTATAACTTTATTTTAAGATTTTAATTACTTATTAGAAAACTTGAAAGATCATTTTGACTTCAAAAGCTTCTTGGTTCCAAACACTTACTGGGAAGCCACAACTTTTGCTTCTCTTCTTCTACTGGCTAGAAGCAAAAGCAAAAGCTTTGCCAAACGAGCCTAGAATCTCCACCGCGGGTTCACTTTCTAAAAACATTTAACAGAAAAATGTTGTTGGTTTGGTCTTAACTCTTAATAGTACAACTAGTAATTCATGCTAGTTATGATCTCGTGTGATACAATTTCCTTGTCTCGAAGGCTGATGATATTTTTCTTGTTTTCTCTCGTACATTTTATTATCAGTGTTTTGTTGGAAATATAAACATAGAAGTATTTAACTCATTTATAACTTATTTAAGTAATGTTCCTTCTCCGTAGAATTATCCATAGTTGGTGAAGGAAGAGGAGTACTTAGTCCTCGGAGAGTAATGCTTTCAATCTCTCACTACATTCCCAATTTCAATCTCACCGCTCAGCAGGTCCAACTTTTACTTGTCAAATTTTCAACAAGTTATGGCTCTTTTGATATGTTTTGAAATGTAATTCTGTGTGTCTGTAGGATGCAGCGGAAGCTTTCCTTCATCTTCTGTCCTCTTTACGGGAAGAATTTGCCTGCTCTAATGATCTTAGTTATCGTTCTTTGTTGGAATTATGTTCCTCGAGTTGTAGAATTATCACTCCAAAGCAGGGTGACTACTTTCGTGAGCAAGAGAGGTGGCAACAGAATTTTGTCGGACCGTTTGATGGGATTCTTGGTAGCATCTTAACTTGTCAAAGTTGTTCATCTCAGGTTCATATCGCTTACATTTGAGTGCTTAGTACTCCAACCTTCCTATAAGAGTTATACTGTCATTAAGCACATACAATATATGTCAATTACTATGCATTTTTACTGAATAACATTGGTTGGACAAATTGGTCTTGCAAAATAAACTCTAATATACTTCGTGGTGAATTCCATACATCCGATTGTCAGCTATTGCTTTTCAAATATTTATGGTATCTTGGAGCCCATATATGTAATTTGATTGAGTGGTCTAATAGGCGAGCATTTTCAACAAATTAATTCATTACTGTGTGGTAATTTCACATGTAACTCATAACACCATGCCTTTATTTAACTTGTCTTGTTTTGCAGATTTCACTTAACTTCGAAGCTTTTCACAGCTTGCTACTTTCTCCAGTGGTTGATACTGGTTCCTTCATAGTATGTTACTGAAGGTTTCAGTCTATTATAGTGCATAAATTGATGCATGTTACTTTCTTTTCTTGGGATTAGTTCCTTTCTACGAAGATGGTTTTTTAATTTTTTTTC
Source organism: Ficus hispida (assembly GCA_025413025.1). Classification (NCBI taxonomy): domain Eukaryota; kingdom Viridiplantae; phylum Streptophyta; class Magnoliopsida; order Rosales; family Moraceae; genus Ficus; species Ficus hispida. Next base: position 2,098,421 of record CM046365.1, read on the forward strand.
CCCCTTTCATAAAATGTCGCTAGATGGTTAAATGTAGCTTGGGAGATTGCCTAAAGCAGGTCACTGTTGCTGAACAAGTAGAGAATTATCGTTGCACCAATTGTTGGCACATCGCTGGTGTTAAATTCCTGTCTGCTATGGGTGGAAATGAGGTAGTATGCTTGCGTTATCAATTTTTTTTCTTCCCATTTAATTAACGGATTGTGCTCATTTCACCTCTTTGCACGGTATTTAATTCGCTAACTATCAAACAAACAGGGAATGATCTATTTTCTGTGCCTGATTTGCTTTTGTGCTGGTCTAGATTTTGCTCTCAAGTTTCTTGTGCCATTTTACTTGGAGGAATTTACTCCTATGATTATCAATCCATACTTCGTGCTCTTGACTTTATTTTTCAGACAGAGATCGAGAAACTTAGGACGTGCACAGAGCAAGATGTTTGTGACTGCTGTAAAGTATTTGGTCGAGATACGTTCCCTTGGTCAAATAAGTTTTCATATGCACTGCAGCAAATAAGTATTGCTCGTTCTCCGAAGGTACATGTTCTGATGCTTTCGCATAAATCCTGATTTAGGAGATTCCAGGCATCACCTAGATGCAAAGGTGTGGGCCTGTGAAGTAAGGCGTTGTTGCACAGGACTTGTGTCATTGTGCATTATCGTGCACCCAATAACAAATCTTCGACTTTGCAACTAGTTATTAATAACCAAGTTTAGGCCAATAGAGAGCATTGTGATCTATCTTTCCTGCCTAAGAAATCTGTAATTAGGCACTTTAATACATATTCGCAACTAATCCATTTGATTCTGTGCTTGCAGATTCTCTGCATTCATCTAAAGTGGGTTTCAATTAATATTTTTGGTGAACAAGTCAAACTTCAGGTATAAACGAATTTGCTTATCCTAGTAAGTTTTACTGGCCCACTGGTGCAAGAGCTCCTCAAGCTCAAGCTTTTATTTTTCAACTCAACGTTCGAAACAAATTGAGAATTTGTAACTTTCACTACCTCATAATGTTAATTGGTAATTTTATTATGATAACGGGCTTACAAGTTCCTAATTGCAGGGCCATGTTTCATTTCCTTTGATTTTGGACCTTTCCCCATTCATGACAAGCGGGGTGCCATAAAGACCAGGGACGAAATTTTTCAGAGAGGGCAAGCGCACCCGCGATATCAGAAACCAAGTTTTCATACTGAAATTTCAAACATACAATACGATACAACAAGAAATCTGAATTATTTTAATACTGCAACAAGAGGAGGTTTATTCTCTAGTGACGCACAAGACTTACCGTTGGAATCCAATTTTAATCAAACCGGAGACTGTTCAGAAGCCTTGCATACCGATGTGGAGATGCAACCAGATGAGCAGGTTAGCTGAAGTTTGCTGATACTCGCATACTTAGGCTCGATATAGAATCTTGTAATTTTGGACAAATCAATTTGCACAAATCCTGTTTAGAGGACGATTTTCGGGCTAATTTGCAAGTCTTATATTGCAGGTCAGTGAGAGTTCCCAAGTGGTCCCGCCAAGTACTTGTTTATATCGTCTAGTTTCTGTTGTGGAACACTTTGGAAGAGCCAGCAGCGGGCATTACACTGTTTACCGAAGCGCAAGAGCCCCTTCTGATACGTTTAGAGACGAATTTGGTACCCCATTGGAACCCGACTCTGACTGCTGGTTCTGTATTTCAGATTCTGAAGTACATCGGGTCTCCGAGCAAGATGTCCTTGCTGCTGAAGCTAGCTTGCTTTTCTATGAGAAAATATTACAAGAATGAATAATGTGCCTTATGTTTGCTCTTGTTTTTTTGTAACTTTTAGTTTCTCAGAGAAAGCCAGAAGGTGATGATTTTATCTGAGCGAGACCTCAAAAGTAGAAATGAGAAGGAAAAGGGAAAATAATGACTGCAAAAGGTTTTTATTTATTTATTTTTTATTTATTTTATTTTAAGATTATTCTCGTCCATACTTCTCAAATTCTAGAGTTATTCTCATTTTGTCTCGTGAATTTTAAAAACTCAATTTCTCCCTTACATTTTAAATATGTTAGAATTTCAACTAAAAACAAGTGAAAGCGAAAAAAGATGATTAAGTGCAATCATGGTTTAAGAATTAAGGGATAAAGTGAGAGTTTCAAAGTTTAGAAGATAAAATGAGACGCAAATGGAAATAATCTGTTTTAAATAGTACATTCATATTATCAGCTCATGTAGAAATTTTTTTTTTTGGGGAAAAAAACTAAAGATAGGTTATTACGCTAGTAGGGTTTTATCTACAATATTTATTCCAATTAATTGAATGTAAAGTTCTTTTTCGGGAGAATTTTGTTTAAAAAAAAAAAAAAGGACAGCTAAGGAAATTTTATAAAAAATATGATGATTCAAAATTATGAAATTCCTTTTTGTTATAGGGTAATGATTAAAAAAAAAATAAAAACTGAAATGGGAGAATTAACAAAATTTGATAAAAATATGATAATTCGACTCTAACTAGAGTGAAAAATCTTCTATTAAAACAAAATGGAGGAGGTGGTGCTACATGCGCTTGAGGAAATAGAATCTGTCATTGACATGGTTGCTAACTTTGCTACAGACAACTTGGAAAGGTCTCACAGACACAAGGGCTCAGCTAAACATGTTTTGCTGTCATGTCAATTGTCACTGTACTCAGAATATTACAAATATTTCCAACATTGCCAAATAAAATAAATAAGATAAAATGTGAAGGGAAAATAAAAAAATAAATAAAAAAAAAAGAAAAAAACAAAACAAAATCATTTGTTAGAAAGACGGTAATCTCTATTAGGAGTTAATCATTTCCAAGTAAAATAAACTATTACTTGTAATTTTACTTCTTTTTGACAAATTAAATTGATTTCTCATTTCCCCTGGAAAAATAAAATAAAATAAAATAAATAACCAGTTTCTCAAGTTGTGATTTTAGTTGTTGAGTTGCGAGATGATTAAATTATTGGCATGTATGAATGCTTTACTACCCAAAAAATATATATATATCGGCATGTACAAAAAACGGAATTCATTAAAATATTTGTAATGTGAAAGGATGTTGAGCTGAAAGCTTTTTCGTTAAGTAAATCTCTTTCTATAAAGAATTCATTTTTTAAATTGTAACAATTAAATAATTAAGAATTGGAATGTCTTGATATGTTGTTCTGATTCGAAAAGCAGCCATTCGTTTGTAAGAATATATATTTTTAACAAGATATTCTGATTGAAATTTCAATAGAAAATGACTTGTTTAAGTAATTGTTAAACACCATCACGTCTTTGGATACCAATTACATCATAAGAGATTAATGGCCCTCCAATTCTGCAATCCTGCAGACAGCCCTCGTTTACATGTTTTATTTTAAAACCAAATCATTAATTGTGTATTATAATTAAGAAATTCACTAATAATTTCTTTACACATCCCCAAATAACATTAGTTTTGATAACATAATATGAACTGACCAATGGAATGAAAAATGTTCAATATAATTTCTTTATCAAATCTCTAATCTATCTTTTCATGACTTTGCGTTACCTCCTAATAAAATTATTGCAGCCCATTGACATATCTAAACCAATTTTACATATTTACTTATTTATTTTTAATTTTTAGAAGAAAAAAAAATCAATATATTAGTTTTGCTATGGTCCATCACTCCCTTGTGAAAGTATTTAAAAAATATGGGAGAAAGAGTTAAATAATATTAAAAAAAACATTATTGATAACTAATAAATGTATTATTTGTTTTAAACATTTTTAACCTATCATTTACTTTTAAGAGTGTTAACACCTATTGGAACCTAAATTTTTCATTTTTAAACTCCTTTGTCTCACCAATTTATTTTAAACCAAATCTCTTGTTCTCTCTCTTCCATTAAAAAAAAAAAATCAATCTTTAAAAGTTCAAACTTCTTGTTAAAATAATACGATTCTTATGTTCAAATGCTCACAACAGCAAGAGGAACGAAATTATAAGATTCATATTGTTATTTTTTCATGCACATTTAAGGTTTTTATGTTATTTAAATATCACAGTTCATTTTTAATGTACCCTACAATAAAACACATATTTCCAAACATGCATTCACTCATTTCCAATAATTTAAAAAAAAATTCCATCTCCAATTGGTGTTCCAAACAAACACCTAAAAAGTGGTTTTCTATGCTGTAATTTTTATTAAAAGAGTAGTGTTAGAAACGCCAACTTTAATATCAATTTTTAAATATCAATTTACATGACTCTAGTTTGTCATTTCTTTAATATTAGATGTTTTTAATTGATGTGCCAATTACATATCTGTAAAAGAGCCACAATTTAAGAAATTATAATTAAAGTTGATGTTTATAGCAATTTTTCTATAAAAATAAATGGACAATTTCTAGCCACGTTATCATGGAGTTTCCGCATACTTGAATATAGTTGGGTTGGGGTGTTGGCCTACACACATCCTTACGAAATATATTAATTAAAAGGTTCACCTTAATATAACAATAGGGGGTGGGGATTTCATGATAATAGTTAATAAGTAGCAAAAAGAGAGAGAGAGGGAGAGGGGGGAAAAAAAACGAAGGAGGGGTTTCATATATTTTGTTTAGAACACTGGTTGTAATCAAATTTTTTTTTTTTTTTTTTTTTGAAAAATGAATAAAAATTTTAATTAGTTTTTGAAAAGTTAAATAATGTCAATTTAAAAAACTCAATTCCTATGGATGCACCAAACATAAGCTTAAACTTTTTCTACTTTTCCTCTGCGAATATCTCCCCTTTCCTTCTAAAACATCCTTTCTTATGTAATTGGTAATGAATTTTATCAAAATGTAATTATTTTTTGTGCGTTTTGGACAATAATAATTGGAAAGTGTAGTGCTAGTTCAAATTCAAGTTGGAGACTTCCATGAGAACAGCCTAAAAATTATGTAGAAAATTATCAATGGCCAACATAACAGCAGAAAATGATGAATGCTCAGAAGAAACATATATATATATATATATATATATATATATACACACACACACATTTATATAATTACATAAAAATATGTGTGTATGTAAGTATATATGTATATATATATATATATCTGCTCAAACTGGATAGAGGATCATATAATTGCAGGATTAGCCTCATTTCTGTCCATAGGCCAGATCATAGTTGTGTTTTATATATATATATATATTATATTATATATTCTTACAAATTAATTTAATCACCATATATTTGCAATAGATCTTGGGACTGTTTATATGTCATTCCAATAGTTTTTCTATGGCTATGAAGACTTTGTTACAACAGATTTTCCAGAATTAAGCAACATATGATCAAATATAACATACATATATATATATATATATGTATGTATGTATTGGTTTTCTTTTTCACCTAAATTATTATTGCTAAGGCTAGAAGAAGAAGATACATATACGTGTGTTACACACATACACACACGAGAATTAGCTTGAATGCCATTATAAGCCGTTAGCGAGGTAGCTAGCTCGGCAGAATTGTATTAACCCTAATTTACAGCAAAACCAAACTTATAGCATATTAATTTTTTCCTCTAGGTTATCACAGTGTTTTTCATTTTTTCCCTTTTTTTTTTTTAAATCAAGTTTGATTTGTTATTAACATGGACCACAACAAAACTATTTAGGTTTGTGAGTGTGTGTGTGTGTATTAAGTCATTCACATGACATTCTTGTCGGATCAAAATGCAAAATTTTCCAACTATATATGGAATTGAAGATGTTGTATTATTGATATGATCGCTTATACATATACATATACATATATATTTTTATTTTTATATTACTATCATCTCATCAACATCATCATCATCATCATCAGCTGATAAGATCTCTAATCACATTTTCACTATTTCATGTCTCTCTCTCTCTCTCTCTCTCTCTAGTCTCCTACTATTAAATATGCCTATACATTAACATTCCACTTAAAATTTATTACTATGATCTTAATCTAAGTAGTGATACTCATAAACTAAAGTGTATTAGTAAATAATTACTATTATAGCCATATATATTTTTTATTTTTTTTAAATTGAACCATAAAACTAGCTCAAAAATTCCAGTATTCAACAATTTTCCCAGTTGTAGTATGTGTACTTCTTCAGTTGTGGATTGGAGGCTTCTTTCTTGCTGGAGTATAGTCCATGGTCAGCAAATCATTTGCACTTTCTGTGACCACCTCTTCTTGTTCTTGATGTTGTTCTTGTTCTACCTTTTCCAGTAATTTCAGTTTCCGTTCTTCATCATGGCCCTTACTAATCACTCCCAAACTCCGACCTACACGTATCGAACATCAAATCGAAAAATCTCAGATTTAAGCACCAAAAAAAAAAAAAAAAGGGAAATTCTGGGCTAATTTCAAACTTGATGTCAGATGAGTGTATATATACAAATATAGATATAGTGTAAAAGAGAGAAGTTTTGTAATTACCTCTAGCTGTGGCCGAGAAGAAGCAAATCAAGATGAAAGCAACAAGAACAAGACGCTTGTAGAGAAGGACAGACATGTTGAATTAGAGAAGATGAATAGTAACAGAATTAAAAACTTGTTTTTTTTTTTTTTCTTTTTTTTTTTTTTTTGGTGTAGTGCACAATTCAAAAGCTTGGTGTGGTTTGTTTTCTTGGCTATACAATTGCACTTATATTTATAGTAGATTGAATAGTAGTAAGTTAGGTTTTGGGTACCTAGGCATATACACTTGGACATGTGGTGCAATAGGCTGAGCCCATGTAGTAATTTTACGTCATGAGCTATGATCTACTACAATGTCAACATCAATGTCTTCCTGCTGTCTGGCCTGAAAATGATAGCAATGTGCGTCCAATTTAAAAGAAAACAAAACCCTCGTTCATGACTATATCAAACTATTGGTTTTAACTTAGTTAGTTAGTTAGTTAGTTCTTTCATTTTATTTACTATAATTCTTTTTCAATTTGCTTACATATCTTAAGTTTCACCTTCTCTTTTCACCAAACAATAGTAACTAACTAGATCGATTATTAGATACTGTCGAATGTGTGGCCTAACAAGTAAAAGATTACCCTGATAAGCATATAATCATAGGATTACATGTTGGCTAGGCCCCACTGGGGATTTTAAATATGAAGGCTTGTTTACTTGCTAGCTGAGTGCCTAAGACCATATGTATGCCCCACATATGGTTATCTTTAGGATTGGAGTGACATGTTTTTTCGAGGAGTATGGATTATTTATAAGGTCTTCAGTAAATATTCTTATTTACGTTCGGGGAGCCCTTTGATAATGTCCAAAAATATGTGCTTACACTGATCATCCCCTTTCCGAGCTTTCAATTGTATTAAAAGAAAAAAGAAAAAGAAAGAAAAAAGAAAGAAGAGATATGACTAGTTATGTCTTTCATTTTTGCTTAGGTAAGTAGTTGTTTCCTAATGAAAGAATATTCACCTTTTCTTTTCATGGAATAATAATATAGCTTTGTAATGGAGTAGTGCAGAGGTTATGATTTTTTTTAATATTGTTCTCCAGCTCGATACCTTATAATCTTATTTTAGAATACTTGTTCACTCAATGAACTACGCGGGTTTTGGACTCGCGGTCTGGTGGCAGTGAAATTAAATTCATCCTTTGATTAAAACTGAGTTAGATCCTTTCTATCCTATTGAGGAGCCTCTCTCTCTCTCTCTCTCTCTATATATATATATATATATATATATTTTTTTTTTTTTTTTTTTGCCTAATAAATTGTACCAATTGATCATCTCTCCGAATGCTGATCTAATTATGGTTACTATATATGAGGTAATTTGTCATCTGATCTTGCTTTTTTTTTTTTTTTTTTCCCTCTCTTTTTTGCTAAACCAATTTTCCTAGATCTCATTCAAGTTACAACTTGCTTTTGTACTGAGAAATAGGGACCAGCAATTGACTGAACTGACAAATTAAGAGGGAACAATATATATTTGAAGGTCATATATATATACACAGACATATATATGTATATTTCAATTGTACATGCACATTCCTCACGCTGACACAACACAGCAGCATGGGCATGTCTTCATTGCGCTGAACATGGTAGCTTCCTTCCAAAATTCCAAGTGGGGCAAAAGTTCATGCATCTGGCTATATGCCAATGTGAAAGTGATTTCCATTAAAAAATAATCCATTTGATTGTTTTAGATCCATGTAAAAATCAGTTTTGTCAAACTGTCAAATTTAGGCTTCTTAATTAATTAAGTTGAGAATGATTGATAGATCATTGATTGTGCCTAAACTATGTGATTTGATGCCTAACTTCGAATTCTATTTAAAATGTTCACTAAACCTTACATTCGTTCCGCTACCCTAAAAGTTTAAAAGATTATATGTTACGCTATGTCTTTCTGTTAGTCCCTGATGACACATGTCCTTTTTTGCCATAAAGAATTGACGGAAAATGTGGGGATAATTGACAGTAAGAGTGTATTTATTAGGAGAGAAAAATGGAAAAAAAAAAAAAAAAAAAAAGAGTGATAAATTATTTTGGCGAGAGAAATAAGTAGAGAGAGGAATTTTCTCTTATGATGTTTGGTAAATAAGTAGATAGAGGCCTTTTCTCTGATGATGTTTGGTAAGTAATTCTTCCAATAATCTCTCCAATTTAGCAGATATAAAAATTGAGGTGTTTTAAAAGATTTGAGTTCATTCCTTTATCCATTTTTTCCTCTTCTCTCTCCTACCAGACAACCCTAAATGTCAAAATCCCTTCAGTAATCCCTCCACCACTATCATTCCTTATTTTTTTTCTCTTCTATCAAACACACTCTAAGGGTATATTTGGTAGGAAGGAGATAAAATAGAAAGGAAGGAGCGGGAGATCACCAAGGAGAGAGAAATGAGGATGGAAAGAGAGGTACTTTCTCTTATGCTATTTGGTAGAAAATCCCTCCAATAATCTCTCCAATTATGAGAGATCAAAATTGGGGTGTTTTAAAGGATTTGGAGTCAATTTCTTCCTCTTTTTTCTTTTATCAAACAATCATAAATGTCAAAGTACTCCTTTCATTAATCCATCCACCTCTCTCGTTCCTTCTACTCTTCTCTTCTACCAACTATACTCTCTAAGATATTTTAAAGAGAAACTCAAAGAATATGCTCCCCTTAACTCTCTTTTTTAGTTTTGCATCGCCTTAATCTCTCTCTCTTTGAACTACGTCCCTCGTCATTTAATTTTTACGAAAAATTAGAAAAGGGAAATGAATCTAAGAATTCATTAAAAAGACTTTGCTGAAAGGGCATTCCTTTAGATCTCCTCCGTTTTACAAGTTCAAGGTCGAGTCCTAGGGAGTTCAAGGACTAAATCGCAACTTCCGGAAAATGTTAGGGAATGACCACAAATAAACCCTAAAAATTTTGTCATATGAGGAAACCAAGCATTAATAAATGGAGGGGGAAACCCCAACAATGGTGGGGGCAACTATCATTTTCAAATAAGAGCCAAGTAGATTTCAACAATTTCATAAAGGAAGATCATCCGGGGCTGCCATGGGAGTAGGTCTCCATGGTGGGCCAAATTTTGTCTCAGATATATGTGAACATTGCAGTTACACATGATTTCGTCTTTGCCTATCGTAGCTTAAGATTGGAGACATATTATTAATTCATAGAACTAAAAGGGGGGGTCTAATTAGCATGTTGCTTCATGCATGTCTTTTCCAATGTCCCTTTTCTTTTTCTCTATTTTGTTCTCTTTTTCTTCATTCATTTTCCATAAATATTATAGGAAAATCATCAATTCAAACAATGTATATATATATATATATATTATGTATTCATATATTTTATAACAACCTCCATGATTGTCAAATATCTATCAATCGCTTGTCATTTTTTGGCATGCACACACACACACACACACACACACACACACACACACACACACACACAACACACAATATATATATATCTGTTATTGAAGAATGATTCACATAATCTATATTCAAGAAACAACATAATTTTGATCCACCAAAAAAGTTTGTGCGGTAACTAAATAGTGGAGATACAGGAAAAGGCATAATGGGTTGTTATAGTCTTACATCACATTTTTTATATTCTGCACAAATATATGTGATCCAAACATGTTGGGCTAGAGCTTTCTCCTACTAAATCCAACTTTTAGTTCTGTTATTTTTTGAATTTTAACTGAATTGATAAGTTGTCATTTGAGGTTTTAATTGTGATAAATTACACGTAAATAAAATGTTTTAAAGCACTCATACATAGATGAATATGTCAAAGTTTGAAGGGGGGGGACCCTTGTGCGTGTGATATATTGTTGTGCTCTGTTCGTCGTTTGAAATATCAATGTCTTCCTTCAAAGGAGCTTACACAATGTGTGCTAGGATGTTTTTATTCAAATTTTAAATGTTATCGAATTGGAGATATCATGCAGCATTTTGTTCTCTTTAGAAGGTAAATTGTCAAAATTGAAATTTATACGAGATTGGCTTAATGATCATCAAAGATTCGAGGGACAGATGTGCCGAATTACCCAAATCCAAGTTAGTTAGGTTACTTTTCTGAAACACTCTTTTGTCTAGTTGTACCCTTCTAGACTGACCAACTACATATTTTTGCGCTCAAATTGTTGATCTCTCCGTCAGTAAGAGTCTAAGAAGTACTTAACCATTCCTTCCATATTAATTTTTTTATCAGCGCCATCGAGCACAATCTAAAATTTTTTTGCACTAGATTTTTTGGCTGTCCAATGGGGCCAATCCCAACTTGGCAACATACATATCTTTTCTTTCTTTTTTTTCCCCCCTCATGTTTTACTCTTAGTCAAAAAGTTTATGTTAGCGTTTTAAAATTTTGCATTTTTATACCCTCAAATTATATTTAATACACAATTTTATATCCTTTCTTGGTCAAAACTTAATTTTGACCTAAAAATACCCAAAATATCATTAAAAAGAAAAACTAAAATTAAGTATTATTAACCTTTTTATGCCATGTATTCTATTTTTATTAAAACAAATATTGTGTATTTTCAAGTTCTGTATTTTTATACCATTAAAATATTATTAAATACATAAGTCTATACTTTTTCTTATCAACTTATTTCATCTAAAAAAATATTGAAAAATGCCATTAAAACTAAAATCAAAATTTTATTGAAGAAATTCTAAATTTAAGGATATTTTGATCATTTTTAAGTCCAGATTAAGAGCTAACAGATAAAATATATAGATTTGGGTGTTCAAAATAATAAAATGGTATAAAAATATTTGATTTTAAAGTGTAGGATATACTTTCTAAATAAAAGCAAATGCATTGTATGAAAGAGGAATAATTCAAATTTTAGTTTATCTTTTAAAAATTAAATGTCAACCGAGAAAAAATATATATTTGTATATTAAATGTAATATGGTAGTATAAAAATATATTATCTAAAATATATACTTTCTGAATAAAGGTAAAACAAATTGTACAAAACTTGAATAACCTTTTTAATAAATTAATTAATAAATGAATAAAAGAATTATAAAAGAAGACGATGGTTTATCCAGAAAATATTATCGCCCATATATATTAATATAGATCTCTCACAAAATAAATTACTCATATATTCCATATAACACAATGGGAAGATCCGAACTTAAAGTCTTTAATAAAGAGAACGAACAGTGACCATCCCACTTGCTCCGTCGGTTGTTCCCAACATAGATATATCTAGTTGAAGCAGCTGGTCCCTTACAAATTGAGTATAAAAGTAGGCAAGAGAGAAGTGAGAAACCCATGTGTGATCTCTATCCAAAATTAAAGATTCATGAGGTTTTCTTTGGATGAAAAAAAGAGACAAAGGTGGTTCCCACCTTTGCTACTAAACCTGATACAGATGACCCCACATGCATGTAGTGGGTAAAAATGCTAATTTGACAACGACTAGGATTTTTCAACGCTCTAGGGTTTTCAATCATTGAGGAGACTTTCTAGTTTGGAATATCATAAAGTATTATCTCTGCTACTATTACATGTAAAATAATTAATAAGTTAATATTTTGAAGACATTGCTCTACATAACTCCTATACATGTTATTGATAAATTTGGGGTTTGGTGCCAACCTCTCAACGTATACAATTTACATCATAAGGCTCCTATTACGGAACATTGCGCTTTTTTAACTGTCATCATATATATATATATATATATATATATTTGAAAACCATGCATTTTCATGCGTATTAGGGATTCTTTAATGAAGTTTTCCATTTATATCAAATAAAGATTTCATATAGCATTTAAGGAGCCCCTTTGACAACGTCAAGAAGGTATACCAAACGTGAATCACCAATTTTCTGGACAGTAAAATTTTTAATTAAAAAAAAACACAGGAGATGCATTTGAGGATCAATATATGCAGAGCTGATAACCAAATTTATATTGCAGTTTTTTTTTTTTTTGGCCTGATTAGTTTGTGAAAAATTTTGGAATATAATGGACGTAGTTAGTCCAAAGAGAGAGGCGGGGAAGAGAGATAGGGGTGCGGAATCTGTCATTTGTGTGGCCTGGTGCCTTGCGAGGTCAGAGAGTCTTAGAAACTCTCTACTATCCGGTTTATTTCCTTTATTTTCAAAATTGTTCTTTGCTAAGCTAAATTTCCAAGTACCTAACAGAATGTAGAACTATAATAATCTCAACTTGTAAGAAAGTCGGTTTCGTATGGCAGTCACATGATGCCATGTCTGGTTCTGGATCAAACGCCGACAGTGCATGAGCAATATTTTGTTCAATAGATACCAGCAAAGCATGGATTCCTCATTTCGAATTCCAGGACATTTAGCATCTTGTACAACTCTAATGTAAATGGACAAGAATGGTTACCAGCAACAAAAGCGGTTACCTTGTTCCTCACTTCAATCATGCCACAACCAGGCATTTTCTTCAACCATTCCTCGAGCATTGCTTGCCTAACCATTTCTGCTTCCTTCCACTGCCCACTAGTGCAATACAAATTCGATAGCAGAACATAACTTATCTCTTTACGTGGCTCTAAGTCTTTTAAAGCTTTTCTCAAGTATGTCCCGAAGACGACGTCTTGATGTGCAGACCATGCTCCGAGGAGAGACTCGTATGAGCTAATATCTTGGGTACCTGTCCCTAAATACTTATTGGCCAAGTCTTTTGCTTCTGCTATGTAACCTCCTCGGCCAAGCATATCAACCATGCACACCACATGATCCGTTTCAGGGGGAATTCCATGAATTGACGTCATTGTTTTGTAGAATTTGTGACTTTCCTAGAGAAGTCCTGAATGGTTACAAGTCATCAGCAAGCCAATGAAGGTCACTTTATCAGGTTTCACACCGGTCATTATCATTTCTTTGTAAAACTTTAGAGCTTGGTTAGGCTCTCCATGCAAACCAAACGCAAATAACATAGCATTCCAAGAGACCAAATCATTATCAGGAATCTCACAGAATGCACGGTTAGATCCTTCTGTATCCCCGCATTTAGCAAACATGTTTATTAAGCCATTTCCAACGTATGCATAACCATTGAAGCCACTTCGAACAATACACCCATATAGCATTTTCCCGGGTCCTAGTATAGCTAAGGATGAACATGCATGAATTACAGCTCCAAATGAAAAATCATCTGGTCGTAATCTATTTCTCACCGTTTCAATGAAGAAGCTAACAGCTTGTTCACCGTGCCCATTTCTTGCATACCCTGAGATCATAGACATCCATGAAACAATATTCTTCTCAGGAGCCCATTGAAATGCTTGGAACACTTTGTTCATGTCTCCCACTTTCATGTTTGCATCAATTATGGCATTCCACGACACTTGACTTGGAGTTACAATGGACTCAAAAACCCTAATAGCATCACCGGCACGACCTTGTTCAGCATAAAAACTCAAAAGTGAGTTCATTGCCTCTACAGCGGAGCTCCAACCGCTCTTAATGATAAAACCATGTACCATGCATCCATATTGAACTTCTGATGATTTAGCACAAGCATTCCTGAAGGTAAAAAAAGGTCCACTGATCTGCCCAACATGAATTATTCAGCATCTCTTTCAACAAGGCCAACCACAATTCAACTTCACCATGCAACGCATGACCTGCAATCATTATATTCCAAGCAATCTCCACTCTTCTTGGCATAATTGAGAACACTTTGTACGCAATGTCAAACTGACAAGTCTTCATATGAACAAACAACAGCGAACACCAAGTTACTTCATTCCTATGATGCAAATCGTCAAACACTCTGGTAGCATAGAAGGATTTAAACACTTGCCGTACATATCAATTAATGCATTGTTGATAGGCAAATAATATTGGTACCCCAGAACGAGTACCAAAGCATGAATGTTAGTCCCGAGTCGAAGTTCACAAGCACCCGTACATGCACTCAAAGTTGCGGTGAGTGTGAAGTGATAAGATCTGGTGTCACATGTTCGCATGTGCCAGAAAAGAGAGAGGGCTTCTTGGTGAAGACCCAGCTGGGAGTAACTAGCAATCGTTGCATTCCAAGCAATGGAGTCTCTGTGAGACATTTCGTCGAACAACTTGCGTGCATGACTGATTCGACCTGACTTCGCACGTGCAACTATCCTGGACGTAATTCAAAACAGTTCCAACTGCATTTCATTATTCTTCAATCTTCATAGAAGCCCGTCAATTTACTTCAGCTGGCAAGCATTGCGTTCCAAGCGACTGAGTTCCAACTGTCCTGGACGTAATTCAAAACAGTTCCAGCTGCATTTCATTATTCTCCAATCTTCAGAGAAGCCCATCAATTTACTTCAGCTGGCAAGCATTGCGTTCCAAGCGACTGAGTTCCAACTGTCCTGGACGTAATTCAAAACAGTTCCAGCTGCATTTCATTATTCTCCAATCTTCAGAGAAGCCCATCAATTTACTTCAGCTGGCAAGCATTGCGTTCCAAGCGACTGAGTCTCTGTGAGACATTTCATCCCTAGACGTAATTCGGAAAATTTCTAACTGCATTTCATTCTTTCCCAAAATTCATAGAAGCCCATAAACGTACTTCAGCAACTCTTTCGCTTCTGATTATGTTTGAAAAGTGAAACGGAGCTCAACTCTGTTTCTGTATCATTGTTTCAACTAAAGGGGATCAGAATTTCACATTGTCTACTGATTGTTTTAAGTTAACCGCCAAAAGGGTAATAGAATTTCTTGATTTTAAACAATAAAAGAGAGGTTTTTTGTGAATATGATACGTAGGTTATGTATGTCTGGGGAGTGAAATTAAAATGAACGGTTGAAGATGCTAAATGAGTACAAAAGGTAGGTTTATTCTGGCGAGCTACGGTCAACGTTTGGAGGTTTATAGGAAAATGGTCTTTTTATTTTTTAATTTTATATGTTTGGTAGGAGGGATATAAAACGGAGAAGAAGGAAGTAAAATATTAAAGTGAAGAAAATAAAAAAGGAAAGAACATGCTGTTAGGTGGAAAAGAAAAAAAAAGAAAAGAAAAAAGAAAATATCAAAACTTAATGCGTGTTATAATTATATGCTCATAGAAATTAGAAAATGATAAGAAAGTAAGGATAAAATAATGATTTCACAATCAAATTTTACACTTTTATTTTCTATTTAACGTGGGATGGATTAAAATATTGTGGGCCTCATGGATTTATATTTTCTTTTCCTTCCCATTTTTCACCTTACCAAACAACTAAAATTCTATTTTTTGCTATAAAATCCCTTCTTTGACTTCATTCCTCTCTCTTTTTCATTCTACCAAATAAAGGGTTAGGGTCAATCTTTTTTGTCAATTGAACTTTAAAAATTATCACTTTAGCTCTTTAATTCTGAATTATAAATTATCCCTTATTTAATCCACTTCGTTAGAATTTCAGTTAAAAGCAAATAGAAAAAAATGAATTAAGTACATTCATGTATTATTTTTTTTTTAATTTGTTTTTAACAGAATGAGTAAGTAAGACTAATACTCTTATTTTTCTCCCTGTTTTTAACCAAAATTTTAATGAAAGGGTTTAAGTAAGATAAATTCAAAATCCAGAAGGCAATGTGGGAGTTCTTAAATTTCAAGGACAAACTTGGAGTGATAGTAGGATTCAGAGAGCATATATAAGAATAATCATTTTTTATTAAATGTTTTAAGTTTTCTTAATATAGAAAATGACTTGTTTTGAAACGATATACTGTGGACTACTTGATGGTTTATTATTTATAAATTTGATAGTTGTCATTAATAAATTTAGTGGTCAATCAATGATTTATCAATTTGATGCAATAATTTTTCGATTTATCAGTGATAAACCGGTTTATAGATTGATTACTAATAAATTAAACCGTCTGTAGATTTATAGGTAATAAACCGATCTTTTAATGAATTATATATCATTGATGGATCATCATAAAATCTAATAAATGAAAAAGTCTTTTTCCTTAAAAACAAAAAGTTCATCTAATTATTTAATGACTATCTCAGACAGTTGACTTGATGAAACCCTCACTTAATAGTGTTTGATTTGCATTCCAAAATAAAGTCCCACTTGGTTTATAGGTTAGAATCGATAATTTAAACTTTTTTAAATAACGTTCTCTCTTAAAAAAGTAAATTTTTGTTTGTTCATTAGTGTTTGGGAATTAGGATTTTAAAACATTAGTTTGAAAAAAATTGGTTTGAAAATATATCTCTCAAAAATTTCAAAATCTCGTTGATAGGTTGTTTTTTAAGATTAAAATATACTAGGTTTTTCTATTTTTTCCAACAATTTTAGTATTGACTCCAACAACACTGCTTTTTAAGTTTTAAATTTTAGTTTAGTTATGACAATAAGCTTGAGAACGACTAATATCTCTTGCCCTTTGTTTCCTTCATCACGTTATGATTCATGAACTTTTTTTTCCCCCGTAAAAACAAATGAAAGCTACTAAAATGGCAATATGAAAAGTTTAAAAAGCTTGGACTATTAAAATGTCACATATAAAAATTTGAGAAATACGAGAATTGGATGGAAATTCAAAGATCACAAACGGAATTGATACTATAATATGTATATATATTAAGAAAGAGATAATTCAATCTGTGATCATGTTTACATAAATATTATACGTCATATGGGTATGTCTCGACCGTGATTATACTCAACTCTTAAAATAAGTAATTTATCAATAATAGAATTTAACGTTACAGAGGTTTTATAAACATGGAAAATATTGTGAATTCTAACAAATTCTAACAATAGAATATATATACATTATATTTAAATCAAATATCAAATATTATAGGTGTTCTAAACGAACCGTTAGTTTGGTTATGACATTGAGGGGGAGAACACTAATAATTCTTGTCATGCCCTTCGTTTCCTTCGTTATGTTATGCTCATGAGCATTTTTTCTAAAAACAAATGAAAACTACTAGAATGGAAATATGAAAAGTTTAAAAACTTGGTGTATTAAAATGCGAGAGCCAATATAAGAATCGTGATAGAAATTTAAAGAACACAAATGAAATAGTAAAGAAAGAGATAATTTGACATGTGTCCACGTTTATATATCATAATGATTACATGGATTATGAATAATACTCGGTACATCTCGATTCTATCTATACTCGACTTCTAAAATAAGTAATTTTTCAACACTAGAATTCAACATTTCAAAGGTGTTTAAAATATTGTGAACTCTATCAAATTGGGTCGTAATTTTCACACTAATTGGAAGTACAAATACACTTAGCTATAAATATAGTTCTTTTATACATACATATATATATATAAGAATAGTCTTAAATCTGGTACCTAATGGTATCCAGTAATGTAAATTTCAATTATTAACAATGAAAATTCATGTATAATGAAATGTAAAATAAAGGGAATTTACATTCACTTTAGTTATATTTCCTTTTACATGAATTTACATTTATAGTAACTGAAGTTCACAATCACAGTAACTGAAGTTCACATGTCAGATACCATCAAGTATTGGATTTGAGACTTTGTCTATATATATATATATATTATATATATATATATAATATTTATGCACACACCTGATCCAATTTCTTAATCACGATCTTGTGTGTATATATTGAGGCACATTTCGAGACAACGTTTTTTAGCCGCTGGATGTCGTTCTTCGGCACACTTTGGAGCCAATCTATGGTAGCATTCCATATCTACAACTCGTTTTTTGCTATGAAATTCATCAACTCATCGGACCATAGTTTGCATAACCTTAATTGACATGGTTATGATCAACACCATAACTACTATCCTCTTCATCATCATCTTGGTGACGGTTATTCCAAGTTGTGTATAAATGTGAGCGTATATATGTACACACACATACACACACACATATATATATATATATATATATATATTTAGTTAGTTAAGCTCTAGCATATCAAAAGCTATTTTGATTACTCTTTAAGAAAGAGAAGTGCTACGTCATCAAATTATCTTTTGGTTATAACGAAGAGACAACTAAGAACCTTTGCTTTTCATGTAAAGTTTTAATAGATATATATATATATATTTTTTTTTTTTTCCTTTTCTTTTCTTTTCTTTTTTCTTTTAAAAGGGATATATTTTCTTGATATCCATGGTTTGGAAATTCTTTATTCTTTAATAGTTATTTGTGGAGACCAGGTGGAAGACAAAAACAATCCTACTCATCCCACTGTTTACCATAATACTTCTAAAGATTTTTTTTTTTTGGGTTTTTTTATATAATATTTTTGGATATTGATTCAAGTTGAATACAAAAGTCAGTTTGTGGCAAAAACAACAGACAAAAAACAAAAACAAAAACAAAAACAAAAACAGAAACAAAAGAACCATATATTTAGTTTCGATGTTAATACAGATAAGATTTGATTGTTGCTTGATTCTTATGTAATTTTATCAGCTAAGTCTTATGTATTCCCTTCATAGTAACCATATTATTAATCACTTATTTCAAAGCTTATAGTTCAAATTCTTGCATCCCTTCATTAAAACTAAAAAACGAACAAAAAAGACAATTATAAGAGAATTTATATATTATAGAACCTCTAATTTCACAATACCGATAGAAATTACTAGTTAACTTTTTAGATTAATTTTTCAACTATAAGATCTATGGTTGGTACAGTTCCACAATACGTTATACAAATTTTTAAAGTATAAATTCATAAATCAAACTGTTAAATTATCAATGGGTTAAAAGGTAATTCTTACTAATAGGGCGAACTAGGAGGTTAGCTCCTATATCCCTAAATTCAAGTAAAATATTTTTTCTGCTATATTCTCAAAATCACAAAGTTGTTAAATTAGATTTTTTTTTTTTTTTTTTTTTTTGGATAAACACAATAAGCACACACAAAAAAATTCTTATGAGGCAGATTGATCACAACAAAAGTGGTTATAAGCAACAAAAGCAGTTACCTTGTGCCTCACTTTTGCTATATATTTTTTACATTTTGTCAATTTAATTAAATGTACCCTTTTTTTCAAAATTCAAATTTATTAATCTAATTACGTCGTTTTGTTATACGAAATGTAATGTTAATTTTACTATGAAAATGATAATAGGTTAATTACATAGTGATACATTTTAGTTGTAATTATTTTTCTCCTTATGTTTAGAAATTCTAAAGATATCATTTGAATTTTAAAAGCTTGCTTCACTTTAATTTCTCACACATTTTATAGATGAAAAAATAAGGGGAAAAGATAAATACACCTTTATTAGATCAAGTTTACGTTTTTAAATGCATGAATATTTTTTATAAATTTTTAAGGAATAATTGCTCTATTGTTATTTTTGTCACTCTGTACTTCTACTTCGGAAACATGTCATCTCTTTTGCCCAAAAAAATGAAGCTTGACCATAGTGGCAGAGTTGTAATAACAAGTCAAATAAAGGTCTATGATTAGGTTTCAATTTTTATAGGGAAAATAAATTATTTGTGATAAGAGTAGAAGTAGGAGAGTGATGGAATAGGGACCCCAATATTTCTCAAAATTCTTTTAGTCTATGGTCGACATTTCTCAAAATTATTTTACCTCCTATATCCCCTAAATTCAAGTGAAATAATTTTTCTACCATATTCTCAAAAATCACAAAAAGTCGTTAAATTTTTTTTTTTTTTTTTGGTAAATAGAACAAGTATACCCAAACAATTTCTTACGAGACAAATCGATCACAAGAGCTTTAATGGACCTATAAGTAAATCCACAATAGACCTCACTAAATTATAACTTGTGCTAACTGGAAGAGAATTTGTGAATTCTTATAAACCATTCAAGGTCCTCACTCCCTATCGATATGAGACATGCCAAGTGAGTACAAGTTTTTTTTTGGTAAACACAACAAGCACACAAAAAAACTTCTCACTAAGCAGATCAATCACAAAGATTTTCAGAGGGAAAAATTGGATGGACCTCACTCAATGGACCTATTAGTATGATTTTATTGTTAGTTTTCTACTTTTCTTTACCTTTTATATTCAAGGGTTAAATAATCTTTACTTTCGTAAGTAAACTTAGGATAAGTTAATCCGAAAGGGCTACGAGACTGTCAATCTCATTCCTCAATCCTAGATTGGTGTATGACCCACTAATCTCACTCCGCGAAAATAATAATAACAATAATAACAATAAACAAGTAATTGATTCTCATTTTTCACTCCTAATAAGTAAACATGTTATTATTACAAAACAAAAAGGGTTTCTCTGTGATTTTTTTAGAAGATAAATCTTCAGTTTTTCAAAAACTCCCTTTGCCTCTATGGTAAAAAAGTACAAGGAACCAATAATTTATGGTTTTACATTACAAAGTTGAAAATCAAGTAATCGACAAACTCCAATACATCCTTGAATACATTTTTTGGAGGTGAATGAATGGAAGAAATGGAAGTCATAAGTAATTAAGAGAGTTTAAGAATGACAAAAAAAAAAAAAAAAAAGGTAACTTGTGATACACTCCACTGAGTAAGAAGCTTTAGTTTGGATTCAAGAAAAAAAAAAATCAAGAGTAACTTGCCAAACAGACCTCAATAACCGGCCATAACTTTTCTAAAATGTTCCTTAGGTGCTGCAAACAAAAAAAAAAAAAAGGGGCCAAAAAGAGAAGAAAAAAAAATTTTAAACAAGAATTATTTAAGTAGAGAGCATGTTTTTAATAAGATAGATAACTGATTTTTTTCAAAATATCTTACCAGGCAATCCGGTGAATCTTTCAAACTGTTCGTATGCCTGCCCTATGAACATCTCCAACCCGGTAACAATGGTGGCTCCAGATTCCTCCGCTTCTCGTAGGAGTTTGGTTATTTTCGGGGTATAGACAGCATCAAAAACCAGTGAGTAATGCTTCAGAGCGTGCTGCAACCAAACAAAAAAAGGCGGTCATCGATGAATGAAGTCGATGCAACTCAATTTCGTTTAATTTATCACAACTTTACAGGACCAAGACTTGTAATAAGAAACGCATCCACATTATGTGAGTAGAAAAATCATTGTTGTAGATGTAATGTGGAAATTGCACTTCAAGAACAATGGGTGTTTCATAAGGTAAGAGCCAAATGGAAGGATGGGAAACCTTAGAAAGAGGAGTTTCGCCAACTTTTGGATGCATTCCGATGGATGTCGTGTTTGCAAGAATCATTCCATCCTCTGGATGGAAATTTTCCAAGTCAGCTAGTGATAACGCATCTCCTCCAATTGTCTCCGCTATGTCTCTGGCTCGTTCTTGAAGTACGGATGAGGAAAAAAAAATGCAAATAAAGTAAGACAATAGATCTTCATAATGTAACTAATAATTTGATTAATTTAAACCAAAATATTAAACGAACAAAAAGGACTAGCAGAGAGAAATATAACACAAAGCCTGAACATCATGATAAGGTGAATTAGAATTAACGGTTAAAAGAAGACGTAAACACTAAACACCGTAACTAGAGTCAACCAATAGGAAATTTGATTTAGAATCTTGCTTGTAAAGCTCCACAATCTTTTTATAAAAAAAATTTTCTTCGACTTTTTCTTCATGTAATAAGCAAGAGCACTGGATCAGGTAAACAATAAATTCCAAACGTAACGGTAGGACATTACACATTGCAGAAATACTAATAAGCCCAGATAAGAAAACAACCACAACCAAACAGACGAACAAAAGAAGAAAAGACAAGAATCTCATTGGTCATGGAACCATGTCAAAGCATAAAGAACAGGGTAATGCTAGAAACGAACCATAGGTGCGATTGGCAATCACAACCCTTGCTCCCTTCGCTTTTGCGCCATAAGCCAGTGCCTTGCCGGCCCCACCAGCACCAATGACGATAAACAGCCTACCAGCTAAAGGTGAAGAAGCTATACTACCACCATTATGCGAACCTGTACATGTAACGGGAACGTGAGGGAGGAGCTTATAGAAAAATTTATTTACGAACAAAGGAGTTGAAAAACTGAACAAATAACACTTAAAAAAAGAAACCTCGTAATCCATCTTCAATAGCCGAAATTGCACCAACGTAGTCTGTATTGTATCCCAATAACTTCCCATCACTTTCCCTTCTTATAATGCAATTAACAGCTCCTATTGACTTGTATTTGATCAAGATTTAAATCAGTCATGTACTTGAAGAGAAAATTAGAACTTATTAAACAATCAACATTAAAAGAGTAGTCCTCTCGCGATGTACTAAATAAAAAAGGATATGCTTTTTTTATAGACACCCCCTGAACTTTCCGAATTTGACAATTTAGTCCCTAAACTTTTTTTTTTTTTTGGCGATCAACCCTCTGAATTTATGATTTTCAGCACGGTCAGTCTCAAATCTGTTAAAATGTGGACGGTTTTTTGCAGATGACTTGCACATTATAATTTATAGCCCTAGAAGGGCATTTCTAATCATTTTTAATTAATCTCAATACAATTCCTTTTAAAGTTTGGGTTTGAGTTTGAGTTAACATTGAGTAAGGTTTAAGTTTTCAAAGAAAGTTGTATTGAAAGCAAGTAAAAATGATTATCAATGCCCTTTTAGGGCTATAATGTGCAAGTCATGTGCAAAAAACTATCCAAATTTTAACGGATTTGAGTAAGAAGGACTAATGGTACCAAGAATTACAAGTTCAAGGGGTTGATTGCCTAGAATAAAAGCTTAGGGACTAAATTGTCAAAGTCAAAAAGTTCAAGCCGCGTCCAACACCATAATATGAGTGGTTCGTTAATTACCTTTGCAACTGGATCAACCTCATCACAGCACTTCAGTGCAGCTTCCTTGTGAGGAATTGTAACACTGTAGTTAGACAAAAAACAAAAAAAGTTATTTCCCTTACAATACAAGCATGTGATCCGAACTTCAGTAAAGACTAGCAAACAGTTTGATAACTCAATGATATCTATCACCCAACATAATTCGGAAAACAAGTTCTCAATGCTTAAAGATAACTAGAACCATATAATACATCAACCACTTATATCAGTAGTTTACCTAGGATTCAGTTCTCGCTATGATCTTGATTTAACCAGATTGAGAATAAATTTGGTTCATAACGTAATTAAACACGCAAAGAATAAATTGAACCTGAATCCAGTAAAATCTACGGATGAGTAAGTTTGGAGAAAATTTGCAATGTCATCTACCAACAAATGTAGATAAACCCCATTAAAGCCAATGGACTTGAATGCTTCGTTATATAAAATAGGCGATTTGCTGTGGCCAACTGGCTTTCCAATAACACCAAAAACTTTTGTGTCGGGCCCTATCTGTGTGAAATTGTATAGATGTAGAAGGTCATTCATTGTAGGTTGACCAGGAGCTGAAACAATTGTAGATTCCAGGGTACCAAAAGTGAGGTAACCACCAAATTTTGCGCAAAGAATCCGTGAAATCAAACCCCTCTCACCCATAACAAGTCCTATCGTTGGAACCTGAACTTCCAGTAAGCAGTAAATCAATATTTTGAAATCATATGGGGAATCTAGCATTACAAAATTCAGCAAAAGGAAACGAAAGAATTTGAAAAACTTATTGTCCTTTTTGACTTGTGTTATGCATAGTACCTAACAGCAATGACAACAACATTTAAGTCTTCGATTCATCTATCCATAAATTCCACAAATAATAAATGTATTCAATTTCTAGATCGATGAAAACAAGATACTCTAGTTTTTAATTAAATCACTATGCTGAAGAGAGATTCAAACTCCAGCCAACTTGATTAGACAAATATCCCTTGTCGAAAAAGCGAAAGTGAACAAAATATTCACTTGCAACTCACTGTTGTATAAAATGCACTATATGTAATTCAGAAATTACGCTTCTTGCATCAGTCAACAATTAAAACTCATATACAAACGAGTTTATTTATAAACTCTAGCCCTCAGATTCTATAAAGCAACGACATTTACTTATCACAAGTACAAAACATTGACTTCTGTTCCATGATTTTCCTGGGCAAGGAATTATAGACAAGGCATAAAGAATGCTTACTTGAGAATGCACAGTTATATGGAAAATGCGTGCCACATCAGTGATATCCAAAGCAGTTGTTGCAATTTTCACGATGTCAGCTCCAGTAGCTTGTATTCGTGCTACAAGGTTGCCAAGATCCTCAACCGATGGTGTACATTGATAGTTATGACAAGAAACAATGATCTTGGTTTTTTCAGGCTTCTTTCCGTAAATAGATTCATTGAATTCACGAGCAACCTTCACATAGAGGTAATTAGATCGATAAAAATTATAGGTCATTGTTACTATTAAAAACTAATTCCGCTCTTAACATCCTAGTGGTATAATCAAAATGGAGATGGCAACACAAAAGAACTTTCTAATATCTTGTAAATGACATAACTTTGGTAGGAGTTACTATTAAATTGTAACAGAAAGTTCTGAGGGGCTTTTTTGTCAGTATTCGATAGGAAACTCATTGCAAACAAGAACACTCATAATAAAATCATGCTAACATTGATTGCTTTAAACTTGTAGATTTCATAAGGAAGCAACCTGAAGCTCAACATCGACATAGTCGGCACCAAACTCCACTGCTAGTCGGAGAGCCTCCAGTCGTGTATTTTCGTCACCATCATACTGACCACCTTCCCAAATCGGCCTGTAAAATACACCACAATAGATAGAACCTTATTCAGGAGATCAGAGTACGGTAATTCTTGCTATGAGACCCTAATTGCATCTTTCCAAATGCATTTCCAATCACAGGTCATAGAACAAATAAAGCTTAAATTTAATTTTGGCTCCCGAACTATGCTCCTTGTCCCATTTTGGCCCCCTTGTTTAGCCGTTTAGTCCCAAAATCGTTAAAAACTCAACGGCACCAACCATGTGATCCTTACATGCTTGGTTGCTGAAGTGATTTTACACAAGTTATTCCAGAATGGGACACTACATAGTTCAGGCCATGATTGAAAGGAACTCATAAATAAAGTAACGATTCACATGTCGACTTGGGGCATTTCAGATCAAGAAATTTTGAAGCTTTTAAACAAGTTTATCTAACAATTGAGTTCTACACTTCACATTTCTACAATTGGATAAAATCTAGGACAAGATGCATACTACATGGTTCGGGCCAGAATTGAAATGAACTCGTAAATAAAGTAACGATTCACATGTTGACTTGGGGCATTTCAGATCAAGAAATTTTGCAGCTTTTAAACAAGTTTATCAAACAATTGAATTCTACGCTTCATATTTCTACAATTGGATAAAATCGACTACTTAAATTTATCGATAACGAACCTATAAGTGAATAAAGTGGGCACCGGGCTGGATCGAATCAATGTCTTGAGGCCGTCGTAGTGATCGAAAGACTTCAAACTGTCCAATCTGATCTCCACAAGATCAGCACCACTGGCTTTTGCCTTATCAATAATAGTGATCATCTTATCCACTGTTTCCCCCATTATCGGAGTACAAACTAGAGTTGAGTTCTTCAGCATTCTCTCACTCCCCATTTGCAGCCCCGTGGCCGAAGCAATCTGATTTTTTTTTTTTTTTTTTTTGTCAAAAAAAATTACACGATTGTGAATTTGTGATGATGATCAGTAAGAATTAAAATAAAAAAGAGGGGAAAAAAATGAAAATCTTGTTTGGTTACTTAGAAAATGAGCTCGAAAACTCAGAAAACAAAAACAAATCGGCTCCAAATTCTTGAACATATCCACAATTAAAAATATTTTTTTTCAATTAAAAAAAAATCGGAATGAACGTGGCATGTACAGAACAACGGAAAGTGTCGAGTTCAAAAAATGTTGAAGAATCCAGCCATTAAAAAAATTAAAAAAAAAAAAATTCCCGGAGCAATCTTCCCGGGAAACAAACAAAAAACGACGACAATTTTTTTATTTTTTATTTTTTATTTTTGGATTCAATTTTGTAAAAATTATGAACAAAAAAAAAATAGATAAAAGGTAGAAAAGAGGAAATACCGCGACGCTGGTAGATTCCATTGCGAGGAGATGAGAATGAGAAAGAAAATGAGAAAGGGAGAAATCTGAGATGAAGCGTAGCCGGGGCGAGTGGGGTGGGGTGGGGTGGGGTGGTGTTAGGTCTTTGGTAAGGCTGACATGAGAGTGTTTAATCGATGTGGCGAACGGTCAAGTTTGGTGTCCACCAAAAAGACCCACCCACTGACCCACGTCTTCTTGGTTTCCTTTTTTTTTTTTTTTTTTTTTTCCTAATTTGTTTTGAAATATTTTATTTGCCATGCTTTGACTTGGTAGGTGGTCTTGATTCCCCCACATCACCCGCACGAGGAAACGTGTACTTATTTTAAACACCGAGGTTGTGGTGCCGGAGGTGAGGGTAGATTTTTCTTTTTTCTTTTTTCTTTTTTTTTCTTTTTTCTTTTTTTTTCTTTTTTTCATTAAGGTTGGAATCTTATAGATTTATCCAGCAATAAATCTACTCCAGCTTGGTTTGGCCGTTGAAATATTGGACTAGATGACAAGTGATAGTGATCCTAGATGGATAGCTTAGTGAGACTAACAATAAATCTTGACCATTTCTCGGTGATCCTTGATACTGTTGAAAAGCCGAAAAAACGTGGGAACGAGACAGACATCACATGATTTCTCTTTTTTTAGAGAAAAAAATGTGTACTTATTTTTTCTTTTCTCTTTTCTCTTTTTTTTTTTTTTTTTTTTTTAAGAAATTAGATCATTTTGTATAGAGTAATGTTAGAGACACAAACTATACGATAGATGCAATTAATTTATGTTATAATATTTTAAATACTTATCAATAAAAAAATGACAAATCACATACCATATAGGCTGGTACTCAAAAGTTTGAATTAAAATTGGTGTTCCTAACATTATTATTTTCAATTTATAAATTCATATCAATGTTACACTTCTCCAATGTAATATTAAATTATTATGTCAATGGTAAATTTTGACATTTTCATATTTTAAAAAAAATCTCCAATAGAGTAGTGTTATTGATGTTAAATTTATAATGTGTTAAGGTATAATCAATATCAATTTTAACATTTAATATTTATTGATTATTGACTTAATATTTTCATGTAATTATTATAATATTTCATTTTTAATTTATTTCATTACTCAAAGTTCATTTTTACGAGTTTTAAAGTATCCTAATAATGACAAAAAGTATAAACAACATTATATACTGGAGCATTTATAAGATAACGCTATTTTTCATACTCTTTTGTGGCAATGTAATATTAATATAGACAAATACATTAAGATGGTCTTATATTTGTTAATTTATTACCATATTAGCATCTATTTGATAAAAAATTACATCCACTCGAGTGAAGCATGTATCCAAAACATCCTAATGTGACACAAAGTATAATTAACATTAGAAATAGCATTATATATTGGAGCATTAAGATAATGATATTTTTCATACTCTTTTGTATCAAATGTAACATTGATATAGACAATATCATTAAATATTGGCTTATATTTGTTAATCTAGTACTAAATTAGCATCTATATGAAAAAAAAAAAAAAAAAAATTAGATCCGTACGAGTGAAGCATGTATCTACCATTAATAAAATGTACAAATAACATATTTGAGATTTATGCTCTACTGATAATTCTAAGGGTAAATTGTGCGTTGAGTCTCTGATTTTCTTTTTTTCTTTTTTTTTTTGAAGTTGTAATTTGATTTCTAACCTTCCTTTTTTTTCTGATGAAAAATTTTATGAACTCTTAGAAAATTTCACATGAAATCACACATAATTTATTATTCAAAGTAAAAAGATCCTTTTTAGTTTAAATCCTTTATTTTCCATACAGTTTACATTAGTAATATACATGATAATTATTTGTTTGGTCAGGCTATATAAAATGTCAAATTTGAATCCTGCCTCCAAGTTTAAAAAATAAAAATACAAAAGTAAACAATAAACATAAATAGAACAGCGTGTTTAGATACATTTGCAGTGGAGAATTAATAGTTTTATGTAAATTATTATGGACAATTTTAAAATTCACAAAGATGTATAATAAATAACTTTAATTTTTTTTAGAACTACTAACCAGAGTGTCTTTTTAAAAAAGAGACGTGAAAACACTTTAAAAAGAAGAAGAAGAAGAAGATGTGAATGTGGTTCCCAATATAGTCAACGATAATATATTATATATAACTCGATTAAAAAGTGCAAAGTTTAAATTCATACCCTAAATTCAAAAAGAGAGAGAGATGTGAATTAAATTTTGATAATAGAACCACACTAATTTTACTATATAACAATAATAATTTTTAGATTTATTTGCATGAATGTTCCGTGAACTTTTTTAATTTGGTAATTTAGTCCCTAAACTTTTTTTCCTTGCAATCAACCTCTGAACTTCTAATTTTTGACAATTCAGTCATTTTTTACTCAAATTCATTAAAACTAAGACATTTTTGGCACAATACTTATACATTATAGCTCAAAAGGAACAATGTTGATCATTTTTGTTTATTTTTATACATTTTTTTTTTTTTTTTTTTTTTTTTTTTTTTATTTTTGTTTATTTTTAATACAAATTTCTTTTAAAGTTTAGGTTTAAGTTTGAGTATAATTGAATTAAGATTAAAATTTTCAAAGGAAATCGCATTAAAGTTAAGCAAAAATGATCAATTATGCTCTTCTTGGACTTTAATGTGCAAGTTATGTCTAAAAAACTATTCAAATTTTTTCGAATTTGAGAAAAATGACTAAATTATCAAAAATAATAAATTCAGGGAGCTGATTGCTAAAAAAAAATTTAAAGACTAAATTATCAAATTCAAAAAAGTTCACGGGATATATATACAAATAAGTCATAATTTTAAGACTCTGCACAATAAAATTAATAACTTTATTTATACACCAATATTATATTATCTTATTGTTGAACACAGTTATTGTCGTGTAATACATCCTATTTTAATATGTTATATATATAGACATGATTTTTACAAAAGGCTGAAAACAAATCACACATTCCTGAGCTAATTATTTATTGTTTATTTTTTTATTTGTAATTAAGGATGATGGTATTCAAATTATATATTTTGCGATTGATTACTTTACCAAAATAGTTTTGTTTATATACTAATATTGTACACAATTAGTGTCGCGTTGGTACATCCTATTTTTATATGTTATATCACAAAAGATGCTTTTGTAAAAGACTGAAAACAAATCAAATATATATATGCCTGAGTTAATTATCTATTATTTATTTTTATTATTTGTAAGTAAGAATGATGGTATTCAAATTATATATTTTGAATTCGAGTTGAAATTACCGTTAAACTGCAGTTAACACTTACTATGAGTTGGAAGGTTTTTTTTTTTTTTTTTTCAACTGCTGTATTTCTTTTGCAAGAATACTACTGAAACCTTCATTAGTGTTGGATGGAGCATGTGCCTTGTCCAAAATACAGCTAAACTTGGGTGTTAGGGACTCAATTACATTCACAAACTCATGCCTGAGTTTCCTAAACTAAATCATAGTCAAATAGAAATTGGTTTGACATGACTAGAGAAAGAGCAAGTAACCAAGCAGATGACCAGTAAGAGGGCCCAAAAAAAAAAAATAAAAAAAATAAAAAAAAAAAAGAGGAAAAAGATGCAGAAAATAGAACCAATACACGAGAGAGAGGGTGGCGTAGTATATAAATTTTTTAATAGAATAGTAATCAATTATAGCATAAAATTTTAAAGATATTAATAAATAACATAATCAAATATAATACTAAAAACTGTGCATAATTGTCCAGTCGTTAGACTGAGCATGTCGTGTCGTCGCCCAACCTCGAGCTTGGGTTTTGTTCGCAAAGACAATGGTTGGCCTCGTGATCTTTATCATGGCGGCCTTACTAACTTGCCCATAAAAATCATTGTCTTATGAAAAGTCATCAACTTGAGAATAAAAAGTTTACTATTATTTACTTGTAATTATATTATTTACCAGAAAATTCAAGAATTTACTTAAAAAAAAAAAAAGATTTATCGAGAAAAATCCGGGAGCTAAACTCAAAAGCAAACTTATATGGAAAATTAAACAAGCAAACATATGCATGATTCTATAAATTGAATCTTATGTGGTTTCTAGTGCAGAATCTGACCCTTCAACTTAGCATTTATGTTCTTTTTAGGGCTCCTTTCATTCCAAACAAGAAATTTTTTTTTTTTTTAAGAAAAAAACTAATAATTATTATCTCACACGATAGTAACTTATCGGCCCAAATAATTCTCAACTTTCTGGAGTGAAAGACTATAGGCCTTTGTTTAACGTAATTATATTTAAAAATTAGGAGACATCAGATAAAAATTAAAACGATACAGATACATAAATAATTAGCATGACCCTTCCACAAAAATAACACTTATAAATCCAAAAAAGCAGGGTACATTCCTTTGGAAATTTATTAACTAACTTAGCGACGGAAGTACTAATTTCCCTATGAAGTGTCTAACATGAGGCAAGTTAAATTGAAACCTTCACAATAGATGCCAGTGCATAATTGGCATTCGTCTTTTTGTTATTTATTTATTTCACTAAATAAAAAATAATAATAATAAAAGGAAAAAAAAAAAAAAAGCACATGCAACACAAGAAATAAGGAGGGAAAAAAAGTTGAAGAAATTGTGTTAAGCCTCCAGAATGATGAAATAAATGACATAATAATGCAGAATAATTGATGAATGATATTTAAATTTAGAAGGAAATGTCCTCATATTACGAGGGTATTTCCTTCTAAATCTTTATTGCGTTTTGCAGTGCTTTGTAATCTTTTGTTAGATTCAAATGTAATTTAATGTTAGATTGAGATATAATTTACTAAAATTAAAAAATTAAGGAGAAACGACCCAATTGCGAAAAGTTCATGGAGACAGATTTGTCACATGCCAAATATACATGATAACTACAGCTTCCGAATCATACACATCGCAGATGCCTTTCAAGTCTCAATCATAGGTAAGTAAATATTCAATTTTGTTTCTTTTCTGAAATTACTACCATATGCTAAAAACCTTATATGTATATATTAGTGAAATCAACCTATTTGGCCTTAGTTTTTATCCCCAAAAAAAAAAAAAAAAATCTATTTGGTCTTAGAAAAACATGAATCTATTTCGATCTGAAACGTCAAAGTCTTGAGAAAAAATAATCGGGGTTAAATACCAATTTAGATGTATTATATAGCCTGGAAATCCTTCAGCACATTCAGTTTCTTAAAAAAAAAAAGAAATCTTTTCAACAAGCTGTTGATGATTTGCTTCCGTTTGGCATCCAGTTTTAAACTCACTTTTTAATTTTTTCTTCCTACAATGTTTTTTCTCATAAAATTCAAATTTACAGTTTAAATATGTGTAGGTTTGAACCTGTTATTCAAACAAGAAAGAAGAAATTCCGTTGGTAAATGTTGTTGTCAACCAACTAGAGTCTATCAGGGAAGGAAATTGATTAGTTTTATGTGTTTTCCGTAGATGTGATGGTCACAATCCCTCGAAGTTAAAAGGTCAAAGAAAGGGTATGTGCACTCACATGTCGTCTCGGAGTAGTTTTAAGTGATTATTTACAAGTAAAGATATCATTTTTAAATGGTACAAGGTCTTTTGAGACAAAGCTAAAGAATAAAAATATCAGGGATTTAGTTTGAAGAGGTCGAAATCATAATTAAGTGTAAGTGCGGGTAAATGGTATTACAAGCTCTTGTTACCATAGACGTGACAAAGTTTCTAGAACAATTTTCTTTCTCAAGATAAGGTAGCAAAGTTTTGGAAGAACCTAAATATCTGAACCACCAAAACTAATCAGTTGAAGCAATCAGAAATTCAGTTGAAAACTTGAAAAGAGGCTAGTAGAAACTATTTCACTTATATTCCATATTACAGTCAATATTGTATTTTTCCCTGCCTTGAAAACCTTTTTCCTGAAGGCCTTGACAGATTCATATATAATCTACAAAAACATCCATAAATGGACACCCTTTTTACACTTACCGTCGTCTTGTCTCGAATCTAATTCTGTTCCGCCTATGACCAAACCATGTACGCACTCAAGCTATAGAGGTCGAAAAACCTTCAAAAATAAGAAAAGAAAAGCTGAACTTTTGATTTTCTCTCAACAACATTCTTGGACCTTAATCAGTTATGTATTGGAGGAGTCTTTCCCGCAGGAGAGTAATCCATCGCCACTAATTCATCGCCATCAAGTTCGCTATCTTGATTCAGTACCAACTTATCGCCATTACTCTTTTTAGCAACCTCACTAGCTTCATTGCTCTTCTTAGCCACATCGCTTACTTCTCGCAAAAACCTTGCTGCCAATAGAGAAAAAACGGCCCGAAAAATAAAGTTAGTACCAATCTTTAACATCAAAGAACTAATGCTATAGAAGTGGAATGTTAGCGGTAAGAAGAATTTACCTCTAGCTGTGATAGAGAAGAACAAAAGCAATACAAGAGTTGCGATGAAAAGGCGCTTGCATGGAAGCATAGCCATCTGAAGATCTTCTTTGAGGTGATTCAATCTCCTTCTCTGCATATCAACTTCATCTTAACTACTCAATTATATATAGATGTGTAAACAGTAAGTACAGTACAAATTGCTGTCTAGATATCGAAACAAATCGGTGCAGCCTGACAGCGAGAGACGGAAATGCTAGAAAGTTTGCCCGAGTAATTTGATTTATGGGGTCAACATCATTGTCCCCTGCTGTCTTTGCATGAAATGAGATAGAGAATTGCCTTCTTGTTGATATCAAAAAAGCCTTAATCAAGTTCCTCTTTGAAGGTTATCTGCCAGTTGGGGGTGTCTCATTTTTTGTCCCCATGTAGAAGTTGCAGTGTAAACTATAGCCCAAAAAAGCTTCAGCCCTCTATTATAGATATTTGATTTGGCTACCTTTAGTTCAAGGGTAAAGAGCCTGTTGAGGTACGTCGGTTGTGAAAGAAGCTTGTGGTGGTCAGTTTATAAATGTGACAAAAAATCTCATCTCTTGAGCTAACTTTTAGAACGAGAGGGAACAATATCATGCAATAGAGCTTTCTTCTATATAACCACTGGTGGTGACGATATGTGATAATGAACGATCATTTTATGACTTTCTCTCTACTCGATGGGTATAGTTCTATTCTTTATTGACGAGAGTGGACCGATTCCCTTTCATTTTACTTGTGGTCCCAATAAGTAAATGAAAATTTAAAAAAAAAAAATCCTTACTTTATATAAGGCATCACAAGTAGAAAGGCACCACAAGCGACAATCACAAAGAAGGCCAAATCTTTGGAGCCTACTTCAACCTCGCCAAGAGAATTAAAAGCATGAAATTATATACTCTCCTACTTCTAAGCTTATAGAATATTAGTAGAGAAAGTATTTTCTAAATCTATTATGCAAATGAGACTAAAATGAGCTATATCTAACGAAGAAAGAGGAAGAGCCCTTTTAGCATACAAGGAGGCAATTAGTTTTACATATAAAACAATGCTATAAGCAAAAGACAGTGGAGAAAATATATTAAGTAATTGCAATTTCCATCACAATCAACCTTCTGTCTTTGCGAAATAAATCGTTACTAATTAAGCTAGTTTTTTTTTAATTAAAAATTGCTTGGTTGCTTAATCATGCAAGAAACCAAGCATTTATGAATGTAAGGGAGAAACAACACTTGTGGGCCTACAATCATTTTCAGATAGTATCGTGATGAGCAATTTTGAGTACAAAAATCACATGGGCCTGGACCGACGATGATCATCTTCTACGTGGGCCTGAGTTTGTCTCCTCTTAGTAGTGCACAAACAATAAACATGCTTGAGACAGACATTGATGCAGAAAATGAAACAAGTTAAGTAGGAGTACGGGAGGTTGTGAAACTAAAAAGGATTTGATGTGGGAACTTCTTTTCCAAGAGAAACATCTATATATATTATTTACTTCTTGCGATAAAGCTTGATTTGCTTCCTTTCTTTTCTTTTCCTTTTAAAAAAACAAAAAAACAAAAATTTAATATATATATATATATATATATATATATCATGAGATGATGGCTGGTATCGAAAGTCATCCCAATAACTTTTCAATTTCTTTTTTAAAGGAAATAGATTGGAGTTATAAGAACTTGGATTCTTTTGAACACTCCAATTGATGGATATCATATATATACATATAGTAACAATCTTTTAATTGAGAACCTCTAGGGAAAATATAGTTGTAATGACAGGTGTCCCAATGGTCACATTCAAATAGTTTGCTGTGTGCCTCCCAAAAGGGTAAAATTGGGAAATTTCTTGTGTACTCTCCTAATTTATTTTGTAAATTTTATTTTTGATCTTATAATCAGAAGTCGAATCATATTTTAGTTCCCAACTTTAAAACATGTGACAATCAATTTTTAAACTATTAATTTGTCCCATAATAGTCAGACTATATAATTAATTACTATGTTAAGATTAAAGGTAATTATGGAATAAATTAATAGTTGATTAATGATTAGTTATAAATTGGACCTATAATTTAGGAACAAATATAAAATTGATGCTAGATCATTACCTATCATATTTTACATTTGTTGTGTCAAAATCGTCATTTTCAAAACACCGATTTAAAAATAATTGATCGAATCATTTTCATTGGCCATTATATTTCCAAAAGGGCACAATAATTATTATTTTTTTCCTTGACAATGGCCATCTCAATTTCTTTGTCCTACTCCCACATTAATCAATTAACTATCTTGGACTTGAAGTGAACTTACAGTTGTCTCAGTGTCACTTGGGAGAGTTGGGAAGCCCTCTAGTAGGTTAGTAGCATGCAGCAGTCTTTTTTATAAGTCAATGATTGAACCAATATTCTACATAAATTACAAATGTTGAGTGTTACCTTCTGTTCAGTTCGTCGATTGGTTCATTTTTAAAAAATTAATTATAATTTTTAGTAATTTTTCAGAAAAATATAAAAATTGATATGAAAATTTTGAATAATTAAAGCAAACACACCCTTAGTTTCCTGGAAAAAAAAAAAAAAAAGAGTGCTAATATCTTAACGTTCTTTGACTAACATTAATCGAAGAATTTACTGGACCTTAGTTATAACAAAAAAGATACTGATCCTGAGCTTTCAAACACTATCGATCTGCATTCAAAAAGCTATCCCTATGTTAAGGGAGAAGGAATAGATTCTTGCATACGAAAGCTACATACAAATAAGACGTACTACTACCATCACAATTGACGGTAATATTGTGTGTAACTTAATCTTTGGCACATTCTAACAACGAAAACGAAGCAACCCCGCCCCAAAAAAAAAAAAAAAGAGTGCTAATATCTTAACGTTCTCTGACTAACATTATTCAAGGAATTTACTGGACCTTAGTTATAATAAAAAAGATACTGATCCTGAGCTTTCAAACACTATCGATCTGTATTCAAAAAGCTATCCCTATGTTAAGGGAGAAGGAATAGATTCTTGCATATGAAAGCTACATACAAATAAGACATATTACTACCATCACAATTGACGGTAATATTATGTGTAACTTAATCTTTGACACATTCCAACAACGAAAACGAAGCGTCCCCGCCCCAAAAAAAAAAAAAAAAAAGATCTGTGCCATTAAAATAATCTTGATTACTTCTTTGCATAGTTTGTTGCGGACCATTTGGGACATTCCATCAAAAAGAAATACGCACAAGAGCTTTGCAGAAATAATTCTCATACTTGTTTTTTTTTTTTTTTTTGCTTGGGTAAATAGAAATAATACTCTTACTTATATCATTGAAATGTATAGTTATTTGCATTATTTTGTGGAGTATTAGAATTTGGGGCCCTTATTGGCTGTTTCAAGTGACCGACCTTAAATAATTATAGAAGATGTAAGGAAAGCAAAAGCTTCCAAAACGCCTACATTTCTAATGCAAGGAAGAAGATAAAGAAACTAAAAAGAAAGAAAGATACAATTAACTAGACAAAAAATTAACAACTGATTATGATGGATTTTTTGGAACCTTCATATTAATTTGTTTTCAAAAACGGTAGGAGGACAAACCCGTTTTATTTTGCGCCCTTTTATTATTATTATTATTATTATTATTATTATTATTATTTCATTTTATGTGATGTCAATTCAGACCTTGAGAGTTGAAATCCATTTTTTTAATAAATAATAAAGAAAATAACATGTTTTAAAAATATTTATAATAAATAGTAATAAATAATAAATTTTATTGATATTTAATACATTTATTTGTTTCCAAAAAAAAGTATGATACGATGGTTACACAAATAACTAAGTGGTAATACCACACCTAACTCTACCAAAAGGTAGAGAGTTTGAATTCCCCTCCCCCAAGTTTAAAAAAAAAAAACATATGATAAGATGCTAAATATACAATGTCAGAACTATAATTTTTATGGAGGCATGAATAAAATTAATGTTACAATATTGCACTTATAATTTTTAAACTATGTCTCTATTTATACTTTTCTTTTCCCTCTGAATGAACTAGGTTTATATGAAGTATAATTCACGTTTGTAAGTTTTTTTTTTTAGGGACACTTTTTTAAGTTTTGATTCCCAAAAAAAATGAATTCTTGGCTTATTTGGGGTTTTAACTTTGTAATATGAGTATATTTAAAAATCAGGGGCCTATTTGAATTTAAAAAGAAATAGATATTGTAATGAAAAAATTTAAGGGGCAAACTAGAAAAAAAAAATGTAGAAATACATTTTATTGGGACAAATCAAATGTGTGAAGAGGGCCCGGGCCTTATAGAAAAACACCCTTTTTTTTTTCAGGTATGATATGGAACTAAAAACTTACAATTCAAAAGCTAAAATGTTAAATCTACAAGAAAATTATTGTTCTAAATCTTCAACAAAATTATTCTACTACAAGTTTCAGTTAAAAAAAAGAAGAAGAAGAAGAAGAAGACCAAGAAGAAACTTTAATTTTTTTTTTTTTCCTCCATTGGCGCAACCCAAAATGCCATGCATAAAGTCCATGAAAGAACCTATCCATTTGCTCAAGATTTCCCCAAATAATTAGCTTTGATCTCTTCCCAAATCACATGGAATTTGGTAACTTGGCAATGTCAAAGAGAGATGAATTACACATGAAATGACAATGGAAATCCAGATGAGAAAAAAAAATTAAAATAAGGTTAAAATTTTATTTGTGAGAGCCACAAAGTGACAAAGCCAAAATGACCACGCCCGACCAACCTCCGGTTCGAGAGAGACACGCTCCGAACCGGGTCACATGGTCCACGTCCATCGACGTCCAACATGAAAGGGAAGCTTCTCATGTCCTTATGTATGTAAATCCCCTACATGAATTGGACATAAAGTGGTGTGAGATTTTGCTTAATTTTGTTTGGTCACGTGAGCTAGGGCATTGTACCCCATGGTCCATCACGTGCCCCACTCCTTCAAAAGCATGGCTCTCATCATGGTGGCGTTCATGAACCAGTGCATTTAGAAAAACTTTTGGTCCAAGTTCTTGAACTCTCAACTTTTGATTTTTGATATTTTGGATAAATGTAGCCTGATGGATAACAGATGTTAATGGTTGGTAGGGTAGTCAGATAAGGGGTGGAGAAAGATAAGGTCCCTCTTGGATATTTTGAAAATTTCCTTTTTGCCTCCTTAAGTATTGAAAATTTCAGACTCCCGACAATTTTTCTTCTATTTTAAAATATTTTTACAACTTTATTCCTTATTTGCCTCCCTTAAAATTCTTTTTAATTTACTAAATTTAGGTTCCTCCATGATTTTAGCAAAAGTTCCTGCTGCTCTAGCTGGTTTTGCACCACGTAGATTTCTAGCATTTTCATCTTGAATTTTGATTTTGAAGTATACATATTTAGAATTTAATAGTTAAAATAAATCAAATTACCTATATATTATTATGTAATCTCACAATTTTTTTGAACACCAAACCTTAGAATTAAATTAAACTATATTACAAGTCAATTAATTTAGGAAAAAAAGAAAAACAAAGATACAAATACAAAATGATGGTAAAAGATTTCAGCTTTGTAATTTGTTTTTTAATATAAAATTTATTTAACTAAAAGGTCTTACAGACGCTAAACATAATGCGGATGATCATGTGGTATACAATATAAAGCACTCGATAAAAAACTGATTTTATCAGTAAAATCTGATGAAGCACAGAGAAAACGATGCAAGACGAGACATGATATAAGAAAAATTCCTTTACACATCAATTTGAGCATACATAAAGCTATTTTTGAAACTACTACGATCAATGGAAACTTTCAATACATTGAGAGCATGTATCATATAGCACCAAGGCCACAAACATCTCCACTAAGACCTATAGATAATGGAACTTCTTACTCGGCAATACCTAAATCTAGCGAAATAAAAACAAACTCAAACGGTGGGAGAACCACATCCATTATTACAATGAAAATACTAAAACTATATGGCGAAAATATCAATGCCTTTATTAGACTAAAACATAAAATACTAAAGATTAAAACACGATCATCGCAAGCCTTCAATGAAAGTGCAGTGGACAAGAGGATCATCAAAGTAGGATGAATGCTTTGGTGAACAAGCGACGAAGCCGATGAGATGCCTTCAAACAGTAGAACGTGAAATATACTAGCTACCACCATCAGCATCTGGAGTCAGAATCACTACCTCTACAAGAAGCTCACTACCATTCGTAACAAAACCCCGAAAGAGTACAACCACTAGACGAGAAAAATGTCACAAAATGCCTGCAAGCCGTTTGAAAACCATCCTCTAAATGACATTAGATCCGCTCCAATGAAGCCACCCTGTCAAACACAGTCATCACCATCAAAAAACTTACAACAAAACGAGCTTAGAGACCAATTTTTAAGGTCGGAGGTCCAATAACATGCTCGAAAGCGGTCCCAATAAAATGTGTCAAACAATATCTAGTTGTTTTAGCGTTGTAAGAAAAACAAGTGGGATGTACTTGCAAATTTTGGACTTCATATTCTTTTTGTGTTTAATCAATCTTATGAATTTTCATATGAAAACATATCACTATAGGTTGTAAATGACATGTATAGCTAATCATATACTTAAGTTTGTGTAAATTCAGGTCAGGTGGGACCCGCCGAACAGGAATCGTCTACAACAAAATAAGAAAAAAATGATGGATATTATGCAATGGTTAGAAAACTAAAAACTATCGTTGAATATTGTAAAAAAGCGTGGCACGGAGATTTTGTTAACAAAACCGTTATGAAATCCTTATACATAATACAGAGGAGAATTTGACAACGGTTTTTTAACTATCATGGTGTCTTTCCAATTCAAATTTTCTAATAGGATCCGTTTATTAATTGTGTTAGTGTGTCAATTTTTTTATAATAAACGTAAACCTGCCAACTCCATGTAAGTTTTGAGTCATGTTTTTATGCATAACTCAAATTGTCACATACTGATGATATCTTAAATTTAGTAACGAAGATGAGAGATGATATATTGTTTTGGTGTTACTGTGACCTAGGCGCAAATCAAATTCACTACAAAGTTTGTACAAAAATACGTTTTTTTTTAACAGGATATGTATACTATTTATTAACATATATTTATATATGTACAAATATAAATGATCACATATAGAATATATAGTTAAGCCTACAACTACATATATACAATGTGATATCTTGTAGTAGGATCGAACTACATGGTGGTATTGATGGGGGTGTGGCGGAAGTAGTTGATAATGTCTTAATATTGGATTAGGAGATCAAAGGAAGAGGCTGAATTAGGGCACAACCTCATGTGCATTTGTCTCAACCAACCATGGATATACATACATACATACATATATATATATATATATATATATATAAAGACACACACACACATACATAGGGGACGGAGGGAGGGGGTGCAAGTGGGGGCTACCGTCCCCATAGAATTTTTTATTATTTTAAATTTATCTTAAAAATTTTATAATTTTTATAACTTGTCTTCACTAAAAAATAAAAAGTTCTCGTATACTTATTATTTTGTCCCTACTAAAAAAAATCACATAATCCTTATTAAAATTAATTCATATCTATTATTTTACTGTTTTATCCCATTAAAATTAAAAATTCTCACATAAATCTACTAAAATTAAAATTCTCACATAATCCCTACTAAAATTTATTTTATCTTAAAAAAAAAAAATTTGGTGTATGTCCTCACCGGAATATATTTCTGACTTTGTCTATGTATATATATATATTAATTATACATATACAGTAAATATATATGGGACTAGTTGATTAGGCGCTCAAGAGTCATGGCCAACTCTCTCTCTTCATATGTATCTCTCTCCCTCTCTCTCTCAAGAGTCATGGCCAATTCTCTCTCTCTCTCTCCCAAAACTATTCAATATTACATGTGGATAAGACATGCATGGCCTCAAAAAAGAGCAGCCCATATGCATGCTGCCAATTCTCACATCCAATCTCACTCAGACAAGCTTCTTATTCAACTAACTCTTCTGTCTATCTCCTATTTATGTATGTCTATATATATATGTCTCTAGAGAGCTGAATACGTGGATCTCTCTCCATATTATAGAGAGAGAGTGTGTGTATGTTTATGGGTCTGCAGTGTTGGTTTTGGTTCTGTTAATATGTATTGTATTTTAGGTAAAGAGAAGTCTACGGATATTTCTTCTGTGGTACCCCACGAAAACTCTAGTTAAATGCTTGTTTATGTTGCTAGTTTTTTTTTTTTTTTTTTTTTTTTTTGCCTTTTTTGGTGAATTTATATCGTTAGTTTAATTAGATCACGAGAGAAAAAGAAAAAATAATTCCACGTGATTTTATACACATATTAGATCAAAATGTGAAACTTTTTTGCAGCAGACCAACATTTTTCAGAAAGTGAGACTTTTTTTTTAGTAATTGATCTAAATAGTCCCTGAACTTTTTCAAAAATACGATTTAGTTCTTTTTTTTTTTTACTTAAATGACTATAAACTCTTATTTTTTAGTTGTTATGTTCCTTTCCATTCAAATCCGTTAAATTGTAGGGTATTTTATTAATCTAACAACAATTAATATAACAAAAATATATAAAAAAAAAAGTTTCATCTCATTTCTCTCCTTCCCCCCCCCCCTTCCCCCCTTATCTCTCTCGTCTTTTCTCAAAACCCAGTTCGGGATGGGGGGAGCTAACCCAGATCGAGCCAACACCAAGATTGCGAAAGGGTTGGGGGGGAGGGGGGCGAACCAAATTGGAAGTAGAGATGGGCGGGAGGGCATCAGCATCGCGGTGGGGGAAGGGGCTCAAAAACCCAGATTGCGAATTGGGGGGGGGGGGGGAATGGAGGTGGGAGGGGGGAGGGGGGAGACCCAGTCGCGAGTATGGGCAAACAGCGGTGGGAGAGGGAGAACCCAGATCGTGAGGGTAACAGTGGCGGGAGGGGGGGGGGACCCAGTCTCGGGGTGGGGTTCAAATGGCAGTGAGAGGGGGGGTGGGGGTGGAGGGCAAATGGCGATGGGAAGGGGGTTGCCAAATCGAGAGAGAGAGTAGGAGGCAACCCAGTTGGGGTTGCGGGGCCGGACTGAGAAAGAGTGAGAGAGAGTAGGGGGCAGGGGGGAGGGATAGAGAGGGGAGGGTTTTTTAAATCATTTTAGTATAAAAATTAATCATTTCAGTAAGAATTCGTTATAAATTTAACGGATGTGAATTTTTAGATAGTTTAGGGTTAACATTGCAAAAAAAAAAAGAGCGGGGATTAAAATGTCATCTTTTAAAGAGTTCAATGACCATTTAGAGCAATTACTTTTTTTTAAGGATAATATGTTTATGTCAATAGTTAACTTTCAAAATTTGTTAACAATAAAGAGTATCATATTTTTTATATAGGTTCACCTATAGAAATATGATAAATATGATAATAATTTTAACAATTTATGTGTTTTTAGGTTGTACATGTATTTTTTATAGAGGTATTTTACCCATTTGCCTACGAACTTTTCGAATTTTGATAATTTTTACTTTAAACTTTTTAATTTTGGAAACTAAATTTATATATAAATTCAAGAAGTATTTACGGAATAAATCCTTAAATTTAAACCCTAATTGTTAATATATATTATGGATATATATATATATATATCCATAATATAAAATCAAACAAAATTATAGACAAAACTGAACGAAGGGGAGTTTTGACAGATTTTGCATATTAGGGGCATTTTGAACGGTTTGAAAGATTATGGGACAAACTGAAAATGCATGCAAAGTTCATGCCCATTTGGAAAAATGTTCCCTTTTTTTGTTGTTTTGCAAACAACACTTATGTTTGTATTCCATAAAAAAATTGGACAAAAACTGAATATATTCTTATCATATGAGTTTTAATTAATGGTAAACTTTTTATTTAAATGTTTTTGGAAATGAGAAGTAAACTGTACCTCTAAAAAATATTTCTAATCAAGTTTTAAATTTTTAGTAAAAATGCAACTTACTTTTAAGATATCTCTCATTAAGATACAATTTTTCTTTAAAAAAAAGTTCAATTTCGATTTTAGTTATAATTATAAGTCATGTGATCAAAAGCTGTTCAATTTCTGTCTAATTTTTTTTCATGAATATCAACAAAAAGGATTGTTTACATAACAACAGAAAATTTCAATATAATATAACCTGTAAAATATAATAATATAAAAGTCATAATATAAGTTGTAAAAGATAATAATATAATTTCAATAAAAAAATATAATAATATAATTTCAACCAAAAAATATAATAACATAAAATTATAAATCAATATAACATTTAGCATGTGTTTGGTGGCATGAAACTGAATTTTTTAGGTTGGAATTATATTGTAATTATAAACATTTGGAATTGAATTAAATTAAATGTGTATTTGATAAAATATTTGAACGGTCAAAACTAAAAAATATAAAACTTGAAATGTGTTCAAAAAAAAAAATCATTATAAAACTTATTTTATTTATATCTTTATCTAATTTAAAGAAAATAATCGCATTTGGCTTGTACATAAAATATGAACTTTTAAGTTCCGGTATATTTTAAAAATAACCGAAAAAATAAAATAAAAATATAAAAAAGGGAAAGAAAGGAGGACAAAACCCAAACAAACCCATTTTGACTTCATCATGTAATTCATCCCGCGCGTTTTCAAACCTCTGCGCATTCCCTCTCTGCTCCGCACAATGTCCGACCCAATCGTCCTCTCCGACGAGGACGAAACTCCCTTCCTTTCCAAGAAACGCCGCACCGGACCGGAACCGGACCGTAACCCCATCCCCACGGTTGTGGTCCTCGACGACGACTCCACCCCACAAAAGCCCGGCCCCGCCTCCTCCCCGGTGTTCGTCCCCGAGACGCCGTTGTCCGACATCTCAATCATCAAGTCCTCCAGAGCCTCCTCGTCCGATTATCCCCGCACTGCGGTTCCGAATCCCGATCGCAAGTTCTCTGGTCGGTTTTTTCCATCAACTTCACATGCAGTTTTTATGTTTGTGGAAATGCCTCTATGAGGGATTGTTAACGAAGAATTTGGTCTAACTCAATTTTTTCATTTTTTCAATCAAGAAATGATTGTCCCCGAGACGCCGATGTCCGATGTTGCAATCGTCAAGTGCTCCAGAGCCTCCTCGTCTGATCATTCCCACACCACGGTCTTGAATTCTGATCGCAAGTTCTCTGGTTGGATTTTCCCATCAATTTCAAATGCAGTTTTTATGTTTGTGGAAATGCCTGAATGGGGATTGTTAATATAGAGTTTGGTCTAACTCAAGTTTTTGATTTCTCTTTTAAATAACTAGGAAATGTTGTTCTTTGTGGCTTAGCATTAATTCGGTCTGCATGTGCTTGCTGTTTTTAGATACAAATTTCAGGCATTAAACTTAAGTGTTCAATTGGGTCTTTTTTCGTTAGGCCAATGATTATGTTATAAAGTGTTAACCTTGTTTCTTTCTTGTGGAAATCCAATCATTAGTTTCTAGATTCGGGCATTTTAGCTTAAGAAATCAGTTAAATGAGGTCTGTTTTTGGTTCTGGGACAATGACTTTAATATTTAGCATCATTTTGTTTTTTTTCTGGAAATTTTATTTTAGTGGAGTAAGCTTTCCTGTTCAATGCGTTTTCAATAAGACATGTTTGTAATGGATCCTTTTCTTAGCACTGATCAGATTACATTGGCCATGGTGTTTTCAGATTCAGGCATCAATCGATTGATTTTTTTGGAGTCCGATAATGAGTCTGAAGGTGGATTGG
This sequence comes from Ficus hispida, assembly GCA_025413025.1. NCBI lineage: Eukaryota > Viridiplantae > Streptophyta > Magnoliopsida > Rosales > Moraceae > Ficus > Ficus hispida. The sequence goes on from CM046365.1 coordinate 2,143,163, forward strand.
AAAGGGAAAATTGGAAGGAGAGTGAAACTATGGATTCTGGTTTTAATGCGGGGAAAGATTTTGATTGTAGTACTAGATTCACTGAGTCAACATCTACTTTAGGTACGTTCATGCTGTATCGGTATCAAGACAATGCCTTCTCACATTTCTCGGGTTGGATTGTTAAAAATGCTCTGATTGTACCACGTGGAATTTTTTTCTATTGCACGACTTGAAACTTATGTGACATGTGTTTCAGGCCATGGTGATGCAATACAAATGGCTGAAGACAATTTTTTGGGTCCGACATATTTGGAAAATGATGTTCTTCAGGTGCTTTCATCTTGATGCATCATGTTAAGATCTTCTTTTTCTTTGTTGTTGTAGTGTATATTTTTATCTGTTTCAAAGTAATTCTTCTTTCGGAAATTAGGGGCTAAAAATAGGATTTGCTCTGTGATCTCCTAATGTCCTAAGTAGGTTTATTAGAGATGAACTTTGTGTTAAGATTCCCTTACAAAATCATGATCTGCTATGATTATGGACACTTACACACATGTACAAATTTGAGTATACATATATGTTTGTACGTATATATCTATGTATACCATATATATAGACTGCGCAAAAACTCTTGTTGGTGAAATGAAGCTATACTGTAATGTGGTTGATAATTATGTCCTTTGTACTTTTGGTTTTTTCTTTCAGTTCTCGTTTCTTCTAAGAATGGAAGTCTATTTGTAACAATAGTGTTTTGTTTAAAAGAAGCTTGGTTTTATAGCTCAAATCTGATGCCAATTCACAATAATCAAAGAAAATAAAGTTGTTTATGATATCTTGATTTTGAATTATGTTATCTTTCTCTGTGTGTTAAAGATTCGGTTTTGTTATGTACTTGGAATCTTTTTAAGCCATCGGAGAATATGCTTTTCTTTCTTACTTAAATTTTAACTTTTTTACACAATGATGGTGTGTGTTTTGTAAAAGGTTCTTATTAGTGTGATGATATTTTTCAGGCAAGGGATAGTCCTGAAGACGAAAATGTTAGCATGGATCGGATGGAGGACAATTTGCAAAAGAAGAAAACAAATGCTAATACCGAGAAGAAAAATAGTACAACTGACACAATTAGAAGAAAGAAGATGACAGAGGAGGAAAAAATTCGCTTAAAAGAAGAGAAAAAATTAAAGAAGCTTGTAAGTTCTTCCTAGTTGTTTGACTGTTATTCTGCATATCTTTTAAACAAATAATAGCAGATTGATATTCATGTCTGCAGCAAGAAAAGCTCCAAAAAGATGCTCTCAAAGCTGAAGCTGCAGAATTGAAAAAAATACAGAAAGAAAAAAAAAAGTGGGAAAATGGGAAGTTCGCTATACAATCCATAGTGGCAGAGATCGATGCAAAAGTAATTGAAATAGCATCAGTTGGAGGTGGGATCTTTTCCAAGCTTCTGTTTTCTTCTTCAGATGTTCATGATGCATGTTAGCATGTCTTTATCTTCATATCCTTTTGTTTGCTGATAAGTTGTTTTTACCATTTATTTTAGGAAGTCTGTTAACAAGGTTTTCTGAAAAGGGGCTCAAATACCGCATAACGTCGAATCCAATTGCAAAAACAATTCTGTGGACCATGAAATATCCAGAACACATATCTGAGGTAATTAGTAGGAACTGCATAACCAAACTTTTTTATAAGGTCCAATATTGTGTAAGCATCTATGTGCGGTTACATTTTTGTTATTTGTAGCACCTTTTGTGATAAGAGATTTTACAAATTGCATATCTTTTTTAAAAATTAAATTTTAGAGATTGTAATTTGCTATTGGAAACTGTATGCTTAGCTTTATATGGACAATTTTATTTTCTATTTGTGCTAGGATGTCAATTAATTTACTAATAAGGATAATTATCTTGGCTCTACTGTAAGCTTTAACCCCAAAATCATTGAATTACCACAGCTTTCTTCCGAAGGAGTAGAGATCCAATATGTATTGCTTCTGTATGAGGCTGAAGAATTTTGTAACCTTGTTACAAATGGATCTCTTTTGGACCATGCTTTTGGTGTTCGAAGACGTTATCCATCTCATACAGTGTGCTTTCTCACCAATAAGCTAATGTCGTATATCAATAAAAGGTGAGAGATCTGAACTCATGATGCTGTGCTATACAATTGAATTTTTTTATTTTTTTTATATTTATTTATTTATTTATTTTTAGAAGAAATATGAGAATTATGCATACGAGAATGAAGAACTTTGTAGTCTTGTTATTGATATAGCAAGTTTCTTCTTGTCTTAGGGAACAAGGAAAATACAAGAACCCAACAACTAGCAGTGCTTGGAGGCGACCCCCTGTTGAGGAGGTGAATTAAAACCTTGAACATACTTTTGATTCCCTAATATCTAGCTTCTTATAGATGTTTTGTGGAAAGTCTATATTTATTTCTGTACATGCTTCTTGCAGGCACTCGCAAAATTAACCACTCACTTTGTTAAAGTGCATTCCAGGCAGTGTGTAGACGAGGCTGAACTGGCTGAACATGTTGTTGGGTTGACTTGCAGTCTGGCCTCTTGCCAATTTAGGTACTTAATGAGTATCTTTTTCGGAATGACCAAGTCAAACCAAATCAAACAGTAAATAAATAAATGAAATCTGTTTCTTGAAAATAATTTCCAGAAGCCTTATTTTTGTCTCCAGTATGCGCTGACAAAAAGGCATATTTCTTTGTTTGCCACCAAATATTGGATATGGTCATCAACATGTCTTGAAAATTCGCGAGACTTAAACTATAGTTAAGAATTTCTAAAAGCTTGTTTCCATTCTGATTAATCAATATTGTTGTAAGCATGACGTGTAATCTCTCTGAGCTGGTCAGTCGTCTAATCAGGATTATTCTATTTTATTGCAGAAAGAAGTTAACACGACTATCTGTAAATGCTAATGGTTCCCTTGTTCCTAAGGACTCGGTCGACAAGAATTTAATAAAAAATAACTTGTGGTGAGTATGATATCTTTCCTACTTTATTAATCAGATCCATTTAGTATTTTCTATTTCTTAGTTGTTCTACCGCTACTTGCTTTTAGTTTTTACTTCTTTTTTGCATTTGTTTTATTTTTGTTTTGCCTTTTTCATCTAGACGCTGGTATTTCCATTCCAATTTTATTGAAGTCTACATCCTATTTCATTGAAGTCTTCTTTGCTAAAGTCTCTTTAAGCTATCTTCTTTTTTTTCTTTTTGATTCCCGACATTTTTAAATCCAGGTTGAAAGCTTTGGTTGCTATCCCGAAGGTGCAGCCACGATTTGCTGTGGCAATATGGAAAAAGTACCCGACCATGAAATTGCTTTTGAGTGTTTACATGGATCCAAGTAAATCGGTAAGCAATGGCAAGCCATGGGAAGCACTTGAGACTATTTTCAGACTATAGGCTCAAATAATTAGCCCTTGGTGAGGTTGAGAAAACATGCTTCGTTTGCAAGTAGCTATAACTCAATTCGTCCCCCTAGGATCATGTCCAAGAGGGTAGTTGGTCACCCCTTCCCACATTTTTTTTTTCTAAAAGAAAAAAAGTGCGAGTTATGAGGATTCTAGTTTTTTTGGACTGCTTCCCTGCTCAAATTTGACAGATGAACCATGACGTAAAAGGATATTTCTCCTAAGGCTATTGTCTTTGTGACAATTTTCTTTGTAATCACCTTTTTGGCCGTTGACAGGGAATTAGTGCTACAAAAAAATAAATGGTGGATAATAACTGGTTCTTATAAAAAAATGACAGGTTCATGAAAAGGAATTTCTGCTCAAGGACCTGAAAATAGAAGGCTTACTTGGTGAGGACAGAAGATTAGGTGTGGTTTGTTCAAAGAGAGTGTACAGAATACTTATGGCACAAAGTGGATCGATCAAAACCGATGATGTTGAGGATGGTGCTGATTTTTTTGGACATCAATCATCTTAACAAATTCTTTATCCGTTGTTATCCTTGACGAACGCTAACAACAGCATATAGTCAAAATCAGGTATATTCTTATCTTGGGTCTTCTGCACTAATCTTTTATCCTAGAATTTGTAGATACCCAACATTTGATAAAACGGGTGAATAGATTCTAATTGTGAATGTCGGTATCAGAGGCTGACTTTAATGTAGCTCCAATCCCATCACTGCTAAATGTGTGGACACTGGCCACCACTTAGGAGAGTCTGAAATCCTGTCTCTACTGTAATCGTTTAATCTGGTTGTTGAGTCATTAAAAATTCTAGACATCTTATCGTGACATGCTTGGCGAAACAGTTGTAAAAATAACATATTTAATTGAGCAATGCTATCGAAACTACTATTGACAAATCAGGCTCACATGTAGTTTTGGGACTCGTCTAGATTTGTATGTTTTTTAACTAGTTGGAAAACTGGTAATGATCATCACCATCGATGATTGTAGAAATATGAGGACTAATGGGATTGTAGCGCTGGCTGCCCATGTTGAAGGATGTTGCCGAAAAGAATGGAATACTGCTTTTGCTCTGTCACATGCATTCGATCCCGTTAAACAAGAAAGCCTTTTAACCTCAAAATCAAAATTTTGGTGCAAAATGGTGACGGAACAAAAGCTGATGTCTTACAAATATCACCAAAACATGTGCTAGAATGACATTCACATTGCAATATTACTCATTAATAGATAAATACCTTGTTTTGTATACTGAGTCCATTTGTTTTATAGGTTTGAACAGAAAATTTGAATTTACATTCAAATTTTTGTGAGTGAAAACGCCGTAGAAATAAGGTTTGAATTAGGTTGAAACAGATGTTACATTTAAATTTTTTTTTTTTTAAATTCCTGTGAATTACATTTTCGAACAACATTGCCCACAGGAATCTTATGTTCCAAATGGGTTTTAAGGCCTCTCCACTTTGATTGAAATTAATGTGGTGGGCCAAGACTTTCCACCCACTGCCTTGCTTAGTTAGGCCCCCCACCATTATTATTTGGAATCTAAAATGGATTGGAAAATTAGTGGTGGAATATCTTATTTAACAGCCGCAGCCACCATATAAAATATATATATGGACAAATTATATTTTTCACTCAGAATTTTAGGCATTTATTACAAAATGCCTTCTAAATTTTTATTTATAATATTGTTTTTCTTTAAGTTTTAGAAAAGTTTGTGATTCTACTTAATTAATTTTTTGATGAAAAATAAACATAATATTCGCTTGAAGCATGAGTTGTGAATATAAATATGAAACGCTTATTATTAAATTAAAATAATAAATATTTATGATTGATTGTTATTTGTTTTTCTTATCTTTCTCTTATAGGTAACTTAAGAATTTTACATTTAATAAAGATAACAAGTATCAATAATATTATCAATATATATTATTTCATAATTCTATACTTAATACTTCTAACTCATATTTTAAATGAGTATTATGTGTTTTTGTTCGTCAAAAAATTAATCAAGAGAAAATTCACGAATTTTTTTTTAAAATTCAAAAAAAATGAATATTACAAATTAAAATTAATGAGATATTTTACAACGAGAGACTTAAAATCTGAGAGAAAAATGTGTAATTTATCCCATATACATTGACGCACATATATGCATATGTATATAATGCTAAGAGCAGCCACCATATTGTGTTCTAATGAGCAAAGTCTTGTATTCACCAAACTCCCAACCAACCAAAAAAAAAAAAAAGAAAGAAAAAACAATGTTTTAATTAATTCCCCAATCAAAGTTTGATAGGACCTTGTAATTATCTTCTTTTTTTTTTTTCTTTTAATTATCTTTTTTCTACCAATTGCAACTGTTATGACATCACCGAACTTTCCCATCAACAAAAAAAAAAAAATTTTAATTAATTCCCTCAATCAAAGTTTGATAGGACCTTGTAGTAATCTTACATTTAATTATTATTATTTTTATTGAAAACTCATCCATCGCTAAAGTTAAGGCTCTTCGATAGATATTTTATGTTTACCTCAAAACAATGGGCAGTTTTAGGATGAAAAATCTTATCTAGCACCATTATGCTTTACCATCATTAGGTTTCTACTAACTGCTTATTCTTTTAGCCCCACCAAAAATAAAAATAAATATATATATATATATATATATATTTGCTTACTATCTTATCTCATGGGGATGGGACATATCTCACAAATATTTTAGTGAGTCAATATTTGTTGTCTTTATTTTTCTGTTTTATTAGTTATTCATTCATTTTTTCTTTGTTATATTAGTTGAATTTAACGTCTTGACCACATAAATAAAAGTTAAATACTAAAAATCCTTAAATAATTTATTTAAGTGTCAAAGTTTAATTGAAGGGACAGTTAATAAGATAAAAAAATTGAACAATAGATCTGAATTCTATTTCTAGGTTAGACATTATCAAATGGCAACCATTGAAAATTTACTAACAATTTTAATCCATGTCCCTGCGTCCAATATCAAGGTCTAAATTCGATTCTCAACGGGGGAGTTATTGCTTTCCAAATAATCTGGCAAGTAGGGGTGTACATCAAATAATTTAAATTAATCAATCCAAATCATGTAATAGTTGATTTGGTTTAGTTTAAGCTCTAAAATCCAAATTAAACTGGATTGATTAACTGATTTATGTTTAGTTTGGTTTGTAATTCAGTTAAAATAAGTAGTTTGGATTGATAGAATTAGAAGCTACCAAACTACAAACTACAACCTAAACACAAAATTTTCCTATATATATATATATATATATATATATAGCTAAGCTCTCTTGTTCGGCACCTCATTTTAACTGGGTAAGAACGGTCACCTCTTTAAAATCGTTAAATGTGAAAATAAATAGTGTTAATGAAAAAGAAGATTATACCATCTCTCTCTCAAGTTTCTCCAGAATAAAATAGTTAATGATTTTGTTCAATTTAAATGTCATTCAATGGTCTCTCTTTCTCTCTCTCAAATTTCTTTTAAAAAAAAATAGTTGTTAATGATTTGGATCAATTTAAATGTCATTCAGTGGTTAAAAAAGCGGACTACACGCTACATTTTATAATAATGAGTGGTACCTTAATTTTTTTTTTCTTGCTGACTGATTTGTGACTTAATTAGAACGTTAACTTTATGAACTAGGCGAGTTTTCTTACTTTAATTACAATGTTAAGTATATAGAGTAGTCCAACTTTTCGTAGGTACTAAAAAAAAATCCTATCTGTCGTCTTCTATTTTAAGTTGTCATATTTATAGTAAAAACTGTCAGTTTTATATTTACAAACTTTTTTTTTTGCTAATAATATTTGTTTTATTGCAATGTGATACTAAAAAAGTATCTAATATTTAAAGAGAGAAAGAACTAGATAGAATTTTTTTCCTGAAAATATTTGTGATAAGTAGCATTTTTTAAAATATTTAAGATAAATGATAAATATTTTATTTATGAAACAGACAAAATTACCTAATATATTGGTCATAGATAAATTATTTGTCAAGATTATTTTAAAATATTTTATTTATCATAAATTATAAGTTAATTTATCATAAATATGCTTAATAAATAATTCACTTATCATAAATATGCTATTTATTTTAAATATTTTAAAAAACAACATATTTACTATCATTTCTGATGTTTAAAAACATGCATTATTAATAAAGATTTAAAGACTTTATCACTATTATTTACAAAAAAAAAAAAAAAAAAGACCTTTTTTTTATAAATAAAAAAGAATCTTGTAGTACTTTTTTTTTAAATAAAAAAAGATCTTATAGTGACCCCATCATTTTCACTTTTTTTAGCCCTACAGGCAATAACACTATTCTGGGTATGGCATAATTATGTCTTTTATATTAGTTTTTCTTAGTCGTCCACCTGGGACATATCCTGTCATCACTAACCCAAGCTTCAACAACCAAACTAAAACGGAGTCTAAGGAGAGGTAATGAGACTTGAACCATGATGAACGAAGGAGAGATGCCTAGAAAAGGTGTCAAGATCATTTGCCATCTCATCCACCCAATATGGGTAGAGAGAGAGAGAGAGAGAGAGAGAGTTGGTCACAATGACAAGGCCATTTGCCAAAACACTACTCAAAACAATTGACCTTAGGAATTGTGTCTGCCACAATATTTCCCCCAAAAACACAAACACTCACGCTATCCAATCAAGGCTCACAAGATCATGACAATTCAATTATTTTTTCTCATCAAAACCAAACAGTAGTGGTCCATGCACACTTCCACTAACACAAACACAATATTTATTACATTTTGCATGGTGTCCATACATGTGTTTTTCTTCATTTTTTTCTCCTCCTCTTTGGTAATATTATAAGTGAAGAGCCACTCTACTCTCCTTTGGCACTTAGAGATCACATATGGACAGGAGCAAGTCATTGCCAGGGCACTACTCCAGCCTCTACGGCGATGCCCGGTTCGGGTTTGAGGACCGGGCCAAGGCCTACAGCTTCAATGGCCCCAGCGGACTGGTTGAGGACGAGCTAGGGTCGTCCGAAAATCCGGAGATGAAGAGGAGGAAGAGGGTTGCAAGTTATAATATGTATGCCGTGGAAGGTAAGCTCAAATCCTCCTTGCGCAACAGCTTCAAATGGATCAAGAGCAAGTTTGTGGACACCTACTATGATGACTAAACTACTTATTTTTCAAGGCTTGTCAAACGGGGAAAAAATGAAAAGAAAAAATTCTCTCTTCTTTTTTCTTTTTTGGGGTTTTTTTTTTTTTTAAATGTTGGTTGGGATATATATATATATATATATATATATATAATAAAACCGTATGATGAGGGTTTTGTTTTGTGTATAATTTTCGTAATTTTTAAGTAATTGTTCCCAATTTGCATTGTGAAAATCTCCTAAGAGTACTTGGAATTTTATGTCTTCTAGTTAAAAGTTCAAATTCCATCCAAAGTTTTAATGGATGTGTACAATATTATATATATATATATATATATATATATTGGTAGTGATTTCCGGGAAGTTTTAGAAATTGTACTTACAATATGTTTCACAAATGACCAATCTTTGAAGCAAGCCTTGTCCCCATAAGCTAAGATTGGGATGCTAATTGTTTTCTAGTACTTAAATATCTGTGGTCCTGAATAGTCACTTACAGATCTATCCTTTATCTACTACAAGACAAAATAAAAAAGAATATTTTCTTTTATATATATATATATATATATGTATGCATATATATATATAAATCTTATCTTTATTGTATATCATGCTTCCCTTGTGAGCCTGAATATAGGAAAACCAGTTAATACAAATACTGGGTAGAGTCACTCAAGCTTTGTACATTTTTTTTTCCTTCCATATTGTTTGTGGTATAATAAATCCACAGTGCAGATACAGATCAATCAGGTTTTTTGTATTAATTAATTCCTTTGATCTGGAGTTTTTTTTTTTTTTTTTTGGCAAAATTTATAATAGAAACTGTAATTTTATCATAGTGATAGATTTTTTTGTTTTAACTGTTTGATTAACTTTTTAACTGTCAGATTTGTAAGTAAACGTCCATGATAAAAATTTGCAACGCAACACCAAAAGCTGCTACATGTCATAAATTAAACTATTGACAAGTCGATTGAATAGCTAAAATAATAATACTTGCCTATACATAAAAGATACAATTTCTGTTATAAGTTTTTCTAATTTCTTTTACATTCATTGGCTTATTACATGGGATTGTTCACCAATAATAAAATAGTAGATGTAAACATGTTGTACATAAAAAAATAAAATAAAATAAAAACAAATAAAAAAATAAAAAGAGATATAGGATTGCTCAATATGTTCCAGTTGAATTGGTTAATCCCTTATTGTTGAAAATTCCAGAATTAAAACAAATAAACAAAAAAACAATCCAGACAACCATACATGAACTAGTCCCAGATTCTGAAAAATAGACTAATATGATGATTTCGACAACTTAACCTGGTTTGGATTTACATTAAAATCCACAAACTAAACAGTAAATTCAAATTTTTGTGAGAGAAAATATTGTAAAAGATAGTTTATGTTTAAAAATTGGGTGTCAAATGGGAGCTTAGAGATCAGAATCTAACATCGCAATATAAAGTTTTAGGCTACTCTGTGTCTGATAATGCGGATTCTGGCACCTTCTCGTGGTCGCGATTTCGGAAATCCAAAGCGGAAAGAGACCTGAAATACTGAGCCAATGCACTGCCTTCCTTGTGGTTGATAATGTCAGTCACTGAGGCCTGCAAGAGAGTGAAGTTCTTGATGCTTTTGAGGACATCCGAGTTGATGTTCCTCAGAGCATTCGGGTGAGCCTCGGTTCTTGTAAATATTTTCTGGTTGGAACTAAGAACTGGGGAAAGATATGCATTGAAGATCAGGTCTTCGTGTCCGATATTCTGTTTGCTACTCAAAGAAGTAGTACTGCTACTCGCGCTGTTGCTCGTCTCTCGGCCGCGCATGTTTGCTTCAGCACTCTTTTCCCGGAAAAATATAAGAGAAAAAAGAGAGAGAAAAATGAAAATGTCCTAGGATGTACCATTAAACAAAAGAAAAGGTCAAAGTATTCAGAATATTTTCCACCTGAATCTAGTAAGTCAACTAAACAATGGTTCGTCTTTTTTCATGCCAGAACTACAAAATGACCGTCTTTTTTCTAGTCGTTTTGTACAAGCAATTTATAAGACTTTGTATGATGGAAAAAAAAAAAAAATCAATCTGGACTCTTGAATTTTGGGTTGTTTCCGTCAGATGGGACACAATAATAAAAAATTTTCCTAATGGCCCAAATCTTTTTTTACCATCATTCAAAGCCTTAATCTTGTATTGTTTTTGTCAGAAAGGTCAAGATTTAATTGTTAGAGCAAAGATCTAACGAGAGACGAGACGCTAAAACAGTAAAAGCCAAAGATAAGGAGACACACTTGATTAAAAAATCTATGAAACTTCAACCTTTTTTTTTTTTCTTTTGTTTTGCCCCCACAAAAAAGGAGAAAATTCCACTTCCTTACCAGATGAAAAGATTCAAAGGAAAATATAGGTTTAAAATGTGGGTCGTAAACTTGTTTGTTCGAGTTTTAGTCTTGAAATTATCTAGGTTATCTGCTCTTTCTTGCTCCGCAAGAAGACGTGTCCATGGAATTTCTTGAATTTTTAAAATAAATTTTTTATATTATAACGATATAAGATTTATGACTCCCATTTATTAAAAAAAAAGGAAAACATGTCACAAACTCCTCATCTCCCACAGGTCGAGCTAGCCCTAGTGGGGTTCAAATTGAAAATGCGAGATTATCATGCACGACTACAGAATGGAGAATATGGGGGGAGAAATTTGAAAGAAAGCAACTCAATATGGGGAAGAACTTACCTCATTAAAATGTTGAAGATGATCACCTCTAGCTTGGCCATGAAGTAGCTCATTCTGCAGAGGAACATCGAGATCTGCCCGAGACGATCTCCTTGACTTTGAACTCCTTTTCCTAAAATAAGAAAAAGTAGAATCCATATTCTCAAGTGTTCATTACGTGAACCACATAAGCTGATTAAAAATCAGTAAATGCATATAAAATTGAACTCCAAATTTTCATCCAAATTTTTAATGCATCTTATAATTGTATTTTGACGTGCTTCTTATCCTTTTGTCGAGTTGGTTCATCATCCTCCGTGTGTATAGCAGGTAGATCCTTAAGGTCACATGCCAATGGACTTGTACAGAAGAACTGGAAGAAGAAGCAGAAGAAACTATTCATAAAAAAGGACATGAATAACATTTAAGATTACTAAGAAAAATAATCAATGGAAATAGTACAAGATTTTATCAACAAAATCGTACTTACTTGTGTCAAAAGTGTGAAAGCTATATGAAAAAAAAAAAAAAAAAAAACTCTATCAGGACACTATTTTGAGTCACCAGATCTTTATCAGAATCAATTATTTTTACCTAATTTTTCATTTTGATATGATTTTGATACGATCTTTCATTCAACATGATGCCTACATTTGGAGAATTCCAAGTCGGGTTTGGAAAAAATAAGATAGTTTTAAAACAAACAATTACATCAAAATCATATCAAATTAGAAAAAATAAAAAATAATTTAACGAAAGTTTATGAATATCTAACTCTTGAAAACTATATCCTACCGAGGCAGGGTAACATCTTAGTTTGACTAATCGGTCTGCCGAAAGACATGAAGGAGCCTACATACAATTCTTGCTGTTTGTACTCACATCACTATCGAGAGCAGAAGTGGCACTGCCGCGAAATTCAGGGTCTAAAGCAAGAAGTTGGTATAAGAGACCAAATGCAGAGTCGGGAAAATCTTTGAAGACTTCTTCAAAACTAGATTTGTAATGTTGCGGTGGTCGAAAGGTCGTTGGCAGTTTCATCTTTTTCCAGAACTCATCTGAGGGTGCGCCGCAAAGCTTGAAGATCTTGTGCAGCTGCTCAACCTGCAGTGCAGAAAACTTTGTAGAATTAAAAGTAGCAGGTTTTAAAAATATCTCCTAAAAGAAAATGTTCCAAGAACATGACAACAAACAAATGTTGCACTTGTGTTTGGTAGTGTTTTGGAAATAATTTTGTGAGAATTTTTAAGGAATGAGTTTGGTTTGTGTGTGTGTGTGTGTTTTTTTTAAAGCATTTTCTAACAAAACACGATTTAAAAGACGTTTTCGTTTTCACGCCTCGAAAGACGTGGAAACAGTTACAAAAACAACAAAAAAGCAATAACAAACACCCCCCCCCCCCCCCCCCCCCCAATTTCTTTCCCTGTCATTGTTGCGGTTGTGTTTGATGGCGTTTTAGAAATGATTTTGTGAGAATTAATTTAAGAGTGATACAGAGGTCGTTTGTGAAATTGGGTTTGGTCGTGTTTGTTTGTTGTTGTTTTTTTTTTTTTTTTTTTTTTTCTAAAGTAGTTGCGAACCAAAAGTGATTTAAAAAAACATTTTCGTTTTCGTGCCCCAAAAGATAAGCGGAAACATTTTAAAAAACAACAAAAAACAATACCGCAAATGTTAAACAATCAATCAAGCACGGAGTCAGCAGGTGTTTGATCGAAATCCGATCGGCATGATTAACAAAAATGTCGTGTTCGGGTTGATATGTCTTACCTGAACTGGATGAATGGATGAAATTAGCGAATGGTTATGTTGAAAATAACATACAAGAATAACTTTTTTTTTTTTTTATTTACCTCTGTTCGCCCTGGCAAAAATGGCCTTCCCATGAACATCTCAGCCAACAAACAGCCTGCACTCCAAAGATCGATACCAACTCCGTAATCCGTTGAACCTAGTAACAGCTCGGGTGCTCGATACCAGAGTGTCACAACTCGGCTTGTTAGAGGTTGCTTTTCTTTAGGAGAGAGAATATTTGCAAGCCCAAAATCTGCAATTTTAAGTGTTCCAGTTTTATCAACCAGCAAATTTGAAGCTTTAATGTCTCGGTGCAAAACTCCGCGCTCATGACAGTGCTCGAGACCCGAAAGCAGCTGCTGCATGTAGCATTTCACCTGTGTTTCATGTCCATGAAATTCATCAACTGCTTAAGAAGTTGTCCAAAACTGTCAAAGAAAACTAATCTGAACTTTTTCCAACGGGGCACTATGGAAAAAACGAGAGATTTTTTTTTTTTTTTTTTTTTTTTAAAGACAGGAAATCGCTATATTGATTGGGGGCATGGCTAAAATTTCTCATAACATAGGGGCAAAACTGAAACTTTAAAAACTTTTTGGTGTAAGAATTAAAATTGAATAAGTTGAATGGGTGCACAAGTTGAAATTTTCTTACAACATAAGGGGCACAACTGAAATGTTTCAATAAATTCAGGCCAAAATTTAAAATTCTAAAAATTTGAGTAATGGCACGTGTTCCCACTCAATCATACGTGGCTTTGTCCCTGTCTTGGATTATCTTTTATTAGGGCCCACACTTGGGATTGGCTCTAATATCAACTATCAGGTCCTATCTTTAATGGTGATATTGATTGTGTTGGTCACACTAGCCTTATATTTTTCTCAAAAATGCATGTACATGAGAAGATCGAACCCTTATAAGCTTTAAAGACCTCTAACCTTGAGTGTTGTGGGACTCAAGTGATTATGGGATTTGATTCGGCATTTTCTTTTTAGTTTTACTATTATTAAAAAATGAAATGTCCAGGATTTGAACCCTGGATTGCACACGTACCCAACCACTTGATTATGTTTTTAAAAATTACTTCTAATGACTTTTGTGTCGATAATAAATTTGGGTTATACTTTCAGCTGACTTCTCAAAATCGCTTTTGAAGTGAATTGATTTTTCTTCCTTGCACCATTTGAACACTCTAAGATCATCAAAGTGAAAAATCTCGCCTTGAGCACGATCTAAATCCCGATCAATTTGCGGATTCCACATACTTTCCAATGGCAAAAGGTTAACATTTCACAAAGATAAAGCTAAATGCAAGGATTAGAAGGGAAACACAAACCTGTCCTTCATTGAGCTTCTGTCCCGAACCCGAGATAACCTTGGACAAGTCCGCTTGCATGAAGTCGAAAACAAGATAAAGACTATATTGCATTCTTGATGTGGCAAGCCCTTTAAGCTTGATGACATTGGGATGATCTAGCTTCTGTAGTATCATTATCTCCCTCGCCATAAACTTGATGCTATCTGGCTCCGACGTGTCGAATCTAACCTTCTTCAAAGCGACGATCTTCATAGTCTCCTTGTCTCGCGCTTTGTACACATTGCTATAGGTTCCATGTCCTATCTGCAAAATGCCAAATACTCTAGACAAGTTCAAACTAACTTGTCCTCCAAGAAACTCATTCGTATTACGATCACAACTACATTATCACTCTTTATCCGTTCAATAATACAAGTATTTGACTCGGCGTAATCATTATTATTACTAAAAATAATCTGACGTGACATTACTACTGAAAACAAACATTGTTATTATTATTTTTTATTTTTTTAATTCCAAAAAACAAACAACTTGTTCCAGGGATTTTCCACTCACACACAAGCTAAGATATATTCGAAAATCGATTTTCTGGGCAACATTAGAATTCCAATAAATCGTAAAAACCGTTGAAGAAAATTCACAAACCTTATCGAGTTTATCATAGGAATCGGCGCTTCTTGGAACCAAACCAGTCAAAAACTCCGGAGATAAGTTCTCAACAAGCCAATTAGGCCACACACTACTAAACTCATCACCACCAATCTTCTTCTTCTTCCCGGCTCTCTTGAAATTATTACTAACCTTAGCCTCGGATTCAAGCATCAACACCTTGGCAACCGGTCGCTGTTTTAGGCTTACGGAACCATCTCCTCTTCTTCCCTTAACGTAGTCGTGCTTCGCTTTCATCCTCTCAAGGCCCCGGCCCGGCGAATCCACCTTTCCCTGAACACAGCCCATTTTTTCTCAGGTGAGGAAGTGCTGTTTGGTGGGAAGGAAAATTTTCGACGATAACTAGGTGACATAATAGAGAATGGGAATGAGAGCGAGAGAGAGAGAAAAGTGGACTTTTGATGAGAAAAAATGGGGAATGTGAAATGATAGGTTGATGTTTACGTCCTTTGGCCTGCACTGATTTGGAAGTATTATGAACAAAAAAAGTAGGAGAAGAACTTAACCCCATTTGGTCATTGTCAATCTCTGCTTTCTCCGCCATTGAAGAATGAGTGTTTTGAGTTTTTTTCTTTTCTTTTTTTCTTTTTTTTTCAATCTTATTTTTCTTCTTTGTCAAGCAAGGAAGTGGAAGGTTTTTGAATTGAGACCATTTGTCAAAACGAAGTTGAAAATTCCCAACTATTGCGGGTAAGAGTAAAAAGGTTATTTGACAAAAAAAAATTAAAGAGAGAAAGAGAAGAAAGAAAGAAAAAGGCTTTTTTGATTAAAAAAAAAAAAAAGATTATTAGTGTTATCTTGCTATCTATCCTTAACTCATTATATAAATCTTGAGGTTCACCAATGAAATGGAAATAACCAACTAAGCATGTATTTGGTACACGAGTTGAAACTGAAATTTTTAAGTTCGAATTGAGTTGAATTAAATATGCATTTGGTGAGGCATTTGAACTGTCTAATTTAAAAAATGTAAAGACTTAAAATATGTTCGCAAAAAATTTAGAACTTATTTCATTCGTCTCGAAATTCTATGTAATTAAAAAAAATTCATCCAATTTAGACTTTTATATGCATAGTTATGGACTTTTGAAGTATGAGTTATAAAAACTATAAATGGTAAAACTAAAGTTTATTTTTTAGAAAAAAGACAAAAATGAATTTAATTTTTTGAGTTTGGATTGAATTGGACCTTAGGTCCAAACACATGCCTAGTTTTTTTTTTTTTTTCCTACAACCAATTTTTTAAAATTAATTTTCGGTTCTACTTGTTTTACACTTTTTTTTTTCATTGGTAATCGATGTTTAATTTTGTGGTTGCATGTATAGTCTAGTAATAATTTCATACTTGACTTATCTTCAAGGTTTAGAGTTCGAATCCACCCCCTAATTTAAAAAAAAAAAAACAAATTTGTTTCTGGTTTTGCCATTAAAAAAAATTTTGTGTTTTTGGGTTTAGAAATTAGTGAGCAACGCCAATTGGCTTTTTTCTATTTGTGGAAACAATTTCTTTAATTTGAATTGGATAACATTAGAGAATTGTTCTGCGTGTTTTATATATTTGTTTTTTGTAAGAAAATATATATATATATATATATATATATATATATTCTTATCCGATACAAATACATTCTGGAAGTAATGAGAAGTTGTCAGTTTCAATTGATGAATTTTGTTTTAGGGTTTTTGGTATTACTTCTCGATCTTTTCATGGTTTGGTAATCTGTCCCCTCATTAATCCTAAACTTGTCAAACCGTTGTAATGTTGCCTAAATCGTTAATGCCGATTAGATTGGTGAAGGAAAAAGGAGTTAATTATCAAAATTTTTAGTTTAAGAGACAATTTATCAAAACAAAAAAAAAAGTAAATAGATAATTTTTAAACCCCTTATTTATATAAAGGACCAATTGTTTTTTTATTTAGAAAAATGACCATCAATCAAAATGATTGATCATATTAGTGATTTATAATTAAAAAATATATATTAATATTGATCAATCACTCATTAATTAATTTTAAAGAATTTCAAATATTTATTAAAAATAAATTTCTTTAAAGATCATTTACCCACGTATCTGTAACAAGAAAATTTCAAGATAAAAGTACCAAAAAACCTTCAGATAAACAAATATTTATGTTATCAAATAAGGTCGTTCAACAGTAGGACTTGTTCAAAAAGTTAACTATTAAAATTAAAAGCTTACAAGGTAATTTGCTAAAATACAAAAGCTCATCGGATAAAATGCCAAAAACCCTTCATTGCAAAATTGAGTATTTCTATTACCAATCAATGTCGCTCAACAGTATGACTTGTTTAAAAAGTTAATTATTAAAATTAAAAGTTTAAGAGATAATTTGTCAAAATATAAAAAGTTGAAGTAACAAAATGCCAAAAAAAACCTTCGTTACAAAATTGATCTTTCTTGAAACATGTTAAAATTCATCAAAATCAATTTTCTTTTATTCTCTAAAGGTTGTTTTTCGGGGGAAAAAAATGTTCCAAATTAGTACAATATGCACCCTTTAATGTCTAAAAAGGCAGGAATACATGCATACGGTGAGGTAGACCTTACGGTACAAATCTCCCAACCCTTTTCCATAATTTTCATTAGATCAACAATCATTACATGCATGCCATTTCAATCTAACATAAAGACCGATTATGTTATGATTATAAAGTTTGAGAGAACTAATGTTACGTTTTAAAATTCGTGGGACATATCATTAGTCATTACTAGGCCTAAAATTAGGAGTGAAAATCTTAAAATTTTATCCTACGGAATAGTTTAACTTGTAAATCTCATTGTGAATTTTAGGCAAGTTCCTAATAGAAGCAAACTTAAGTACCATCCGTGTTTGCTCTCTAACTAGGATGCTGCAAAGTACTACAAAGTTTCCCAAATCAAATTGTTTCCTGAATTTTAGTTGCGGAAATCAGATGCGGCACTTTTATTTTTGTTCTTCCCTCTCTTATATTTTTTAGTTTCCTGAATTTACATGTGTTCACTTTATCTTGCATCAAATAACCATTAATTTCCAATCGCTACTTAATAAATCCACCAATGCCGATAGTCTCTCCATTAACAAGCTTCCTCAAAGCAGGTAGGCCAAGATCAAAGGGTCCCAAAGATTCACCCTGTATGGAAGCAGTGAAACAATCACATTAGCAATCTATGAAGCATGTATAAGATATAAACGAGTCAACTAGTTATTAAATGTCAAAAATTGTAGTTACCCATTTGATGCCCGAGAGCCCAAGGCTGCTTTCATCGTTATATGTTTGTGAAGAAAGTAAAAGACCAGTGTGAGCCTCTTGACATGCCTGGTCTTCTGGAACCCTAGCTTGATCGTTGACCTGTAACCAACATTAGATAAGTGAAAGCACGAAATGACAGTTGCTCTCATACTTGAATTAAACAGCGGACGCTATTTCAAGTCTCAACAAAACCTCCCTTTTCTAATGACAGAGTTGTGAAATGACCAACCGAAATTAGACTCGTCCTTTGATCTTAACCACATATAAAGAAAGAAAAATGAATTTTCAAAAGATCAAGAAATGAGAGATTAAGCAAATAAGTAAAGAAGTTCTCAAACGGCTCTATTCCTATTCAACTCACAAAGGAAGATGCATTTTTCTCGGCCATCATAACTGTAAACTTGTTCTTGGCACCATCATTAAAACTATTTTCTGACCATCTCTTAGTCTTACTCAACGGAGTTTATTTTCATAACTCATCTAGCCCAAGTATCAAGGTTATCGTCTCTGCCTCACATTTTAGGTTCCAACAGATGCAAAAAAATAAAAAGACAAATCACATGAAGAATTTTCCTATCTTATTGCTACACCGAATCTTTCAATACAACCTCAGATCTTCAATGCACAAATCCACGAGTCGATATAACAGAAAGGAATCCAGGTTTTGACTGACAAAAGTACTGATAATATTGCAACAGAGTTTTAGGCTAGACATCTGCATTAAACAGCATATTAAACATGGAAAGATTGAACAAACCTCATCCGTTTTAGGAGATCTGAATTGTTTGGACCCATCATCCTGGCTGCAGCCGATAGCTGAAACCCTTTTGCCTGAAGAAGATCTTTGGACAGGGAATGCATGACAAGTCTCTTCAGCATCCAAAATAGATGAGTGCACGATATGAGTAGGTGGCTTTGGACCTTGAGGGCAACCAGTCTGGGCAGAGATAAAAGCATCAAGTGAGTCAGAAATTAGTCCAGTCGACTGCAAGTCTGCATTGCTCCCAGCAGATTTTGCCCCATCATTGATCTTTCCCAGTAAGGATACTTCAGATAGGAGGCCTCCAATGCTTATATTAGTTAGACAATCAGCCCAGGATGCCAGCGATTTCGAATAGGAGTTCGTTTGGTCAGGCTGCAAGCCAGTAACATTCTCTGTCGACTTTGGTTCAAGGCCGCTTACATTAGTTAGACAATCAGCCCAGGATGCCAGCGATTTGGAATAGGAGTTTGTTTGGTCAGGCTGCAAGCCAGTACCATTCTCTCTCAAATTTGGTTCACAGCGGTTGAATTTTGCCTGTAAGGATGAATCAGACAGGAGAGCTCCAATGCTTATATTAGTAAGATCATCAAACCAATGTGCTGCTGGTCGTAATTCTCCAGGTTGGCTATCCATCCTCTGTCCATCATCCTGCTTAGAACAACAGGACCATCTTTTAGAAAAGCACTACATATTTTGAGAAACAAAATCAATGAAACCTAAGAAACTTGTTCAAGTTCAAATAACCATGTAACAAATCTTGACCACATCTACCCCATCTGAAGGGAAAAAATATAAATATATATATAACTAATGATCAATTTAACTTTTCCTACTTTTAGAGATATTTTAGGTCAAACTGGCTTGATCAAGATCCACTTAAGGCCAAACATACACAAAATCTCTAAGAAAGTTCACTCAAATTCAATCTTCTAGGCAGCATCCCAAGGGGAAAAAAATAATTTAAAAAAAATATTAAAATAACTAGAAAACTTGGTAGCAAGAAACTACTTGCACAAAAACAACAGTTGCTTTGAAAGTCTATCAGTGGGAACTACGTTTCTGTTTCACTTACATTCATCAATCCGGCATCTTCACTTGTTGTCACAATTTGCATATCCTCTTTATCACCCTTTTTGGCATCTCCAGATTGTAAACACACATTGTGAGGAGTTGATGGTGTAGAAGGCTCTTCAGATGTTTTGGGTTCAGAAGTTGAGAACCAGCCATACCTTGAATATATAGATTGATATTAATTATTAAATAGCTAAAGAAAAAAGAAAGAAAGGAAAGAAAACAAACTAAGTTAAAGAAAAGGAGAACAAGATCAGATCAGATCAGATCAGAAGCTTAAAATAAAGTTAAGCCACCGTTGAAACAATTAGACCTTATACCTTAAGCGAAAAGTTGCAGGGCTTCCAATAGATGCATGGACATCCCCCGCACTGATGTCACTATCTTTCATTGTCCAGCTTCTACAGCCAGATATATCACCACGTATATTGTACTGATATAATACTGGCTCACCATGAGCAACTTTTGAACTTCCCCACTTGTCATTGACACGCTTGAGCACAGAGGAAATCTTCTTTTTAGCTCTGAGAATGAGTTCCAAATATGGATGATGTCCATCCTAGATATGCACAAATAAAATATCAACATGAAAAAAGTATCTTAAGTATCAGCCAAACACATTCAAGTTAAAGAACCTCTCCTATTTGAGTATTTTCCAAACCATATAACCGCCCAATCGCATTTTGATATGACTCCATCTGTCATGATTAAGGATCTTACCTTTTCTAATCCAATGCGAGTGCCTTCATCTATAGGGAAAAGCTGCAACTTGATTTTTGTAACGGGTAGAAGCTCTTGTTGCGGATAAAGCCCAATTACAGCAGACGAGTCCTTTTGTGTTCTATTGGCCACGCAACAAGGCGTAGGATGCTCATCTTCTTTCACCAAAACACATTCATCTTGCCCTAAGAAGGATATCGGTAGACATTCTTAAGTAAAAAACAAACAAATAAAAAGATAATAACTAGATATCAACTCAAATCCATGTATGTGTTGCGTCTCCTTTGTGAATTGAAGTATCAAATGTTCACCGAATTTATATACGGAAAGAAAAACAAAAATCTTGTAGCTTTCGGTATTAAGTTTCAAGTCAAAAGAAATTCAAGCATAATCTAGCAGGCACTTGTATCAGATCTTGTACCTGTTACTTTAGGACTTTGCCCACCAGTTTTTCTCACTTTGTTGGCTCCAATACTATGTAAATTTGGTCTGCGATCTCTAGGAAACTTGATTTCCCTTTTGTTCCCCTGTCTAACTGCTTTCATGGCGGCTCAGCTTTCCTGCAATTTAAGCCAGCTATCAAATTTGTTTTTATATAAATACACACACACACACATATATATAAGACTTTTGAGTCTTCAACAGATCAAATTTACGACAGGAAATCACAATCTGGTGGCTTTCGACCAAAACACGACCCGAGTTGCCTCCCCTAGAACAACAATCTAAGATCAACAACAACAAAAGGGAATGTGAAAATGGCGTCAATTTGTCCAACTATTAGTATTGTCGCATCTCCTCTCTACACGGACCCATATTCCAATCTCCGCTCTCCTCAAATCCAAACCCTAGCTTCCAAACAACACATTGAAATCACAGAACCTCGTGATCTGTAGCTTTGGGCATCCGACAGACAAACACAAATTACAATCACACGAAAGTCCAATCTCCAATTTTGGTCCAAATTTCTCGAAATAAGAATCAAAATCAAAATCTAACACCTCAAACCCTAAAAATCCGAAAGAAAATATGCGATTCTTCTCTCCTTAACCGGACTGCTCTAGAGAGGAAGGCAAAAGAAAGCGAATTTCGGATCGAAAATTCTTGAAGAATGAACGTGAGAGATTGAGAAAGAAAATCACGATTCCGTACCTGAATCGAAGACGAGAGAGGGAAGAGAAAATTGTTGAATTCTGTTTGGAGAGAGAGAGCTTGGCGGGAGAGAGATTCTTTTCTATGAAAATTTTAGAGAGGGACTGTCTATCTGGTTTCAAACTATTGCCGCCTCGTCTTTTAAGCCTTTTTTTTTGTTTTTTTTTTTAAGTAGATTTCCCATTTCGTCCCTAATCTTTTTAACAAATTACGATTTAATCTCTAACTTAAAAAATAAATTTAAAAAAAAAAAAAAAAAAAAAAAGCCCAATCAACTCTTTAAAAAAAGGGTGAGTCTGTGGCAGGTAGAGCTATTTTTTAGGCCGTTAAAATTTAATCGAATGATTAAAACGTTGATAGTGTACCATATTATCATACACCTTACCTCATATAATTCTTCCCACCCAAATTCTTCTCCATCGCCGGCGATCTTCCCGCCGCCGACGACGGATGCCCGTGACCCACCCAAACACCGACGACCCACCTTCGGCCTCCCAGCCCCGACCGGCCACCAGTGATTTTCTCTCTCTTCCCCTTTCTCTATCTTTTCTTCTCTCTCTCTCTTCCCCTTTCTCTCGCGACAACCCACTTCTGGCCCCCCCACCACTGGCCCTAGCCCCAGCCGGTCAGCTGGCCACCGGCGACCCCTCTTCTCTCTATTCCCCTTTCTCTCTCTTCTTTTTTCTCTCTCTTCCCCTTTTTCTCTCTTCTCCTCTCTCCCGCTGCCCCCCACCCCAACCCCTAGCCTGCCCCCCGGTGGGCCCCCCGCCCCCCCGACGACCCCCCTAGCCTCCTCTTTCTCTTCCCCTTTCTCTCTCTTTTCCTCTTCTCTCTCTCTCTTCCCGGCCCTCGACCCCCACACCCCTGGCCGCCCAGCGGGCCCCTATCCCACCCCACCCAACGGGCCCCCATCGGGCGGCTGGGGGTGGGGGGGGGGGGGTTGTGGACCGGGAAGGGAAGAAAGAGAGAGAAGAGAGGAAAAGAGAGAGAAAGGGGAAGAGAAAGAGGGGGCCGGGGGGGTTGTTGGGGTGGGGGGTGCCGGGGGGGAGGGGGTGGGGGGAGGCCGGGGGGCGAGCTGGGGGTCGGGTGTGGGGGGCGGCGGGAGAGAGGGGAAGAGAGAGAATATGGGTTGCCGACCACCGACCGGCGGGGGCTGGGGCGGGTGGTGGGGGGCCGGAGGTGGGTCGCCGCGAGAGAAAGGGGGAAGAAAGAGAGAAGAGAATAGAGAGAAAGGGGAAAAGAGAGAAAATAGCCGGCGGCCGGGGCTGGGAGGCCGGAGGTGGGTCACCGGCGTCCATCGTCGGCAGCTGGAAGATCGCCGGCGACGGAGAAGACTTTGGGTGAGAAGGATTATGTGAGATAAGGTGTATGATAATATGGTATACCATCAATATTTTAACTGTTCGATTAAATCTCAACGGCCTAAAAAATGACTCTACCGATAGAGACCCTAACACAGACTCACCCTTAAAAAAATACAAAAGAGATTTTTTGTTACTATTTAAAAAAATTTAACAGAAATATAACGTGAATCTCTCATAATTTACTATTATTTTACCAAAATATCTTGTACAAGAATATAGTAGTTGAAAGGGGTGCGGGGGTGGGGGGGAGGTTTACATAAGGATTCGTTGGAGAAAATAATTTCAACAGAGCCAAAAAAAAAATTTACTTATCTTTTGTATTTTGCTTTTATGAAATACGTCCACCATTTTGCTAAGGATGAATTTTATTTTTGACTTCCGAATTAGGCTTTTTATCTCATTTTAGTCTTAAAATTTCAAAACAGTTCAAATATCCTTTGGATTCACCGAAAAGTTTCCCATTGGGCCATTTTATTTCAAAACCAATATAAAAAATCAAGAAGATTAATCATATGACACTTTACATGTCTAGGGTTTATTTATGACATGCCATTTATAGCTCTCATTAATGAAAGAAAATAAAACATTCACAGTTTTTGAATTTGGGAAGATTGTCTCACTTTGCCCTATGAAACTCATAATGAAACAAACGAGCCCTTGACCTAATCAATCATTACAATTTAGATTCTTTACCAAAATGATTGGTAAGAGAATTTCTTTTTAACGATTTTGATCACGTCCGACTAACTTAATAAGTAAATCATTTGAAAATTGATGTTTTAATTACGGAAATACTAAAGTTACAACTTAAGATAAGCTTTAGGAAGATTTTTGTTACGGATAGAGTTGTAAGGGCAAAGTAATAAAAACCTTGTTACTACAAGGGTAATGTAGATTTAGTTGCGGCAATGAGATTTGTTGTTGTGTGAGTTGCAACAATGATGTCGGCCGTTGGTTTGGTCACACCAACAAGATTCTTCGTTGCACTCTCCTCTATCATCTGGATATGGATGTTTTAAGAGTCTGAAAAATCGAAATTGAATGCCACAACCCGAAAAACTATTACAAATTTAAAATTTGACGACACGTCACTAACCAACTGTTATCAGTCAGCGAGCTGACCGCCCAAGAAATGGGTGGCTTGGTTTTTGGTTGAACGTTAACATATATTTATATATTCTTAAACTCTTCACCTGAAATTAATATTAAGTTATACCTATAATCGAGGGTTAATTTAGATTATCATGTACTCAATATGTATTAACAAAAAAAACCCAATCAAAATCAATACTACAATGTATATTTCAAACTATTGTAGTTTGAAATTTTATTAGTATGGAAAATTTAGGGGGTTTCCATTTTTTCGTTTATGTTCATTTTGTCTCTCTGAATTTGTTACTATACTATTTTGCTATTAAGTTCGTCAAAAGTAAACTAAGAGTTTCAAGTAAACACTATTCATTAAATTTCTTATCATACTTTCTGAACTTATGATTTAGTTAAAACAAAATAAATAAAATTAAAAAAATTAAAAACCAATGGTTTATAAGGTGGTTTAGATGAATATCACACTTAAAAATTTATCACTACAAAAATTAGCGCCCAATTTCAAACCTGAGACAAATTAATTATTAGATTTGAAAAGTAACTTTCCAAAATTTGTCTTTTTCACACACAATTTAGAGAGCTTGCTTTTATTTTTATTTTTATTTTTTCTTTTTTTCAACTGGTAATAAAGAATTTGAACTCTAAGCTAGTATTTTATTTACCGGTTGGAGATGAAAATTTTAAATTGAAAGTGATTGACTCTTCAAAAATTAATTATAAATTTTGTTAACTTTTCAGAAAAATACAAAAACTAAGATGAAAAAATATAATTTAGTTGAAATTAAACTTACACGTCAAATACCACTTTTTAGTAAACCAGGCGTAGAATTACTCTACGTGGTTTAAAGTTAAACAAGTGGTTAAAAAAATAAAAAAAGTAAACTAGTGGTCTAATCAACAAGCAAAACAGTAGTAAAGGCTCTCAAAAGAGACTCGAGTAACATGGACAAAACCAGAAAAATATAGGCTTTCAAAATAGACTAGTTAACATTGACCTTGTTTCCAAATTTGCTACAAATTCAACACCTTACTAATCACAGCGTACATTTCATTAAAATCAAAACATCATTTTCTTTCTCAAACAGTTTCTTTTACTTTTTTTTCTTCCAAACAGGTAATTTCAACAAGGATAGCCATGGTCAGGACTATCTGCATGCATGTCCAAACAATCATTAGACATAGAAGGATTCGTATCCCTGTTTTGGTAATGATGACTGTTGTTTATCTCGTTATTACTACGAGGAGGCCCATCGCCGTAAGATGTGAAATTACCTGGCGGGTAACTTCCCTGTGCAGCAAGGTGATAGGATTGAAGGCTTCGACGAACGGGGCTAGAAAGGGCATTTGAAAACACTGAGTTCTTAGGCTGCTGATCAGAGTGTCCCCACCGGACTCCCTGCCCAGCCGTAGCTGGAGCAGCTGGAATGGTCGGTCCTAAATTTGCCGAGTGCATTGCAGTTTGCAAGTGCTGTTGCTGAACTAGCGTCCTCGGAGACATTGGAGGCTCCTCAGATCCATAATCAAGCTCGTTCTTGAAAAAAAAAAAAAAAAAAAAAAAAAAACCAAAACCAAGAGTGAGATAATTTTACATTGCGATGCAAATTGAAGCTTATTCTGTCTTCAACGGATGGGAGAAACTCCCCACCCCCCCCCATTGCAGACCTTCCAAGCCGGATTATCATATATCAAAATCACGTTTATATTTCTTTCTTTCTAACATCTTCATTTTTGCATCCACAAGTTATGTAAACACAAGGTAAGTATGACACTGTGGTCTTATTAACACGAATTTGCACAATGACATCAAAACCAAAAGACCTCTTCTTCCAGTGGAAAATGAACTACCATGAACTAGTCAAATAAATATAACAAGCTAGCAACAACCAGTTAAAAAGAATCACTACATTATATATAACCAAAAACAAAAGGAACCGGTAAATAGCACGAATTGAATGTTGAAATCGAGAAAATCACCTAACCACTAATACCATGTGAGAAGTGACTCATAAAACAAACCTAAATGAATCTTTTTTTGTTCTTTCACTTAGGTATCAGTATGCTTGAGGCGTACTATTAGAAACCCACCCTCTCTCTTTCTTCACAAATACAAAAGCTCCATATAAAAAATTCCGGCAAAAAATTAAAAAAAAAAAAAAGAAAGAAAGAAAAAGAAAAGAAAAAAGGCTACCTGTAAATAGGCAACTATATCTGTTGTTGTCACTCTTGATCCTTCCTCTTGCTGCCTTACAATCCACTGATAAAGTTTCTCCTGTGCAATGGGAAACGGAAAATTAGAGAGAGAGGAATGTTATGATTCCAAGCAAACCTGGAAACAAGTAGCAGAATGGTTATAAAATGAAGATAAAGCAAACGAGGATTGTGAGTAAATGGTTGTGCCTGCTGTTTTAATTCTCAACAGGCATTACACGCATACATTTACCCGAACAAACCAGATTTACCCAAACGAGCTCTTGGGTTTACCCATAGCAGTGGCCCTTATGGCGGTTATTACTTGTTACAGAAGACAACTACCCTGGGACTAGGGAACCATTTCTAGACACATGAAGCAAGGAAACCATAAATTTTAATCATGAGATAGTATAGATACGTGCATTTCTAAAACAGAAATAAGTTCATTAGTGAAGTGTGATACCATAAATCAGGTGAGGGCTGCTAAGATACACACGCAGAGAGGAATTTGTATGCGTGAAATACTAACAAGCCTATGAGCGAGGAAAGACGTACAAGTGTCGGATAAGTAACTCAAGTCATGGATGTTGGAGGCCAACCATTTGGTTAATAAAAACCATTCTCTGCCTCCCAATTCTTCTCATCTTTTTACCAATATGTCAAACATATTATATTGAAGCAAGAAAGGTACAAATACGATAAAATGATAAACAACCATTTAGCATATACATATTTCGAATGCATGATAAGTGTTCTCTGATAAACAAACCGTTTAGCATTTAGATATTATGAATACAGACCAAGTGTTTTCATTTCAAACATTTATCTCCATTAGGGGTGACAATACGGGTCGCGACACGACGACATGACTCGAAAACAACACGAATTTCACGGGTTCGGATTGGGAAAAATAGGGAGCGGGTCGTGTTCGGGTTGGGAAATATTGACACGAAAAAAAATTCGTGTCGTGTTCGGGTTGGACCCCTTTTTTTCATGTCAATTTCGTGTCCACTTTTCGTGTCAATTTCGGGTCGCGTGTCAATTTCGTATCAATTTCGGGTCCAATTTCGTGTTGCGGGTCAATTTCGGGTCAAGTTCGTGTCGCGGTTTCGTGTCACGGGTCGTGTTCGGGTTGGGGAGAAAAAAATTCGACACGACTCAAACACGACACGAAAACGACACGAGACACGAATTGACACCCCTAACCTCCATAATCCCCCCTTTTTTTTTTTTTTTGAAAAGAAACAAAAACTTTTATTGATGTCAAAAAGGTACAGATGAATCAGAGGACGCATCCTCCTCAAACTAGAAACCACAATTAACTAATAAGATAAGATCTCAACCCAAATAACACAAACCCTCAACTAATTTACAAAAAAGGAGCCCAACTCCTATATATGTTAGATAAGAGCAAGTTACTAAACTCTTTTAACTCTGTGAACCCAAAGAGTGACATAAGATTTCACTCTTTCCCAAATACATCGCTTACATCCTCACATTCCTGAAGAATTAATCAATTCCTTTCCAACCAAATCCCCCGGAATATGGCTGAAGCCTAAAACCATTGAATCCCCTAAAATTTTACTTTTTTGGAACTGAAATCAAATGAAAGGGAAAACTCGCACAACTGTTTACAATTGCTAGGAGGACCTAGCGGAGACCCAACTCTCCAGTCAGCAAAAACACTATATTTTGTAGGAGAAAGAACAGTGCAAAGGCAAGTGACTGACTGATTCTGCATTTCTTTCAAAGAATACACCATCCAGGGGAGATTGAAATGTACGGGTTCTTCGCTCCATCAAATCATGAGTACTTGGTTTATCAAGAACTAGAAGCCAACAAAATACTTGAACTTTAGAAGTAGTACAGGATTGCCATAGACGCAAATAATAAATGAAGAGGTTCACCCATTTCAATCAAATGGGTGAAAATGGACTTGACAGAAAAGAGACCTGAGCTGTCTAACATTCAAGCTCCTAATAACTCCCTATAAGCAAAATTCCTTGGGAAACGGAGATCCCACGAGCACTCTCCACCCCAATTACGGGAAGAATCCGAAACAAAACTGATGACATATTGATTGTGAAAAGAGGACAATCTGTATAAAGCTGGGAATCTATTACTACATGCCATCTCACCACACCAAATATCCTCCCAAATCTGATTGAGTACTCCTTCCCCACCTTCCACTTCAAGTGTCGAAAAATTTCCTCAGTGACTAACTGCACAACTTTCTACGGGAACGAAATGCAACTTTAGAAACTACCCCCGAATCCCAGTAATTCGAAGAAAGCCTATATTTCCCCTCAACAACCTTGTGCCAAACAACTCCTTCTCCAACAAGAATCTCCAAAGCCATTTTCATTTGCATAACAAAGGTTCATTTAAAATTTTTTTTTTTTAAAAAAAAATCCCCAATTACCAGACCTCCTTTCTTCTTTGGAGCACGCACCTGCTCCCATGCCACCAGATGATCAACGTGCTCGAGAATACTCTCCCCTTTCCCTCTTTCCTTTCAACAAGAAAGCCTTCTTCCAATCATCCATAATTCAACCAAAAAAAGCATCCTTCACATGAAACAACTACGGATATGAAACTAGATCGTGGATCTTGATACCATCCACTGTTCTCTTCCATTCTTCTGGTTATTCACATGAGCACGATAAAAGATTTCAAGAATATAACGAAGTAGGAATATCAAGTTTCCAAACAACGTAGGAATCAGGGAAAAGAAAGAAAAAAACACAGCTTGACTTCACGGACCAAAGTGATAACAGTCAACAAGTAATTTTCCCACTCCGACATGAACTTGATTGACTTGGAAAATTTTTACAAGAGACTGATACTCATAATGCTTTCAAGTATTCAAAACACCACAAACAGATAAATGTTTCTATGCACTAAACATAACAGCTACACAAACGGTTTCATATCGATTCGGTGATCTCCGAAACTCGCCCATCTGATTTTCTTTGTGCGTTCATATAGTAGTGCATTATTGTACAAAATCTACTCCTTTTTACAAATTTGTTAAATATAAAAAATCAGTTCAGGAATTCAAGGCAGCCAAAACTCATGTTTGTTTCTTCTCTATCAGCAACCAAACAGAAGTTAAAGAAAAAACAAATTCTCCAATAAAACAGATTCAAGCCAAAATTCGTAAATTGAAAAAAAAAAAAAAATCTTTTTTCAACAAAAATGACAATCCTTTGAGCTTCAATGAGTTTGGGTTCAATTCAAGAGTTAACCGATCCTAAATCGCACCCAAAATTAACTTTCTTTGCATTTCTCAGCAACCAAATATAACAAAACGGCTAAACCCTAAACAATCATCAACACCTGAAACAAACAAAATCCTCAAAAGAAAAAAAAAACGAACATCGGATCAAACAAACGGAAACATAAAGGAGACGAGACGAAAGAATCGAACCAGGCCGTGACGCTCGCCGGCTTGGAAGGAAAGGCGCTGGTGGTTCATGGCCTGGGTGTAGAGTTGGGAGAGAGAATTGGCCGCGCTGCAGAAGGTGGTGTACATGGTCCGATCGACCTCGTCGAGTCGCGTGGCGTCCGATTTTCTCTTCTTCGCCATTTTCCCGGAATCCAAACAGAAATTAAGCACCAGAGAGAAAGAGAGCAAGAGATGGACTTTGGATTTTCCTCTTCTATTAATTTATGGATTTTTTTTTTCTTTGGGTTCTTTGCTCTCTGTGAATGAAATTTGGCAAATTTGGGAATTGTTTGTGTTGGTTTAAAAGGGCAAAAAGGAAGACGATGAGGTTTCTGTAAAGGAGAGGAAAGTTGGTGCCTTTGGTGGAGCCGTGGAGCAAAGGCAAGGGGCCAATTGTAATTGCATCACCTTCACACCCCTCTGAGTATTTCTACCACGTGTCTTTTACACTGGATGTCAGGTCCCACTCTCACAAATATTTTTATTATTTTATGAGTTCAGGGTGAGTCGTGCCACAATTTGGCGGTTATGCTCGGGTCTGATGTCGTGTCTAGCCTATTGGGCCTAATAGATTGTCGTGTTATGCTTGTGCTGGCCTAAGGTCAAAAGCTTTGGTCCATGGTGTTGTGCTCGAGTTCCATGTCGTGTGTAGTTGTTGGTCCGATAGATTGGCATGTTATGCTTGTGCTGACCTAAGATGAAAAGCCTTGACCCAAGGTGTTATGCTCGTGTCTTGTGTTGTGTCTACCTCGTCGGCTCGGCGGATTGTTGTGTTGTGCTTGTGTTGGCTCAAGGTGAAAAGCTTCGGCCTAAGATAGTGTACAACTTGTTTTTATCTCGTGTTTCATGTCGTGTCTAGCTCGTCAGGGCCGACGGATTGTAGTGTTATCTTGTGCTGGTCCATAGTGTTATGCTCATATTTCATGTTGTGTCTAGCTCGTTGGCCGAATGGATTTTGTGTTATGCTTGTGTTGGCCCAAGATGAAAAGCCTTGGTTGAATGGATTTCATGTTATGCTTGCGTCTTTTGTGTTGTGTCTACCTCGACAGCCCAAAAAATTGCATTTTGTGCTTGTGCTGATCCAAGGTGAAAAACTTTGGCCAATGATAATGTATAACTTATTTTTTATCTCCTCTTATCTTTCTCCATGTCGACGTAAGAATTTTGAGATTCAGACTGGCAACGATCTCTTTGTTCAAACCTCGTGTCCATATCCTATTAATAATTCACCTCGATTGGTATATTTGACCCTCTTATCAATGATCTCGACTATACAAAGTTTAAAAATCATTATTTAAGACTTATATTTAAGCGAGGCAATAAAAATCAATAAGGAGACTTAAGTCTCAATTGGCTTTACAAGATGAGGCAGGCATTGACGGGGTGTTTGGGGACATTGTGGAAAAAGTGTTTTTTCATTTTTTTTTTTTTTTTTTTGTCATTTTTCTCCAATTTTGCTATTCACTTTTCTAAACATGTTCAAAAAAACTCAATTTTAAAAGTTCATAATTTTATCATTTTAAGTTGAAATGAGATTAAATTTTTTTTTTCAAATTATACAGAATTTATAAATGAACGAAATAAGATCCATATTGATAATTTTTTTCCAAACAAATTTTAAGTTTTTACACTTTTTCACTTCAAACAGTTCATTTTTATAAAAAGTATATTTTTAAAACTCAAGTCATCTCTAACTTTCAAAAATGATCCCAAATAGGCCTAAGGATTCGCCTTAAGTTTTTGTGTGGGTTTTTGGACTAAAACAAAGCATTATCCCAAAAACAAGGTACCGTAAGCTGTGAAAGGGGTAAAGCACTTTTTGGTGGACGGGGGAACAAAAATTATTAGGAATGCTCTTACTTATTTGCATAAGCGGTAATTAATGAAAATACAATAAGACTTAATTAAGAGACAATTAGGAAAAAATGCAAACAAGATGACATAGAATAAAAGGCATTTTCCTTTGTCCCCTGGAATATATATTGCCCTTTAAAAGGGTAAAGTTTAATATGACAAAACAAAATTTTCTTTGAATGCACGAATTACTTATTGATTAACAAATTTAAGGGCTGATCATTGAGTCCGAATTTCCCAAGGGATTGAGGCGTTTATTTGGGCTTTTTAGACTTAAAGGATGGGTTTGAACTCTCGAGTCACCATATATAAAACGGTGGTTCTTTCTCAAATTATTTTGGCATCTTAAAATAGGAATTTAAGATTTAAATATTAAAGGTACGAAAGGATATTTTAGGATTATTTCTTCATCACCCACCAATTTAGGTTGATTTTGGTCCATAATGAATGGGTCTGACTATCTTCTCACGTTTCCTAAAATCACGACTTATGAAGATTCTTCACACGTGACTTGGGTCTACTTGTAGGGTTCACAAAAAATGTAGACCTGAATCTCATGAAATAGGCAGGCCTCGTGCAAAAGTGCACATTAAGTGCGATTTTTATTAAGAGTAATGCTATTCAGCATCGTATTAGAGCAACTCCGCAACAGCTCCATACCAGGTGGCATCTTTGCCATATTACACGTTGACAAGCCGTGAGAGTTGGCTTTTATATTGCGTTATTTTAACAAACCTTACTTTTTTATTACACATCTGTACACACGCCGCTAAGAGAGAAATACATATGGAAGAACTTTCTAGGAATGTGTTATATATATATATATATATATATATATATAGGAATAGGATTAGGATTAAAGGATTAAAGGATCTTGTTCCATTTAATTGAAATTTCAAAAACAAAAAATTAGAGTGTAGTTTTGATCCTTCAGATATCTATGTAATTTTAGAGTGCAGTTTTGGTTCTTGATAAGGGCTTAGACTAAAGCTATTAATAACATTTAATTGGATAAAGGTGTAATTAACTAAAAATTGATTATTGGAGCTTCGATTTATGCGGGTCCATTTGATCCTGTTGTTAAGAACATATTAGTTATGGATATATTCTCAAGTCATTCCAAATTGTGAGAAAATCGTCCAGTGTAGCTGTTAGTTCTGGGAGACGAGAATGATAATGAAGATTGAAATGTTGAAAAGCTTGTTATTTGCAACGACTTTCATGTTTGATTGAAGATTGAAATAGACAATAGATTTTTTTTATAAAAAAAAAATTTACAAACAATTTATATTATAAATGATTACTTTACATAACAACATGATACATATACTAATAGTTAAAAAAAATAAACAAATTCACAAAGAAAAAAAAATAGTTTAGAAAATTTTCAAAAATTTGTTTGGCAGTGTTAATCACTCGTCTTATAATGAATGTTTTGCAATTTCTCATGGGAAAAAAGTCTTTTTATTAAAGAAAAAAAATCTCTAATTTATCCCTTTTTTTTAACTCATGGATAGAGAATTCAAATTCTACATCTTATAATATAATTAGATATGAAATCACTTCTAAACTATATACACAACCCCCCTAATTAATTTTTTTAAGAGAGAAAAAAAAAAACTCCACAAGTTTCATTAAAAGTAGAGATATCAATAAATATTTCATTGCAATTGAGGTGTTCTTTGTTGGAAGAGGCACTTGTAGCTTCAGTCTTTGTATTATTTATTTATTTATTTTTAGTTAGAAGAATAAGAATAGTAAATGTGGTGTTTTTCGGTGTTTGAAAACATATTTTTAAAAGAGCTTAATCGGTCAAATAATTATATAATTTTCTAATGAACAATAAAAATGTTATAATAAAGTTTCTAATATCTTATTGAAATTTTGATATAAGTTTCAATTCAAACTCTAATTAGATTCGCTTTTATTAGAAGTTACGTTTTGAGACTTTAACTGGACGCTCTTTTAGATATTAGAATCTTTTTTGACAGATCATTCTTTTAAACCTATGAAACTAAAAATAACTTTTAAACTCTACCAAACATGCTTTTTGTCTTCTTCGTAGGGTAGGTTTCAACTCAGAGAAGGAGACATTTAAATTTTAATTGAAGTTATTAATGCATGCATGAACCTAAAAAAAGTGATTTTTTTTTTTTGAAGTTCCAATTAAAGTGATTTAAGAAACCTAAGCTTATCTTTTTTTTTTTAATGGAAAAGCTAATTATATAAAGAATCCTAAGTTGACCAAACACAAATTATAAGTAAAGTGTAACTTCCGAATCACTTAAAGAAGTGATTCAATTAAAAAACCAATAACTTCTAAGGGTAGAAAATATTTTTATGAATAAATTAGTTTAGAAAGGACCAAATTGCATATTCCAGTCCACCAGCAATTGATTGAAAGATTAATGTGGTATTACTTAGCAAAGTGTAAAGAAGTAACTCCTACCAAAGTGTCAATTTTCTTTTTTTAGGGTTAAAGTGTCAATTTTTTTTAGGATTAAGGTGTCAATCATAATAATATATTAGAAAGTTATCAAAGGGGTCAGTATGGGATTTTTCTTTTCATTTTTCTTTTGTAGTTATGCATTATATATGAAAAAAAAATGAAGAAATTATTCCGTAGGCCGCAAAAAATACACATAATGTACCATACCATTATGTTTATGTAGGAAACCCTGATAATAAACAGTTGACATATGGATAGTTATCTGTGTTAATTCTAGGTCTTTATATTAGGTCTTTATATTTTCTTTTCTACTATGTTTTACGTTAATTGTTGAATCAAAAGTACTACAAATACTACCTCAAAAAAAAAAAAAAAACTATAAATTCTCTACTTAAGTCACTAATATTAATTGACTTCAAATAATATTATTTTAATCTTTTTTAAAAACAATTTTGTACGTTCAAATTAATTTAGGGAGTTTAACAACGTTTTGTCATTTCACAAACGTTTAAATTAACCTTTATGTACACTGAGAAGTATTTATGGGTTTTCAATGTAACAGATTGGACCCAACCCGAAGAAAGGAACCACACTTCAAAAAATAAAAATGAAAATAAAAGATGAACGTAATCAATCTAAATATGCAATTGCTAATGAGTAATGGAAAGAATAATGTTATAGCACCAATTTTGACAACAAAGATCATAATTACATTGATATATGATATCTGGATTAGTTATATATATATATATATAGATATATTTTTCAAAGTATATATATATATATATATATATTTGTTAATTAGAAGTCAATAAGTGATACTTATAGATATAATCTAATGGTAATTTTACACTTTATTCCATCAAAAGTTGTAAAATTAATGCACACTTAATTTAAAAAAAAAACAGCAAGTGTAATATCACCTTATGATCCCAAAAGGAAAATGGTTTGAAATGAAATTAAAAAAAAAAAAAAAAAAACAATAATAAAGCATTTGATTAAATGTTACTACTATTGCATTCCTTAAAAAAAGAAATAACATTGCATTATTAATTTAGTTAATAAATAAATTATATGTTGAAGAGTTTTGCTGACAAACTCACAGAACACATGAGCAATATTGTGAAAAAGAATATGAAAGCGGTTGTTATGCCGAAATGTTAGATCCAAATAACATTAATTTAAAAATTGAAATGTAATAAGAGGATTATATACTTCTTTTATATATATAAAAAAAAAAAACACTGATAGTGAGTACATATATTTCTTAGTAATTATATCCACAATTTTTAAAAGGAAAAAAAAAATAAAACCTTCTAACAATCATAATAAAAAACTCATTAATGATTACAAATATAGTTTAGCGGTTATTCAATATATTCAACACCCAACTCTCCACCTTAGAGATTGAATGCCCCATTCTAAATGCATAATAATTACAATAATCATAATAATAATGATAAACTCCATTACAAAATAACAAAATGAGAATATAAAGGTATGAATAGATATTTGGGGAAATATGAACATTTTTTTCTATATATATATATATATATATATATAAATTCCCAAGTATTACAACCAATACAATTACCACTCGCACACATAGCTTCTTACTATTTATAACATGTATGACGCACCCCGTACAATCTTAAAGGGGATCTTACCTAAGATAGAGGTTTAAGGAAAGAAAGAAAAAAAAAAAGTTACCCGTCTCCTCTTGAATGGCAACCCTTTCGGGGATTGAAGACATATCCCCGCAAGGTAGGAGTTATGGGGGAGTAGTCTTCCAAAATAAATAGAAAATCGATTGTTTTCAAGGAATCAAGATCATTGATCTGCAAAGAGATGGCGGAAAATAAGTACCATCAAAGAATGAATAGTGAGTTTCATCAATAACTCGAATGAAAACATCTAAGAGAAAATAATATACACCATCAACGTAAAGTACCAAAAAATATACATCAAATATCGAGTACACATATGGTACTAATTCTATCTATTTGATGAAAATACAGCAAAGAAATAAATCTTGCCGATAAAATGAACAAAACCAAATATAAAAAAGCAAGATAAATACCCAAATTAATAGGAATAAGAACCATTTTTATTACAAACAAAAAATAATAAAAATTCACAAGCTAGAGCATGAAAACACCAAGGACAACAAGATTCATCAACATCGGCGGAAGAAAACGATACATTAAATAAGCATTTGACTGTTGCCAAAGACACCACTGCGGACGACTCGCCTCCTCTTGCATGGCAAAGTATCCAATTCCAAAGGACAATCTTAGACAAGGACCGACGTATGTGAGAATGCCTCACAAACGACGACAACCCAACCTCATCCACAATGCCGATCAAATAACCCTCCATTAATTAAAGACCGTATTCTACCGTGAAAGATGTATATTTTTTTTAAAATTTCCATTTCTTTAAATTCTCATACCATTTCAATCTAACATAATTCTATAGCTTTTTTTTTTAAGGGAAATTATCATTTAAATTAAAATTGGATACAAACACTAATACCAAAGATTAAACAACTCTATAATACAAGAGACATAGCCCTCGACTAAGACCGATTTCATCAATAAAATTTGATAAAGTTCAGTGAGGAGGACATAAGCCAAGACCCGGTGAAGGAAAATTTCCTTAAATTCCTCAACAATCCTATAATCGAGCATATACAAAGCTCTTTTTAAAAAAATAACTACAATCGATGGAATATACCGATCGATCGAGAGACAGTCACTTGCAACACAAAAACTATAACAACCTCCACATAGCTATAGTACTAACGGAACCTATAGAGATATACCACCAGAGAATAATTCAAGCGGAACACATATACACAAAGAAAATGGAGGTGGGGGAACTACCTCATTTATTAAAAAATTAAAACTAAAACACAAAAATAAAGCATGGATATAAAATAACATTGACCGTTAAATTCTCGTCCCACATGAAACAGCCACGAGCTCTTTTTTTAATCGTTAGATTTTAATCGAACGGTTGATATATCATTATTATCATAAACCTTACCTCATATAAACTTTCCCACCCCAAGTCTTCTCTGCCGCCGGCAACCGACACCGGCGACTCACCCCGATGCCGGCGACCCACCTCCGACACTTTTTTCGGCTGCCGGCGCCCCTTTCTCTCTCTTCTCTTCTCTCTTCCCCCCTCTCTCTCTCTTCCCCACCCTAGCCCCCCCATCCCCGACGGCCCCGACCACCCCAGCCCCGGCGACCCACCTCTGGCCCTAACTCCGGCCGCCGGCGACCCCTCCTTTCTCTCTCTTCTCTCTCTTCCCCCCCCAGCTCGGTGGCCCCGACACCCCCAGCCCAGTCCCCCCCCTCCCCGTCTGCCCCCGGGCCACCAGCCAGCTCGGCGGCCCCCCAGCGCCCCCATCCCCCTCTGCCTCTCTCTTCTCGCGCGACAATCGCGATTTTACGATTTCGTGATTTCGTGATTTCGCGAGGGGCAAGGGGCGAGGGGCGAGGGGTGAGAGGTGAGGGGCGGGGGTGCGGGGCGAGGGGTGGGGGGAGGCTGGGGGAGGGGGGTGCCAGAGGTGGAGGGCTCACCGGGCTGGGGGCCGGCGGGGGAGGGGGGGACTGGGGGCAGTCGGGGTGGGGAAGAGAGAGAAATTGGGTCGCCGGCGGCCGGAAAAAATGACAGAGGTGGGTCGCCGGTGTCGGGGTGAGTCATCGGCGTTAGGGTAGGTCGCCGGCGTCGGTCGTCGGTAGCGGAAAGATCGCCGGCGACGGAGAAGACTTGGGGTGAGAAAGTTTATATGAGGTAAGGTCTATGATAACAATGATATACCTATAATATATCAACCGTTCGATTAAAATCTAATGGTTAAAAAAAGAGTTCTACCGATAGGATCTCTGGGAGAGACTGTACCCTTTATTTTTAGTTATTTTTTTAAAAAAATATTATTTTATTTTTCGAAGTAAAAAGAGAGAGGAGTGAGAGAGAGAACGAAAACGTTGAGATCGTTTTTTTCTATAGTTCCTTTCTCTTTATCAGTCTACGTCGCTCTTTTCTTTCATTTCTTCTGCTCTCTCTTTAATGGCTCCTACGCGGCATTTTACTCCCATTTCCGCCATTGAATTTTCTTCCTCTTCCTCCTTTTCAAGGTCTGAATCTCTCTCTCTCCACTTTTTCCTTTCTAATTTTCTTTTCTTTTTCCCGGAAAACTTTGTCTTTTCCCGGGAAAATTGGTTTTGATTAGACGTAAGGAAAGAAAATTTTTTGAAATCGGAAAAGTTTTTAGTTTCGTGAAATTTTCGAATCGGTTCGCTACGGAAACGGATCTGCGATTGAAGTGGATTAGAAGTGATCTGTTGTGTCGCGATTCGGTTGAAATTGGTCGTTGTGTTGCGCTGATTTGATGGATCTATGTTGGAAAAGTGTAATTAGGTTTTGGTTGGTTCATCGCTAGATTCGATCTTGTGGTTCTGGTCTGTTTGTACTTTTGTAATTTGTGGAAATTGAATACGAACTTAGGGCACGTTTGGTTGTAGGTAATGGAATGGAATGGAATGGAAAGGAAAGAAATATAAATCTTTTGTTTGTTTGGTTGAATTAATGTGTAGTAATAGCCTTTCCAATGGAATCAGACCAGATCCGCCGTAAATCGTCCTCCTTCTCTACCACCCAGAGTAGATCTACCTCTCCCGCCCAGCCCCAAGTGTCGTTTACAGCATATATATATATATGCAACGATATAAATTGTGAATGAATGTCGTTTATAAGACTTGGCTGGATTCAGTTGAGTTTTATTATTTAGCTATAAAAAAAAAATTTGTTATGAAGAAATTATTTAAAAACTAGATTTTAATTATGTAGGGGTAAATTTGTCAAAATTGAACTAATCACACATTATTCCATAGTATCCATAAAATTTCAACCAAACAAAGGTCTTGTCTTTCCTTTCCTTTCTATTCCGTTAGTGACGAATCAGATTAGGAAATGAATCTGTTTAAGAGTTTTTGTACATAATTCATGATTCAGAATATTCAAATTGTTCATAGCCTATTCGATTAAGTTGAATCGTAGGATGTTAGAGTGGTAGTTAATTCCATAATTGTTCTATATTTTTACCATTTTCAGAGTTTATTCTTGTGATCTGTATTGCATAGATACAAACGTACAGGCACATACATACATACTTATAGAGATATATGTATCTGTATATGCATATGTATATGTATGCAAATGTGTGTGTGTGTGTGTGTGTTTGTGTT
Organism: Ficus hispida; assembly: GCA_025413025.1. Taxonomy (NCBI): domain Eukaryota; kingdom Viridiplantae; phylum Streptophyta; class Magnoliopsida; order Rosales; family Moraceae; genus Ficus; species Ficus hispida. The sequence goes on from CM046365.1 coordinate 2,182,884, forward strand.
TGTGTTGCAATGAATCTTGCAGTTGAAAGCTAGTGTAACCGTAAGTCGGATTTTAGTTACCATTGCCCGCCAAAATTTTCAAATTGGTTTTTGTAAGTTTGTCTGCTCGTACTTGCGAATAGTCTATTTGGACTTGTCATAAATTTCTGTATGTTTTGGAATTTTGGTGACTGATAAGAGACGAATCTGTGTTAGTACAGCTTTCTTCATGTCCCTAAACTGTAGCAGTTTTTTTGTTGGTTCCCTTTGCAAACAAGAAAGTGAATTTGATACCCCTTATATTTTTGGTGACACAGGTAAAAAGTAGCGGTTTTGTTATTCCGGCATAATATTTGTTTTTTTTATGAAGAGTGAGCAGTGAAGGATCTTGTGATACATTGGAAGCCAAGGATTAAAAATGTCTTCAGCAGGCAAAGCTGAGAAGAAGGCGGCCATTGATGCAGCATCATGGATGTTCAATGTGGTGACATCCGTTGGAATAATCCTGGTTAATAAAGCTCTCATGGCCACATATGGTTTCAGCTTTGGTATAGTTCTTTTAAATTATTTGATTGGATAGCATCTTATAACTAAACTACAATCTTACTGTTGAATCTTTATTTTGAAAAAAAAAAAAGAAAAAGTTTGAATCTTCCTTCAGTTGGGTAAGCATGCCATTTCCTTGTTTTGTAACTTCCAAAAGTCATGTCAAAGTGGTGTAAGTTGGAATATTGAATTTTCTTGACATAAACTTTGGCGATGCAATTCATTATTTAGCTTTTGGTTTCTTAAATCATGACCAAAGAAAAGGGTTAAAAGTTGCTTTTAAAAAAATAAAGGGGAAAGTAACCACAAGGCTCTAGTTCTGAGGCATGACTTTGAATGATACTTACCTCCATACGTAAATAACTTCCACACCATAGCAACTGAGGGGGATCTGGAAAATAGAATTCTCATTTAAACAGAAGATTTGTTTGCATGACAACTAACAAGATGTTCGAATATTAGGCTTTGGTTGGTAATAGGAAATATTATGTAACTTGAGATGCCATAGTACTTCCTCATCATTTTTTTAAGTGCTCTCTCAGAAAGATCAAGAATTTGATTTTTATTTGTACTAAACTTTCAAGCATAATATACATATATAAATATTATTTGTGCCACATGCAGAAGAGACTAACACTGAAAATTTTCCTTTCCTTGATGAAAAATCTGTGGAAAAGTAATGTGATTTCACTACATGGGAACATTTGGATGGAAAGAAATGCTAGAACTTTTTAGGGTTGGGAGATGGAGCCAAGGGATTTTTTCAGAAAAGCGCAGTGTTTTTTGCTTCTCTATGGGCTTCAACTGACAGAGTTTTCATGGACTTTTCTTTTTCTTTGATTACTCTAAAGTGGAAAGATGCGATAGGGGTTCAATTGCATGATTTATGTTCTTCAGTTATGTGGTAATTATTGGCTTCTTGTTGTTATCTTTTGTATATTATTTCTTCTTGAGGACATCTTGTCCTCTTTTCCTTCGTAATTTATTTTATGAAAAATGCTAGGGATGTCAACTCCAATCCCAACCTTTGAGTATCAACCTATGTGTTGCATGATTTGTTGTTCTTTTATTGTTAAGTGTCAACGCATTGTCACATCAATTGATTGCATGTATTAATGTAAATCTGACACCTGAGTTGGTACTCAAAAAGTTGGTGTCAGAGTTAGTGTCCCTAGCACTATTATTTTATTATCAATGGAAGCTTGTTTCTTTTTAAATAAATGGAGAGTCTACCTCTTTCGGATTAAAAATTGGTGTGCATGGAATTCTAGAATTCCTTTTGGGTGTTTTGAGAAAGATATACTCTTATATCATATTGCTTCTTTGGCTTTTTGTTGTAGCCGTTTTCAAAATGATCCTGACTTTATGTGCAATACAATGCAGCTACAACGTTAACGGGTTTGCATTTTGCAACAACAACATTGTTGACATTTGTTCTAAGACAGCTGGGCTACATCCAGCCCTCACATCTGCCATTGTCTGATCTCTTGAAATTTGTTTTGTTTGCAAATTTCTCTATTGTTGGAATGAATGTGAGTTTGATGTGGAACTCTGTGGGATTCTATCAGGTGGGTACTGGCATAGCACTGAACTGATATATATATATATATATATATATATATATTTTGCCTTTTTACTTTCACAAGTTGTATACTTTTTTTCTTACTTGAACTCTTATTTCAGATCGCAAAGCTGAGTATGATTCCAGTATCTTGTTTTCTGGAAGTTGTCTTGGACCATGTGCGGTACTCGAGGGACACAAAACTTAGCATAGTGTTAGTTCTCGTTGGTGTTGGAGTTTGTACTGTTACTGATGTGAGTGTCAATGCAAAAGGTTTTATTGCTGCGTTGGTGGCAGTTTGGAGCACCGCCCTCCAGCAATATGTAAGTAACCCCCCAACCAACGTGTGCTGATGAGGTGTTACCTAAAGATTTTCCACTTTGGATTGCCTCGAGTCATAAAGCTAGTTGTGGGGTTTAGGAAAGTCTGGCTTATTTTGGTAGATGCATTGTCAAATTGTTTATCAAAGTAAGAATTGTAAAGCAGTAACTTTCGTTAAACATGGGTGCATATTCTTTCAATAAATCATGACTGTTTCACCTCATTTAGACTCTTAATTTCACATATAACAATAATCGGGAGAAGTTTGGTTGTTGCTCTGGGTTGTGTTCCTTTATTTCTATATCTTCGACCATTCCTGCTGAGCTTCCATATTTTTTTCTTTAATCTTTATGTTTTTGCAGTATGTTCATTTTCTTCAACGCAAGTATTCTCTTGGGTCTTTCAACTTATTGGGGCATACTGCTCCTGCACAAGCTGCATCGCTGCTGGTAGTCGGGCCCTTCATGGACTACTGGTTGACGAATAAAAGAGTTGATGCTTATGCCTATAGTATGATATCTGTGGTAAGTTTTATATGGCAGATTAAGTTCTAGCTGTAGTCTCTTTAATTTTTATCTCTAAAGCCTGAAAGACACTTATGAGTCCATTGCCTGATAATTATTTTTATGATGCCTCATGCATGTCTTGTTGTTCTGCCCCTCATAAATTTGACTTTCTCAAGTTAAATTTCTATTTTGATCTTACATGGTTGGTAATATATATTGGCAACAAAATCCAATGACATCAACAGCATTTTAATTAGAGAAGAATTAGAAACATCTCTTCTTCATTAAAGAAAAAAAGAAACCATGTAAGTATCTTCATACTCTGTAGGAGAAGAAACCCGTGAAGACATTATGCAATGCATTCTCTCCTTAGAGTCGTAAAGTGTTGAACTTTGCCATCAAACTTGCTGCAATTTCTCTCCAACCAAATAACCTAGAGCTATGTGAAATTTCACACAACTAGGAAGCACCTAAGCCCTTTGACTTGAGCCGAAACCCACTAGTATCTCGATGAATACCAACAAAACCAGCCTATATTTTTGCCGGTTTGGTGGCTCCTACCTCTCAGGAACCGTGCTAAACATGCCTGACATTCTCCAGAGGAAGTCAATTACGGTAAACACTTACCAGTTATGAGAAAAGTGAATCCCGTAGCAAGTAGTTGGTGTAGTGCTAGGTTTTGCACGTTACCGTAGCTTTCTGTGTTTTGAAGGAAAAACACACATTAAACTTGTTTCTTTTATTTTGTTTACGAATCTACATTTAGGGAAAGTGGTGAGTTGTGACATTCTGTAGCCTTTAAAGTTTTGTTGAGCGAACTATTTGCTTCTTAACCATTATTATGACTTATTGACTTTCGCATACGTGCCACGTGTACAATTTATGGGCCAAAAAACTTCAGTGTCCACCTTGTGTCCTGTAGTAAAAAATTTATATGCACTCACGAAGAAGCAATATGGAATAAATTCCTTATGGCTTGGACATTTTCATATAAAGATTTCTTGTATGTGTAAATGTTTCTCGTGCCGTTACGAATGCCATTACTAATTCAGGCAACTCTTTGTTGTGTCTGCAGTTATTCATCATCCTGTCCTGCAGCATTGCGGTCGGGACCAACCTTAGCCAATTTATCTGTATCGGCAGATTCACGGCCGTATCTTTCCAAGTCCTTGGCCATATGAAGACAATCCTCGTCCTGATCTTAGGATTCATTTTCTTCGGGAAAGAGGGTCTCAATCTACATGTAGTCTTTGGTATGATCATCGCAATAGTGGGAATGGTCTGGTACGGCAATGCCTCATCCAAGCCAGGAGGGAAAGAGCGTCGTAGCTATTCGCTTCCCAGTACTAAATCCCAAAAGCACGATGGATTGTTAGAATCCTCCGATCCTGATGAAAAGGTATAAGATTTCGGCGAAAAAGTTTCAGAAACCAATAAAAAAATAAAAAAAAAAAAGAGGAAAAGAGAGGATGAGCAAGTTAGATCAGCGAAGTCGAGGAGTTTCTTTGAGTCATATGGAGAATCCCTTAAATTTATTACAAATTCTTTTTTACCATGATTCATTTTTATGGACTCGAATTTGCAAAAGGGAAATAGGTTTTCTGTTGAACTGGAGCAAGTCTTCCCCAGAATGTACGTTCTACATTATTTTTCATAGTAATTATTTTCCTGATCACTTCTAAATTATTTTATCCAAGTCTTCCCCCTCATCTCTCTTTGGCGGGTCTATAACAACCTATTTTGCACTACCGGTAAGAATTGTTATTTTAATTATTAGATTAATTTTTTAACAATTTGATTTATGACTAAAGCAAGTCTGTATTTGCATTACAGATGTTTAACATGGATATTGATAGATTAAATCCAACAGTTAAAAAGTAGTTACCGCCGATAGTGTGAAATCGGATATTCTTACGGTAGAATCTGCCTTTTTTTTAAAAAGGACTTGTGATTGTTCTAAATGCTTCAGTCGAACCTCATTTATTTCATGTTGAACATGGACCATGATGCACATTTCACGCTTTGCTTTTCAAGCGGTATAGCGAAAAAATATAATCTTTAACCATTAGATCTTTTATCAATTCGGTCAATGACTTCATTTTATCTTTTTTTTTTTTTTTTCTATGTCCTACTACAGAATTCTCTGTAATTAGATAGAACCAAAATCCGGTGTGGTTCCTGAACACAGTTGGGCTTCCTTAACCAATAAATTGTCTGTAGTCTGTACCTATGAGACATGCAGTGAAACATAAGTTAATGTGTGTGTGTGTATATATTTTTTGTAATTTTGAAGTAATAATATCTTATAGCTAGTATGTCTGTACATTCGGAAGTTAAAAAAAGAGAGAGAACATTGAATGTGTTAGGTGGAGGCTTTACCTTACCATAGGAGAAAACCTGAATAATTGAAGCTGCATGGGAGAGATTAATAGCAGGTTTGTGGTCCCAACCTTGTTAGATCTGCCTATTTAACACAAACACTATGTTTGCCATTTCATTATATATATATATATATAGGATAGGTCTGTTGTCTGGTGACCGGACGTCGGGCATAAAAGAGAGGGTGTACAATCCGAGAAGTTGTATCCCAACCCACCTTCTTTTTCATTAGCACCATCCATTTCGTATCCAACGACCCCAAGCGAGCTGTTGTTCGTGTCCAGCAAAACAGAAATGCTGGATAATAGAGTATGGGTGTGTGTATGTATATGTATGAATATATATATATATATATATATAGTGCATTTATGGTACTTGGTATCTGCATCTAACAAGCATTATTGTTAAGGAGTTTCTACCTAAATATATTATTTATTATCGATAATAACTACAGTTTTCGTTGTTGAATTGATTTTATAATAATAGGATTTATTAGTGTGTGCAATAAAAATTTAACAAATGTATCATACATAACTCTTTTCATTTACAGATCACAACATTGTTCCACTGTTGATACGGTAGTAAATATATATTTGTGTATGTCAAGTAAGACTGATGAGCTATTTTGCATTGTCTAAACGAGCTTTCTACAGTAAGAAACTCTATTAGCCATGCACGTTTTCAATTTAAAATCTGACATAATCACACCAAAATAGTGTGTATCTACATGAAAACTCTCCCATGTGGCATATGTGCAGAACTAACAGTTATATCTTTTTTGGTGTATTATTGTAACAACTAATTGATTTTAATGTAATGTTTTTCAGTGATACTTATTTTTTGCGTTGATAGTATTAAATAATACATGTTACAAAATTCTTAATAAAAAGTTATATGTAAATTAACTAGTAGTTATAAAACATAAAATAAGATATTACAAGAGAGTATTCAAATGTAGATAAATAACACTAGCAAAACACAATACAAAGCCGACGGTTGAAATAATGGATAAGCCTGTGATAAAGTCTCGTTTATATACCCCATCAGTATAGTTCATTTTTAAAATCGTATTGATATAATCAAAATGTTGAAATGTTGCTTGTATATGATAATTATAATGTACCATAACCCGTAATATTATACACTAAAAAAAAAGAAATTCAAAAAAATAAAAAGTAAAAAAAAAACTGGTCCTACAACCATCCACTGACGCCCCCCCCCCCTCCAAATGTTGATCAGATTTGGCTTCTGGTGACGGGGGGGGGGGGGGGAGGGGATTGGGCTTGTCAGCAGTGGGCGGGGGGTGGAGGGGGTTGGTTAGCGTTGGGAGGGGGGGTGAAGGGGGGCGGGGAGGGTGGTTGGTCGGCATCGGGGGGTGGGAGAGGGTCTATCAGGGGTGGGGGGGATTGGCTAGTCGGCCGGGGAGCGTCGTCGACGGCCGGGAAGGGAATGAGTAGTATTTTCTTTTTAATTTATTTTTTTATATATATTATTTTTAAATTTTTTAGTTTATACTAATACAAGATAATGTGCATTATAATTATCATACACAAATAACATGTTAATCATTTGATTATATCTTAACGGTTTAAAAAGAGGCTCTATCAATAGGGTAAACAAAATGGGTTTTACCGAACCTTATCCTGAAATAATAACCTTACAATAAGGGTTTTTTTTTTACCCTATTTCTCCAAGTCTTTGAAGAAAAAAGGTTATTGAAGTTATTGCATTTACTGGTGATCAGCAGTATAGATTTAGTACATCGTATTAATGTAGCTGACTGTTTTTTCTTTCTTTCTTTCTTTTTTTTGAAAAGATGTAGTTGACTGTTTTGGTTCACAATGAAAGTGAAAAACAACAGTATAAAATATATTATTGGTATCTTTCTTATCAATAAATATATAGATATATTATTGGTAAATTCTGGAGGGATAAGTGTATTGTTGTCGTTTATTTTAGAGGAATTTACCGTTGGAAGATACCGAAAAGATACCCTACCAGTTGAACATAGTGCTAAGTTGTTGAACGTTTATAAAGTTTTGTTAGATTTACATATTTTTGATGTGGTTGGACAATTTTGAAATGTCTTATCAATAGTATATTTCTCTTATTATCTTTTTGGATATTTAGTATTAATATTCTCTAAATTAATCACAATTTGATAACTTACTCTCAAATTTTTAATTTTAATAATTTACCTCATGAACTTTCTAGAGTTTTAAGTGGAACTTATATGACTTAAATTTTCTATTAAATTAGTTATGAAAAATCCACGTACACTTAAGATGAATACATAAAACCTCATTATTATTAAGGCTCCGTCTAGGGACACATTTGGAAATTATGTTTCCAAAAGTTATTTTATCATTTTCCTACTATTCACTTTTTCATATTTGTCCTGTATTCTCTCATAATCTTTTCACTATTGTGTGGGCGATGAAAAAGCAATGTGGAGGTCGACATAGGGATTCTTCTGATGTAAAAATAAATAAATAAAATAAATAAATAAATTCTGAAAATGCCAAAAGTTTGGTACAAATACAGCTGCTATAGGACCCGCGTCTCGTATCCTCTGTGAGTTGGTCCGACCTTTCTAAATCATTCTTGCCTAATATTTCGGTGGAGAGATTGAGTAGAACTTCCCCTTTTATTATTAATAATTTTCATTTTTATTTTTCTTATTGATATTAATATTATTAATATTATTATTGATTTCCAAAAGACTTGCATATTTTGCTCCTTAATTTGTGTTATATTATCAAAAGCTTACAAACACCACCAACTTAAGATGGGAAAACTTGTCTCCAGTTTCCATCCTTTCTTTCTCATGGTTTTTGGCCAGAAATGTTGGGGTTTTTCAAAAAAAAATTTTTAATACTAGACTTTGCATATATTTAGCCTCTCCAAAACATTTTTTTTTCCTCTTTTAACTATACGAGGCATGTGCTCCTACTTAATAAAGAAAAATGAAAATACTTGTAAGTTCTGAATTTATGAGCTCCTATCAAAATCTATTTTATTTTCACATGTTAAACAAACTCAATGAATAACCTTTGAAGTAATTTAATTTTAGTGATTCTTTGTACTGTTTAATTACTATATATATATATATATATTTTTTTTTAATATTAGACTTTGCATCATTTAGCTTTCAAAACATTATTTTTCTTTTATCGGTACAAGATCTATGACTTCTTTTTATTAAAAAGATAAAATTATACTCACACATTTTAAATTTAAGAGTTTTTATTCAAACTCCTCATTTTTCACCTGTTAAATCAATCCGAGCATGTTAGCCTTTGAAATAATTTACTTTTGATGGGTTTTTTTTTTATAAATATTTGTGTACAGTTTATAAGGGGAACTGCTATTTGTCTCATTCATAAATGGATTTGAAATTTTAGTGGTTTGTTGTTTCGTTGAGGCGTGACAAGGAATAGTAATGAAGAGGAAAAACAGGAAAGAGAAAAATAAGTTCAGCTAAGATCTTTACCTGAAAATCTTTTTGGCACAAGAGTATATTACAATTTGGACAAATTAAAAGATAAGAATATCATATCTAGACCCACATGAACGGTTTTATTTATTTATTTTTTGTTACTTGTTTTTTTTCCCTCTTTGTCAATCAAATTGCTTGTTATTCCTCCACATATATTTTTCATAATTTACTTCTAAATTCCTATCTGAATTTGATGTGGGTCTTTAATAAAATAATTTCAAACAATTGGATTTATTTATTTTTTTCTTTTTCCTTTACTTTTTGTCACTTTGCTAAGAGCTAATATCTTTAATGCCAAATTCACGGCTTGTCACCAAAATGTGCCCTGGGATTTATTCAGGGAAAAGACATGCAAAACTTTCTTCTTTGCTGCCAACTTGAATAATGATTTCTACACTTTCAGGGATTTTTTTTTTTTTTCAGAAAACAAAATGATTTTTTAATTTTTAATTTTTTTCTAAATTATTTGATCAATCTTTAAATTTTTAAATTTGTGTAATTTCAGAACATGTTCTTTTTTTCCGTATTAGAGTGATATTAAATTATTAAAAACATTATTACGTAGTCTTTTCTGTTGATTTGTTAATAAAATCTATTAATTAGTAATTAATATTATTTTTTAATTAAATTACTGATAGATTTCATCCAAAAATTAATAAAAAGAGTTGTTATAATATTATTTTTTAACTTAGGATCCTTCAAGCTACAAAAAAAATTAGAAAAAAAAAAACCAAGGATCAAAGGTTGCATAAACTTAAAAAAAGACTAATGGAGCAAAAAAAATATTTTTTTCCCATAACCATAATTTTACAGTCCAAGAAATGACAACTATTGACATGATTTTCCTTCCCTCGAGGAAAATACAAAATGAGACGTGTCAAAATCTCATGAGAAAAACAAATTAGGAAGAGCATCTAGCTGTAATCTCTCTCTCTCCCTCTGGGCTAGTTGGCCCAGTAGGTTCCAAGCTTAGCTTATAACTCTTGGCCCAACAACTCTCTCTGTCTCCTTTTTCTACATTTTCTGTCTAATTTTAATATTTCAAATAATATTTAATTAATTATATTTTAATATATTATTAAAAAAATTAAATATTAAAATATAAAAATCAATTATAAAATATTTTAAATTTTTTTTGATAATATGATATAAAATTATTAATTAGATATTATTTAGGATATAAAAAATTAAATAGGATGTGGATCCCTCTCTCTCTCTGCCTCTCTCTCTCTCTCTCTAAAATAATTTGAGTAGGGTCTATTCCTCTTATGAGTGACCACTCCCCTCGTGGCATTGATTTTCATTCTCATTTCTGGTTTGTACTTCACATTTGATATAAAGAGAGACCAGAGAGAAAGTGAGACCCACCCCACAACTATCCCACAGTTATATATTTTTCTTTTCTTTTTCTTTTTCTTTTTCTTCTCCAACCAAACACAACCCATGACTTTTTAATCATGTAAACTTCATTAGCAGCCACTTAACTACACCTTTGAATGATTTTTTTTAAATAAATAAATAAAGAAATAAGGAAATAATTATGATTCCTTCGTTCTTAAATCTCTTATCTTGTTCAAGCGCAATCTCCTTCCCAAACTTTCAATATTTTGCATTAATTGTAAAGGGGGGGGGGGGGGGGGAACATTATAAAGGAATGGACCCCACTTCCATTCAAGTGGGCCCTTGACAAAACTCTGCAAAATAATAATAATGACATTAATAATAATTACTCTTCATAGTTTGTGTGCACGTGTGGTGTTCTTTTTTTCTTCTTTGATTTCCCCTTCTTTGATTAAAAACTTTTCCAACTTTCAACTCCTCTTCTGTTTGTTAATAGTGTTCAACTTAAATCAAAAAAATGTTGCCCCCACAAATTGAGAGCTTCTTTAGGGTCAAAAAATGGTTAGTGATAGTTAGGCAAAAAACAGTTGAAAATTGGGTTGCGGTAGAAAAATAGTAAAATCAACAATTGATTTGATTAAAGTTCCCTATATTATATGTTTTTTTTTTTTTTTTAAATGTCAACTGATTAATTACAACATTTCCTTTTGCACCTTCATACTCAGAACATCATTTAAAATACTCTAATGCATTTTCATCTATAATCCTAACAAATCTGCTGACACATCACATGTCATCAACGGATATAGACGGAAGTGAGTGGAATAGATATTTTAGATAATTTATGTCTTATAAGAATAAAATTATTTTAAGACATTAGTGAATTAATATAGAGCTTCAAGTTAAAAAGATGTAACAATGAAGAATATTTAGTGTCCGTTTGAAACCATTTTTTTGAAACATTGTTTCCAATTTTTTTTTATTTTCTTTTTTCCTTCCAATTTTACTATTTATTTTTTAAAAAATATTTTCAAAATATTTAAATTTTAAAAATTTATAACTTTATCACTTTAAATCGAAATGAGATGATTTTTCTTAATTGTATAAAATTTCAAAAAAAATGAAATAAGATCCATTTTGCTAATTTTTTCTAAACATATTTCAAGTTTTTACATTTTTTCACTCCAAGCATTTCATTTTCACTAGATGTATATTTCCAAAACTAAAGTCATTTCTAACCTCCAAAACAGCATATTGAAAAGCGATTCTAAATGGACCCTTATTTTTAATTGGGAAATTATATGCAACTAAACAAACTTTTATAAACACAAATATAAATGACTCCGTGATATATAAGACAAAATTATCAATTGAGATTAAATAACAAAAAAAATTCCTCTTTACACTAATATTCAAACATGCATAAAACTCATTTTCAGGAGACTTTTATAATCAATAAAGTCTTTTGATCCATTGAGAATTAATAATACGTAGTAACGAGGGTGCCACCAACCCAGTACAAACAAGGATATTTTGGAAAATGGTGTATAATTCATTAAGCATTTAAGAAATTGATCTCAAATTGAAAATCCCCCCTAATCAAAGAAGGCTAGAGTAACTGTGACAGCCTGGTCCTGTCGGTGACCGCAGCGGTCAAACCCCCAGTTGTTCAACAACCAAAACGTGTCTTACGGGTCCACGTCACCAATCTGGACAGTACCACGTGTTGATAGCAGCTTGTGGGTCTCACTTTCCCCATCCCACTTCCACAACAACACCACCCATATTTATCCAATGAAAATTATTTAAAAAAAAAAAAAAAAAAAAAAACTCCCCCAAAACACAACCCATCTCTCAATTTTTTCAGTGCCCAATTATTCAAATTGGACGAGAAAGAGAGAGAACAAATTTTATAAAAAATAATAAAAGAAGAAGAAGAGGAGGTTCGTCCAACTTAGATGGGTCCCACCCCTCTTCCCCATTTTTTGGAAAACGACACAAAGTGGGCCCTCATATTGCCTAGAGAGAGAAAGATAGAGAGATGGTGACAGACTGACAGTCATAATCTAATCAAAATCCATTTCCTCTTTTCCGAGTCCACAATATAGCACTTTCGACTTGGAATTCAGTAAAATTTGCAGAAAAAACAGTGACCTTAATTTGTTGAAACGACATGTCGTATCAAACCTATATTGGGGAAAAAAAAAAAAGGGTTCAGGCCTGTCAAATAGAAGAGACAGTACAAGGTTTTTGTAAGCATAACCCACGACAGAGCCAACAATACGCGACTTTTATTTAATTTATTTATTTATTAAAAAAAAAAAGAGAAAAAACACATATAAACATTAGGAAAAAATTTAGATAAAGCTAATTTTATATACTCTATCCATAGAGTTTTATTTTACAGATTATTTGATCTATTTCAACGATTGAAATATTATTTGTGCATAATATTTATCATGCATCTTAGCACATAATATTTTAATATAAGAAAAAAAAACCACCCCACCTCCAACGACCGCCCCCCCCCTGACCGCCCTAACCTGAAAAATTGCCCTCATTCTGACGACCTTTTGTTGTTCGACGGTGAAATCGTACGTCCATTGTGGCGAATTGCCCCTAAGCCCAAACCCATCCTGCTAAACTGTTGAAGAAAAGTGGGAAGTGGAAAGTTGTTTTGGTGTATAGAAACGAAATATAGTAGAGAAAATCAAAAGGGTTTAAGGCGTATGAATTAATTTTCTTAAGATTTTATTTGCCCCCACTATAAACAGTTTGCTATCGGGTGTTTTGGCAAATTACCTCCAAGATATAACAAACCCGCGAATTTAATAAGTAGCAATCTTATTAAATTCCAGAACAAGAAATAAAACTAATATCAGAAACTGGAGTTTTATAGACTTTGATGTACCTGTTCATGAAGCATTGCATCAGATACAACAATTACACATTTTGACCCAACAGTTGCAACAGATACAACAGTCGCACCTTTTGATCTAACAAGTGTAACTTTTAAATTAAAAGGTGCCTTTTCAGTCAAAAAATATATCTGTTTTAGCAGACGTACCTGTTGGTCATCAGAAATAATTATGACCGTTAGATTGAAATAATTCAATTAACAGTTTAAATTAAATCTGAAATCACTCAAATCCGACCGTTAGATCGTGCTCGATCAAAATAACGATCCAGATTTAATTTGGAAAAAACATTGCATAGAAAAAGAGATTACTCCTTCACTCCTTACGACGATGCGTACGTGCGAAGTGCGCCCTAATAAGTGCCCTAAACGACCAATCGCCCTCACACGCGTGCGTGTGGTGGTGCATAATAGTAGCATAGTCTCCACTATATATTAGTAATACTTACACATCACTTGTTTTATTTTATACTACTATGCTTGCTTGTGTTTTTCTAATGTGAGACTTTTGTTTTCACTACCCAAAGGTAATAAGAGATATTACAATCTCTCTCACATAAACTCCACCCTCCCTCCCCCCCCCAACCAAAGTCCGTTGATGGCAAATCAGTCCCATGCCCCAACCCAACCTGCAAAACCCCTACCCCAACTCCGTCAACACCCACCCCCCCCCCCCCCCAAAAAAAACGACCAAAAAAGAACAATCATAGGGACTTCAAAATTTTTTTTTTCCTGCAATCCTATAGATAAGGGTTTATTTTAATTTGTAAACTCTAGATTTTCTATCCATTCAATTAAATTTCAATGATTTTAGATGGAGTTTTACCGACATGGTATATAAAAAGGGGTTTATCACAGTTTTTCATTTTTATAAAAGTGTTCTTTTTTAATTACTGATAGAAATTATAGTTTTAATTATTAAATTAAATTTTCACCGATCTAATTAATAAAAGATAACATTTTTATATCACACCTTATAAATTTTTAATGTGTACAGTTATAGATAAAACCGTTAAAAATTAATCCATCAATCAAAACTATAATTTTTATCGATAATAAAAGCTCATGTATAAATAACAATTTTGGGAGCTAAATTTTGCCTTATTACTTTAGCCATCCTAACTTCTTTTTGTTACGTTATCGATAAACAAGCAAAAAAGAAAACTAAATAAATAAGGCTAATCAATTCAACAACCATTTGAAATAAATTAGCTTTTAATGGGAGAACTAAGAGTTTGTTTTTTATACAATAATTATCATGGTTCGAGACCCAATGAATAATACCACGTGAGTCTGTCCGATTGTTTTATCAAAACTAGGAAAGAAATTACTTAAAAAAGGGTTGACAACTAATTATAAATGAAAACAAAAATAATTAATTATGAACATAAATAATGAATTTAATGTATTGTTTAGAAATAAATTTAAAGAATATTAGGTTTCACATCTCATGTAAGAGATATTTCTTGCTGTGCAATGAAATTCAATTTTGAATATTTATTTTGATAAATAATTAAAATAAATAACAAGTAAATAGACTATTTACTGGAATTAAATTTGTTTTCTACTTAGTAAATTAACTATTTGCTTCAAATATTTTTAAAATATTACTACTTATGGTGTGTTTGGATGAACTATTCAAATAGTTATTATTGGACTGTAATATAATAATTATTTGGTTGATCAAGTATTGAAATGAATTTATTTATTTATTTTTTATTGTTTCACAGCAATTTAACTTAAATTCAAATTTTCAAATTTTTTTTTTTTTATAAATCCATACTACACTTATTATTATTATTATTATTATTATTATTATTACTACTGCTATTATTATTTACATTTTTTACAAATGTCATCTTTAACAAAAACTATTCAAACACACATTTTATTTGAATACACAATTCATATTCTATATTTGAATGCAAATATTCAATTTGAATGAACAATTCAACTATAATCTATAATCCAAAGGAACACTTTATTTAATTTCATAAAAATATCATTTGCTATAATTATTTTTGGATTAATTAAAAAGCTCCTTCTAAATTATTACTCTTGTTACACTTCACCCCTCGAATTTTAAAACGTAACATCCTCCCTTTGTTCTTTGTTTTGTTAATAAATTTGATTCTTATATTACTTTGATAGATGAAAATTACACATGTCAAGCATTAAAGGATAACTATTGATATATTAAATATGTAATAACTATTTTACCCTTTATTCTAATGTACATTTTTAAGTTATTTGATTAAAACTAAAATAAATATAAGAAATAAAATTTAAACAAACATAAGTAAATTCATACATGAAAAACAAGAATAAAAAAGCTCAAATCTTAAAAAAAAAACCAAACTCATACATTAAAACTACGATCCTTTGTGTGTGTGTATTTTTTTTAAACTAAAATGTCCTTAATTTTCTTATTATATGTATATTAAAAAACTATCCAAAGGGGAAAAAATTGTTACAATTTTAAAATTGGGGAACATATGTGACGTTTAGAGATTCAAAGTTGGGGAAATTTTTTTAATTAATAAAAAAAATTTTTTGTTAAAATGGAATTAAAGTCATAAGCCCAGCCCAAATGAAGGCCCAAATCCTTTTCTCTATGCAACGGCAGCAAAACGATAATACCGACAAAAAACTGTTAAAACTGACGACTCACTTTACAGCTCATCCTCCAAACTCTCGAACCAAATCCAAAACAAAACCCTCCCACACCCGGAAAAAAAAAAAAAAAAACCTGACTCAAATGACGAAACTACCCCTTTGAAAATTGGAAAAAAAAAAAAAAAAAGCAGGCGCTTTCCTGCCCAGTTCAGTTTAACCGCACGTTCGTTGGAGTCTCGTTTCCGCGTGACACAAAAAAAAAAAAAAAAAAACCTGAAAGATTAAATTACAATAATACCCTCGCAGGCTTTTTACTGACCGAGTTACAACCAAAGACACTGGTATATTCTGTAAAATCAAAAAGTGGGCTACTAGATTTTACTGCTGGGGTACGTTAGATTTTACATCCGGTTGGTCCTCCGATACGTACAGTTCGATCTTGACCGTCGATATGCAACGGACGGACAGGATTTGGTGATGACCAGAACAAACAGTAAACCATTTCTGCCTATTAGTACCATGGGCATTTACGAAAGGAATATTAACGTCAACTCATATTCCAGTTCCGGCGCGTGGCCACACTTGCGCTCATAGAAGGATGGACTTTTTTTTTTAAGCCTCTTTTCCTTCTTTTATGGGAAAAAAATAATCATTCTAATATTATATATTTTAATGACATATATATTTTTTTTACAAAATGACAATAAATAGTTTTTTTTAACGAAAATAATTGAAGTAAACAATAAGATTTTAAATCTAGCTTGAAATTATATTTCTATATGATGTTTTGATATCTTAATTCTAAAATTTCTAAATCTACAATCATTATATCTCTTTTATATTTTCGAAAAATTTTAACTTTAAAAGTCCATTCTTTTCTTATTTAAAATTTAAATGAGATAATTTTTGTGTCAAAATACTCACAATGACGGGATAAATAAAAAAAATTTATTTTATATATTTTTTAAAAGCATTTTAAATTTTTTTTCATTGTTTTCTATATTATAGTTTATTTCTAATTCATACTCTAACCAAACACATTTTCAAACCAACTTCTAAAACTCTGTATGCAAAGGTCCCCCAAACCGGCCCTTCAACCAGTTGAAGTAAATTACAAGTTTACTAGGTAAATGAAATTTTTCTTAGGTAAATAGCATATTAACAAGATACAAATAAATTATTTACTGGTAAATTTGACGTTAATAAATTATTTACTCGGTAAATATGTTATTTACTCTAAATATTTTTAAAATCTATTATTATTTTTAATTATATTTTAAAAAAATACTGTTTATTTCTTTCTCCCTAGTTTGTAAGCTTAATTTTGTTTCTAGTAAATGAGTTGATATGCTTATGAATCATTAACACAAATAACTATCTCTGTTCTCGAATTTTATTCATGCGTTCTCTTATTTGTATTTTTTTATGTCTCTTTAATAATATATTATGACACGCATCAAGCTTTTTAATTAATTTTGTATGATAATATGGTTATATATACGTTTTTAACTGATATATGATAATCAGAAAAATGTAGACATAATTTGACTAGGATAATTTAGAAAAAGTTTAGGCACGTGGTTCAAACGCACAAGAGAGTAGAGTGGGGAGAAAGTGGGGGATTATAAATAATGATCTGGTGTATGGGGCAGGCTTTCTGGGTACACGAGCGCCAATGGCAGAGGAAAGGACGGGCTTTGTAACGTGATATCATGCCCCTCCTCATTACCAAAATAATTTTCCCCCTCATATTAATATTAAAAATAAAATTTCAATTAAAAAATTTATTCATACAACGTTTTCCTATGTCGAAAAAAAAAAAAAAAGAATTAAGGAGTTTAATGTTGTTTTTGTGCATTTTTAAATCTAAAACTTTTTTGTAAGAATTTCTAAATCTAAAATAGAAAACAATGTATGACGAGTATAAAATATTTAATGAAAAATTAGATAACTTAGACATGCAAATATGCAATAGTAGTTTAATGTGTGAAGTATTTTGTTTAAAATTCTCCTAAAACCATAACTAAAAGTCATTATCAAGTCTCAATACTACTTATAAACAAAAAAAAAAAAAAAAAAAGAGAAGATGACAATAATGCAATTCGAGCTAAAATAATTAGAATGTATAAATACAGTAGGAATCCCAATAAAAAATAAATAAATAGGAGGAAAAATAAAAACTTAAAAGTTCATAATCAATATTTGTCTATAAATTTCTTAAGAAAATTATTATTCTTTTTGGGCTTAAGAGAAGAATTAATAGACTAGTACTATAAACTTCAACCCACAGAACTATATGATTTTTTTTTTGACTAAATTTGTAACCACCTTTAATAACACATGCCCTTTTTTCTTTTCTTTTGGGGGTCAAACATGACCAAGTAAAAGTGATACTTTTTTATCCCTTTTTTCCCTTTCGAATAGGGGACAATTATCATCATGTAGACATGCTAAGTGAGATATTGTGCATTAAACTATCAACCCATCATACGTAATTCACATCAATAATGAATTAATGATTACCAATATCTTATTTTTTTAGTAGTGCAAGATGGTAAAAGATCACAAAAGTTTGTGGTAGGGAACGTTTTGTTGCAATGCGGATTTTTTTTTAGTAAGAGCCACATCATATTAGGGTGAAACATATATGTACATCCTATGGGGTCTAAGAAAAACAAAAACTAATTTAAAGGACACTAATCTCAATCCGAATATTTTTTTATTAACGAACATAATATGTGAATTATTATTTTTTATTGATAAATACTTTAAAGATTGATAAAATACCGTATCTATAAATGAAAATTTATCAACTCATTATCACGTAAATTAATATAAAAAAATAGTTAGATGAGAGTTGGTGTCCCTAACCTTACTAACAAAAAAATATATCAAGTTATAAGCATTTTATTTTTATTATAATTTTGAGAATCACCTTTTGTTGAAATTTGACTGTGTTTTTTTACACGACATTTACATCTATGTATGGGTATTATTTCTTATTTCCTTTTTTCAGTGTCTCTAACATCAATTTTTAATAATTATTTTACAATGAAAATTTTTTTTATTGGATGTTTGAATTGAATACTTGTTTTTCTAAATGTTGTTTATTAACTATTATAATATCATTTTCAGGTTGCAACTAAAACTTAGTAGCTCTCCAATCTATTGAATCAACAATAGGCCAATTGGTCCTTTGCCCCCCCCCCAAAAAAAAAAAAAAAAAAAAAAAGGGCTAATTGGCTTCTGCCAAAAAATAAAAAATAAAAAGCAAGCTAATTGGCTATCAACTTCAAGTTTTGAAACTCGTGTCTGTAAAAGTTGAGAACTATTCTTTTTAGCCAATAAGAATTCAACCATGTCTGAGATGTTCAAATCTAGAAGCTGAAATCTACAATTAAAGATGTGAAAGTTTGTTTAGCCTTAGGACCACCAAATCACTCGCAAAATACACATTAAAATTTTAATAATTTACTTTTGAAACTGTCACTTCTCACTATCAATTAAAAGTTGCAGTTTTAACTATTAAGTAAACTTTTTAAGGGTGTAATTTATAAATAAGAATGAATTACGTTTTGCTTTCTAATTTAATGTGGATGTTCATATATAGATTAAATTATTAAAAAGTTAATATAATAATTAAAATTGTAGTTCTTATTGATAAGTTAAAAAAAAAAAAAAACAAAAAAAGAAAGAAAGAAAGAAACGAAGTTTGTGTCATATAAATAATAAGAATTATTTAAGATGTTTGTTTTCCAACCAAATAGTGTCTAGCCAAGAAACAAATTAGGAGGAAAGCTAGACAAAAGTGAGCAAATAAAGAAGAAACTTATAAAGAGTAATATTATCGAAAAGAATGAATGATATAATTGTTAATTTTTATTGAGTTTATAATTATGATATTCATTAGTGAAAGCTCTATGTGTGCTCGATATTTAACATATTTTTTTAGTTTTTCATTGTTGAAACTTGGCACAAGTTTTATCTAGTCATGCACTTTATTAGAACTTACTCATGTAACTAGTATGTAATCAAGATGAAGATTTCCTATGTCATGAGGTCTTTTGAGTCAGCATCAATGTTTGAATTTTCATGATTTGGTATACAATTGTTCTTTTCCAAAATAATAATAATAATAATAATAATAAAGGAAAAAACGATTGGCTTGAGTAATTCACACAACATTCACTTGCACCAATTGGCATTAGGGATCACTTGCACCAGTTGCATCATTAACCCTATTATTAGTGTAAGTTTTTAAATGTTAAATCCGATTAAAATCATATAAAAATAAGAAATATATTGAAAATTAACATAACTTAATACAGATATGTTAGATAAAAATAAAACTCTAACAATAAGATATGTTTTCATATTCTAACGATAATATAATCATGAAATAGACAACACTATAATTCATTCTCTCATAGTCTAATTATTGATTGCCCATGAAAGAAATGAGCATGCACATTAAGAGAGTAACGCAGCATTTTAATAGGGACATCGGACAAGCGATAAAGTACTAAAATAAAGATCGTCAAATCCATGCCCTCTAAAAATAAAAGTTGCAAGTGGTAAAACACACACAATTGTTATTATCATTTAAAAATAAAAATAAAAATAATTAATAAGAGAGATGTGGAATCTTCAATTAATTGAAAGTGATTGATCTATCTATCTTTCATCACACGTACGCCAGAAAACTAATAATTATAAAAAGAAAGGAGAAAAAAAAAAGCTATTATATCTATATATATATATATATATATGCATACATATGGCTACGAGAGACAAAAACAGTTAATATTATTTTCCAATAAGGAGAGAGACAGGGAAGGAAAAGAGGAGAGAGAAAGAGATTGAAAAGCTAAATAATAATTAGGGTTTTGATTAAGGAAAAGCAAATCCAATTCCTCCTAATCCTAAACCTAAAATAAAATAAATTAAAATAAAATCTAAGGCTTAACTCACAACAAAGCAAAGCCCTCCTTTGGAAACAACGACTACTCTAGTTGCCCTTTTCTTTCTTCTTAGAGAGACAAAGAAATCATTTTTGAGAAAAAAAAAAAACCATGAAAAAAGAAGGGGAAAAAAAAAAAATTGGGAGAGAGAGAAAGTTAGAGAGAGAGTTTTTTTTTTTTGGGGGGTTTAAACTTTAAAGAATGATTGTTTGTGAAAGAGAAAAACTAAAGAAGATTAAAAAGGTCAGTAAAGAAAGTGGAGTTTAAAGAGAGAGAAAGATAGAGATGTAGAGAGAGAAAGTAGAAAGAGGAGAGAGAAAGAGGAGGAGGGTCATACACACACTCACATGGCATGTGAGCACAGCTGTGTGCATTGCCCACACAGCCCCCCCCCCTCCTCCTCTCCAAACCCCATTCGATAAATACCCTTGTCACCTTCCATACTCAGACTTTTGACTCCCTTTCTCTCTCCTTTCCGTTTCTCTCTCTAAAACAAGAGCCTGAAAGAAGAGCTTCTTCTCAGCTCTCTCTCTCTCTCTCTCTGTCTCTTTATCTCTCTTTCTCTCTCTTCTCCTCTCCAATGGCGGTTCTCAAGCGCTGAATCAAACACCAACCCCACCTCCAAACTCTTCCTGCCAAAACAATAGAGTTGACAAGCACAAACAGACACACGCAAAAGCAAATTCAGAAAAAGAAATGAAACCCCTCTATCTCCACCACCTTTTATTCGCCGTCGTTATACTCTCTCTCCGGTTGGCGGCCGGAGCTGGCTCCGGCGCCGGAAATCAGCTCCTTAGCTTCAAAGCGGCGCTGCCGGACCCGAGCGTGCTTCAAAACTGGGTTCCTAACCAGGACCCTTGCTTGTTCTACGGCGTGAAGTGTGACGGAGCTAGGGTTTCTGCCATAGACCTGAGCCTCGTCTCGCTCGGCACCAATCTCACCGTGGTCTCGAGCTTCTTGTTCTCCATCGACGGGCTTGAGACTCTGGTTCTGAAATCGGCGAATCTCAGCGGCTCCATTTCCCTCCCCGCCGGATCCAAGTGCGGCTCCTTTCTCGCCGCCGTAGATCTGTCGCAGAACAGCTTCTCCGGTCCGATTTCCGACCTCTCGAGCTTCGCCTACTGCTTGGCGTTGAAGTCTCTGAACGTGTCGACGAACTTCCTCGATTTCTCTCTCAAGGACAAGGACTTATCCGGCGGGCTGAGGCTGAGCTTGAAGGTTCTCGATCTCTCGTACAACAAGATTTCCGGTTCCAACGTTGTACCGTGGATCTTGTACCAGAGCAACTGCAATGAGATGAATTACCTGTCGCTTAAGGCCAACAAGATCACCGGCGAGATGAGCTTCGCTGGCTGTAAGAGGATGGAGTATTTGGACATTTCGTCGAACAACTTCTCGGTGAATATCCCGTCGTTCGGAGACTGTTTGTCTCTGAAACACCTCGACCTCTCCGGCAACAAGCTCACCGGCGACGTCTCCCGTGCAATCTCCAGCTGTGGCCAGCTCGTCTTCCTCAACCTCTCGAGCAACCACTTCAACGGACCGGTACCGAGCTTCCCGATGGAGAATCTCGAGTTTCTCTCTCTTGCTGACAATGACTTCCACGGCGGGATTCCGTTCAGCCTGTTCGATTCCTGCACCAACCTCGTCGTGCTCGATTTGTCGGTTAACGACCTCTCCGGTTCCGTCCCCGAGGCGCTGAGCTCCTGCTCGTCGTTGGAGTCGCTTTATTTGTCGAAGAACAACTTCTCCGGCGAGTTGCCGATCGAGACTCTGATGAAGCTCAAGAAGCTGAAGTCTCTCGCTCTCTCTCACAACTGGTTCTTCGGAGAGTTGCCGGATTCTCTCTCCGATCTCCCGAGCTTGGAGTCTTTGGATCTGAGCTCCAACAATTTCACTGGCTATATTCCTTTGAATCTCTGCGAAGGCCTTGGAAACAGCTTGAAGGAGGTTTACCTCCAGAGCAATCTCTTCACCGGAACTATTCCGGCCACTCTGAGCAACTGTTCGAACCTCGTTTCGCTCGATTTGAGCTTCAATTACCTCACCGGGACCATCCCTCCGAGCTTCGGCTCGCTCACGAAGCTCCGGGACTTGATCATCTGGCTCAACAACCTCCGCGGGGAAATCCCGCCGGAGCTTTCGAACATGCAGGCTCTGGAGAATCTGATCCTCGACTTCAATGATCTCACCGGCTCGATTCCGGCGGGGCTCGGAAACTGCACCAGCTTGAATTGGATTTCCTTGTCCAACAACAGGATGAGCGGCGAGATTCCGAAGGAGCTCGGAAAGCTGCCATTTCTAGCTATTCTCAAGCTGAGCAACAACTCTTTCTACGGGAGTATCCCGCCGGAGCTCGGGGACTGTAAGAGCTTGATATGGTTGGATCTCAACACAAATTTATTGAACGGATCGATTCCTCCGGCGCTGTTCAAGCAGTCCGGTAACATCGCGGTGAACTTCATCGCTTCGAAGACGTACGTCTACATCAAGAATGATGGCAGCAAGGAGTGCCACGGGGCCGGGAATTTGCTCGAGTTCGCCGGCATTAGGACCGATCAATTGAACAGGATTTCGACGAGGAACCCCTGTAATTTCACCAGAGTGTATAGAGGTAATATCCAGTCCACGTTTAACAATGATGGGTCCATGATTTTCTTTGACCTTTCGCATAATTCGTTGTCCGGTAACATCCCCAAGGAGATTGGGAAAATGCGGTATCTGTTGATTATGAATTTGGGCCACAACAATCTTTCCGGGACTATCCCCGAAGAGCTTGGCGGCTCGACGAAAATCAACATCCTCGATTTGTCAAGCAACAGGCTTGAAGGGACGATCCCGCAGTCGTTGACTCGGCTCTCCATGTTGATGGAGATTGATCTGTCGAACAACTTCCTCACCGGGATGATCCCCGAGTCAGCACAGTTCGAGAGCTTCCCACCATACCGATTTGTCAACAATTCGGGACTCTGTGGCTACCCTCTTCCCCAATGTGGGACGGACTCCGGTAAAAACGCGACTTTGCAGCATCAGAAGTCTCACCGGCAAGCGTCTCTGTTTGGAAGTGTGGCCATGGGGTTGTTGTTCTCGCTCTTTTGCATATTTGGGTTCATCATTGTCGCCATTGAAACCAAGAAGAGGAGGAAGAAGAAGGAGTCGAGTCTTGATGCTTACATCGACAGTCGTTCGCACTCGGGCACTGCAAATGTGACTTGGAATTTAACAGGTGCCCGGGAAGCCTTGAGTATCAATCTGGCCACGTTCGAGAAGCCACTTCGAAAGCTTACTTTCGCGGATCTCCTTGAGGCCACCAATGGCTTCCACAACGACAGTTTAATAGGCAAAGGTGGTTTCGGCGATGTGTACAAGGCGCAGTTGAGAGACGGAAGCACCGTGGCAATCAAGAAACTCATACACATAAGCGGGCAGGGTGATAGAGAATTCACAGCTGAAATGGAAACTATCGGGAAGATCAAGCACCGGAATCTTGTTCCCTTACTCGGGTATTGTAAAGTAGTAGAAGAACGGCTTTTAGTGTACGAGTATATGAAGTTTGGAAGCTTAGATGATGTTCTACATGACCAAAAGAAATCTGGGATTAAGTTAAACTGGTCTGCGAGGAGGAAGATCGCCATCGGGGCTGCGAGGGGACTGGCTTTCCTTCACCACAATTGCATCCCCCACATCATTCACCGCGACATGAAATCGAGCAATGTTCTTTTGGACGAGAATTTGGAAGCTAGAGTCTCTGATTTCGGAATGGCTAGACTCATGAGCGCAATGGACACACATTTGAGTGTCAGCACTCTTGCGGGTACACCGGGTTACGTCCCGCCAGAGTACTACCAGAGCTTCAGATGTTCGACGAAAGGCGATGTCTACAGCTACGGAGTGGTTTTGCTCGAGCTGCTTACGGGGAGGCAGCCGACGAATTCGAGTGATTTCGGGGACAACAACCTTGTTGGCTGGGTTAAACAGCATGCTAAACTGAAGATAAGTGATGTCTTCGATCCCGAGCTCATGAAGGAGGACCCGAACCTCGAGATTGAGCTCTTGCAACACTTGAAAGTCGCCTGCGCGTGCCTGGACGATCGGCCGTGGCGGCGCCCGACCATGATTCAGGTCATGGCAATGTTCAAGGAAATACAAGCAGGGTCGGGTATCGATTCGCAGTCCACCATTGCCACGGAAGACGGCGGTTTCGGTTCGGTTGAGATGGTAGAGATGAGCATAAAAGAAGCCCCAGAATTAAGCAGCAAGCAATCAGACTGAGAAGAAGAGGGCAAAAAAAGTTTGAACCAAAAAATTTTCCAATAAGATTCTTTGGAAGAAAGAAGAAGAACAAGAACAACAAAGAAAAAAATTTTCCCTCTTCTTTACCACTTTCAAAATGGGTTAGAATCTGCTCCTCTTGTGTATTGTTCTCCACCATTTAATGTATATGTAAAACTTGTTATTTATACATAGACGGTTGTTTTTTTTTTTTTTTTCCTTTTTTTGGGGGTTAACTTTGTTATGACATGTTGTATATAAACAGCTTTTTTCTTGTCTTTTCTTTTCTTTTTCTTTTTTTCTTTTATGTTGAATTTGGTTTTTTTATTTTAGTTCTTCTTTAATGAGAAAGAGTTGAGAGCATTGGATTCAGATAAAATGCTGAAAAGGAAGCTTTGCGTGAGTCATTTAGTGACCTCACTGATGGTGACCAAGAGGAGGGTTCTTTTGGCTCTTTTCTTTCTTCATCCTTGATTTGTTTGCATTCCTTTCTCTCTTCTTTCCTCATCCCAACTTTTTCCACCATTTTATTCCTAACTTATGTCAAAGGATGTGTCATACAATCAATCTTGTTCTATAACATCATAACAAAATATAGATTATAATTTAATGATAATTCAACACCTATTTTCATTACAAAATATATAATTCAAAATTTCACATTCTTTAATTTCACTAATATAATGCAAAACAAAATATTATTCGATTTGAATCTTATTATCGTGATAAATACCCTCACCAAATCGTACGGTAGGAGTAAGTTATTCCAAGCTTTAGACTACCCAAATTGATATAAGTCATCTTTCTCCAAAAAGATTTTTAAAGTTATTTTTTATTTAGGATACCCAAGATGCAAGTTATTGCATAAGTAATTTAACAATAATTTTACACTTAACTTTATCTAGAGGTGTAAAATTTCACTCCCCCGCTGTCAATTTTCAAGGAAAAAAAAAGTCCAATATGACAGAGAAAAAAAGAAAAAAAATTATCGAAGCATTCACTTACATAGACATATTTATGTTTTTTTTAAGTGCTGAGATTAGGATTTTCGATCCTTTATATATATATATATATATCTTCTTAGAGATAAAAAAAATAATTATATTATAATTAAGGTAATAATGTCGAAATGTATTTTTTAGAGGTAATCTTACAAATCAACTGAAAAAAAAAGGGAGAAAAAGGGGTCCAAGATTTAATTGGTCTAGGTAAAAAAGTTTTTTTTTTTCTTTTTCTATTTGAGAGAAGATAATTTTTTCCCCTTTCAAAGACTGCAAATATCTAACCACCAACATATTACTAGGACTTTGTACTATTTTTTTTCTTTGGAAACAAAATATACTTCTCCATTTTGCATAGAATATGGAAAATGAAATTGAAAAAGATATCGCCACAAAATTGGAGATTAACAAAGATATCTCCATTTTTTTCCTTAGAAAAAAGAACTTTTTTTATTTTAATTTATAAAAAATGAAAAGTTTGAAACTGAACACATCACCCCATAACAATTTAAGTTACAAAATTTTTGTTTGTATTGTAAAAGATAAATGTACGCATACAAACTTTTTAGTTGTTAAGACTACCAATCTTCGGCATTCGCACATGACCACAAATATTTTTTGTATTTACACGGTGGTCGGGACAGTTCTTCTTCTTTTTTTTTTTTTTTTTTTTTTTTTTTTTTTTTTAATATCTAAAAAATATTTGATTCTGTACAGAACTTTCTTACTATTTTTAGCACAAATCTATTACTTTCAGAGTTTTCTCACATTTGTTTCTTTTCTATATTTTGACTCATAAAATAATCTCTTTTACAAGCAAAAAAAGAAAAAGAAAAAGAAAAAGAAAACGATAATTTTCTCTAATGAAACGTCTGCATGTAAATGACGACGTTGACAAGGACAAAGTGTGATTTGGATGAATAAAAGTTCTTTCATTTTAAGATGATTTTTTTAGTGGTTTCCAAGATTAATTTTTAA
This sequence comes from Ficus hispida, assembly GCA_025413025.1. Lineage (NCBI taxonomy): Eukaryota > Viridiplantae > Streptophyta > Magnoliopsida > Rosales > Moraceae > Ficus > Ficus hispida. The sequence goes on from CM046365.1 coordinate 2,209,761, forward strand.
TTCAAGGCTAGAAAATATTTTGTAAATGTTTGACATATTTTCTGATTGCAGGTATAGTCTTATGATAATTTAACATGCGACTCCAGTATAAGATGTAGAATTTAAATTATTTCTATTCTCAATGTCCAATAAATAAATAAATATAATAAAATAAAACATTTTTGAATACCACTGACGTATCTAAAAAAAAAAGGAAAGGGTAGAGCTAGGGTTATAAATTTAGATTTCTTACAATATTCGTTGTTGTAATTTTTCTCGTAATTATGTTCATACCTACGGTATGAGATCGAGGCATCTATTATATTAATTTTTAAAAAAACACTTCTTAACTTTAGACTTAAGACTTGAATTCTCCCTTTTCACCTATTAACTAACTCTAACGGTTAAAAAAAAGAGAGAGAAAGAACACTACATACCTTAAAAAAAAAGGAGAAAACTATATATATATATATATATATATATGTTAACGTAGGTTTGCTTTAGAATTATTTTATTTTTAGGGTAATAACGAATTTCTTTATAGTGTTCAAAGTTAAAAAGTTATCAATATGTATACAAAAAGATTACGTAATTACTTCCCTTTTATTTTAATTTTCTTTAACATCTCATGCTATTAGAGTTATATATAGTTGAAGTTTGTTTGTTTGTTTTTTTATAAAAAACAGTTCAAGTTATAAGTTATATTTATGCATTTTTAAAAAGAGATTATTCCCATAGAAAAAATATACAACTACTTATAGATCTGGCTCCAAGAAAAATACTAACGACACTACAAAATGTTCCAAGTTACAAATGTTAAATATTTTAGGGTTCAAAAACTCTCTTGTATCTTGTCACTAAAATGTTTCCTTTCTTACAGTTCCTTGTGCTTTTTTACATATTGAAATGAAATGCCACCAAGATTAATGGAAACACATTTTTCCCATAAGCAAGAAACTCACACACGGTGAATCTCGCTAAGACAAACTTTGTCGGTGAAAAGAGATTCAAGATCTTAGATCCGAAATTTAAAAACTCAGATATTTTCTTTTTAAATGAATGAAATGAATGTCACGAAAATTTACCCCATCCATATCCTAATGAGAAGGAATTGACAAACACGAGAAACCCGCCCCACCAACCCAACGTAGAGACAACAATTTTTTCATATTGAAGGAAACTTGACTGGGTATTGGGCATGGCCGAAGGGAAAGTTGAAGGTTATTATTTTCCAATTAAATAGTCTATAACTACATATGAAAAAAAAAAAAAAAAGGGACCATTTCACAGACAACCCAACTAATATTGTTTGGAGAAATTATTTCAACATTCACATCTGTGGCTGGACCATCTTGTAAATCAAGTCCCGATCCCATAATTGTAAACCCCATAAATGCATTATTGGCGTGGTCATTGGTGTCAGTATACTTAGAATATTTCACTATGTTTCTCCTCTTCCTCAACAGAAAATGAACAAGAATTCACAACTCTTCCTTGTATGACTAGAAGATAGAGAATTAAAATCTAGGTTCTTGTTGCGTAGGAAATTGAGAATTCATAGGGTATTGAAAAAAAATAAAAAAGACTATTTTCATTCACGTCCCGTAAACTTTAGGGTGGCTCTTGTTGTCTCTGAGCTTTAAAAATTCTCACTTTGCTCCATGAATTTTGAATTTAATCTCACTTTATCCCCTCTATTAAAATTTCAACAAAGAAACAGACAAAAAAAAAAAAAAGGGAATTAGTTTTACTGAGCTCATTCTGTTAGGAGTTCTGCTAAAAAAAAAAAAAAACATTATTGCACTTAACTCACTTTTTGTACCATTTGTTTTTAACCGAAATTTTGATAGATGGGGTTAAGTAGTGTTAAGAATATATGAGATATAGTTTTGAACTATCAGTCCGAACCAATTTCATTGTAACGAAAATCTATGGGTATCATAGGTGGACTAATAAAGGGAGGGAGGAAGAGATTCGAGAAAATTATGAAAACAGCCTCTTAAATAAACACATTTATGCTTTTTACCCTCTCTTAATGTTTTATTGGATTTTGGACCATCTATACTTGTTTAATTGGAGGTTATAATATTGGCCTAAAGTTAATAAAGTTGCTCATAATTTATTGACCACTTAAGTCTTATACTCTTTTTCTAGACAATACTCGCTTGATTAGAGGAACGTTCTCCATCTATTAATTAAGTTAGTTATTATTCTTTTGGTTTAATAAAAATTTATTTATTTTTAATCTTCAAAATGAAAGTGAGATTAGAGGTGGAGTTAATGAAGTTGTTAAATACATGAATATCCATATCAAACAACCAGTTGCATGATATTTATATGTTATGTGCAGTCTTCATCACAACCTTCTCATTAATTTACACATTAAATATGACAGTTGATTTTTTTCTTTTTCTTTTTCTTTTTTGAATTGGTAAAGCGACAGTTGATTTAATTATCATGCTATGCATGCATGTTATTTAGAAACTATTTAATCTATAGTCTGCATAAACCATATAATTACAACAAAATGGTTCAAGAATATAAACAGATAGTATATATATTTCTAGATTTTTATTCCACGAAATGGTTCATGAACATAAATAGATAATTTTTTTTAATAAAAAAATGAATTTAATTCTACATTTTATAATAGAATCGATTATGAATTTATCACAACTCAATACCTAGAACGTCCACAAATAATTTGAAATGAAGGCGGTTTATACTTGAATGAGCATGTAAATTAAGATTATCATTACCATGGGAAATTAGTAAAAATCTTAAAATTAGTTGGATGAAAGCTTAAGCAATATCAACCAAAGAAAATATAAATTTTTATTTAAATATTATATATATAGGAATAGTTTATGTCCAACGACGGTATCCTATCCTACTAGTAAACTATTAATTGGTTTATATATAACTGCATGTGTAATAGAGTATCATTTAAAATTATTGATGTAAATAATATATATCACAAAAATATTGCACAACAAAAATTTAAATATTATACGTTATTCATCTTATGTTTTATCGTCAAACCAATTAATTACCAAACATCAAATCTTATATATAAAAGATAATTAAACTCAGAGCCCAATGAAAGATTAATATTATTTTTTCTCCACATGACAACTAAGCTAACCTACCGTGTTATAACCACAAATATATGATCAATAGCCTCGCAGCTGTCATCCTAATTTTCTCATATATACATATATACATATTTATATATATATATTTTTTGTATATGTTTGACAAACTATTTATGTCTTTTTGTCTGTTTTGCTCCAAAGCATGGTTACATGACTTACAGCTTACCATACCACACATTCTGAGCAGTCTTAGTTGTCTAATCTTCCAAAAATTAATGAAAAAAAAATATACAGTTGTTGTCGTGAGGTACATACAGTACATGCAGTACGATTTTGATTCATCATTTCATTGCCACTTATTTATTTATTTATTTTCATTTATTTGTTTATTTTTTAATTACTAGTCTCTTACTAGAAATGAAAGCTATTAATTATTCGAGAGTACCATCCATGTTGGGTACGAAATCTTTTATAATTAGAAGAAGTTTTTCGATATTTTCTCTATATTTTTCCGAAGTCAGTTGGTTTAAATTTTAGTGTTTTTCATTTTTGTAGATTTGCAAAAATGACCATAAATTATTTTACTTATTTTTGAGAAAATACAATAACTTTTTGAATTTACATCTTGAAACGTCAACGGATTTTAATAACGATTTTTTATCGATTTTAATCAACAATTTTGTTGTAATAAAATTTATATTATTGTTTTAAAGAAAAATACGACAATCTCTTCAAAGGGGGGAAAAAAAACAAATGTATTTTTAACAATTTTCTTTTGTTGTGTGACCAGATGGGGTTTGTTCCTATGCCACAAGTTTACTCACTTATGCATTGACAAAAGTGACAAAGCACCCCCAACATATTGGCAAATTGATGCCTTGCTAAGACTAGAATTACTATAAAATGGTTCCTAAAGGCCAATAAGAAAATAGACCCTTTCTTTTCTCTCGGAAAGACTGTTGTGGGAAGCTCCTAATCATAAAGTGATTATTAATCTTAATTTTACCATTTTAGTCGAATGCCACTTATAAAGTGAAAAGTAATGGTGTAATTTAAGTAATTCTCTGACAATCACATAATTCAATCTCATCCAATACAGACCGGCTAATCTATGCATCCTATAAACAAGTTCAACAACTCTGACAAAACCAATTAAGATTCAGGAGTAATTTAAACTACCTATAGATTTGTATAAATTTACACGTAGTCCTTTCAAGTCCCCTTTAATTTTTTTTTCCTCTTTATTTTTAACCTAATGTTTTGTGTACAAATTTATAGATTGTTCATGTTATAATAATTTTTGACTTCGTAACTGTTATCAGACCCTTTGATAATGGTATCCTATCATATATTGATATCTCTTCTTTCTATATTCATAAGTGATCATTCAAATAAGGACATTTTTTTAAACATTTTTACTTGGATGAAAAGACATTGATTCTCTCTCTAAAAGGAAAAGAAAACAAGATTATGAGTGTAGACATTAAAAGACATGGTCGGTTAGGGTCCAATACAAATATAGGCACAAGGGGGGGTTAACATAATGTGTGGTGGACGCAAGAAGAGAGAGGAGCTATCGGGGGGGGGGGGGGGGGGGGGGGTAAGTGATCGGACGCGCATGGGTGGGCAACAAAAGCACGTGGGTCCATTGGCCCCAAAATAGTAGTTGTGTCGGATGGGTTACCCTACAAGGTCGCCTTCTCTAATACGCTTGATGTCCCTTTCCCACGTCCCACATGAACACTATTGACCTGCTTGATGAACACTCATCCATCATCTCTCCACACCCTTCACACCACACACACACACCCTTTGATCCTTAAATCCTTAAATAAAAGGATTTTTCTCATCCCGCTCGTACCTCCGAATTTTAGGATTATTCTTATATTGTTTTTTAAACTTTTAAAACTCACACTTATTCAATAAATTTTAAATTAGTTCAGTTTAACTCTCTTTATTTGAAATTTCATTTACGGATAGGAAAAAAAAAAAGTTATGGTCACTTGGTCTTTTTCTAATTCTTTACAAAGAAATTCTAACATAAGATGTCAAGTACCTTTTTCGCAGTGTTTTTACATAAATTCAAACATAGACAATTAAGTAGGATAATAATTTAGGATTTATTAGAAGGCAAAGTGTGAGTTCTTGAAGTTCAAGAAATATAGCGGGGATGATCTTTAAGTTCGGGTATATAGGTTAGATTTGTTAGATTGTGAATTTGTACCATATCTGTAGCAGTCATCAGTTCTTAAAAGGAAAATGGTAAGTTGTATAATCCTACATCACTTGAGAATAGATATATGCGATGGTTTATAAGTAAAAAGGCTATCTCTTAATGATATGAGGTCTTTTGAGATGAGTCCAAAAGCAAAAACGTGCGGGCACAAGTCCCAAAGTGGACAATATCATACCAAAGAGAGATATGGGTTGTTAAAATATCTATGGGCTGTTACAATATCGCTAAGTTAATTGACTGATTTAGTGTTTATATGTGGATTAGACACCATCTCCCATTGAGCTAGCTTTTGAGGATGAGTTTTATCCAAACCCATTGATCATGGTATCATAGCTAGATTTGTTTACAGATGATGGTGTGTTTGGATCCCGACCTATTTGCATGACATATTAGGCATGAGGGAGGGCGTTGAAATGTAACTTTGTTCCACATTGCTAAGTTACTAGGTTGTTATAGTGTGTATATGTAGATTTGACACAATTTTCTCTTGAGCTAGTTTTTGTGTATGAGTTCTACCCAAACTAATTTAATAAGATTAATAAGAGATATCATTTTATATTTCAGTTTGAATTGTAATAAGGTGTCTGCTGATGTTTTACTTGCATGTACTTGTGATGAGCAATAGTAGTACACTTCCAGATTTTAGTTGAATCGAGATGTGAGATATTTGGTGGCTCCGTAAAGAACATTAGGTGGAGCCCATTAAATATCTCTCATTCTGAACAGACCCGATCTGATTTATCGAGATGTGGGATTTTTTTTTTTTTAGCCGTGTGTTAATATCACAACATAATTTGTATGTATTTGTAATGAACAATATTAAACATCCGGACTAAAGCTCGATCGAACGTGAGATATTTGATAGCCCCACAAAGACCTCAAATATCTCATTTTTTTAAATAGACCCAACTTGATTTGTCGGGATGAAATATTTTTTGCTGCTAGAATATGCAACAACATTTTACATCAATTCATGTTGTAAAAAATTTGATTCGCCTAACTTTCTGAAAGTGATTATTTTGTTTGGCCAATTAAATGCTGTAAAAATAAATGAATAGAGAAATAAGGATACAGTTGATCATGTCTTGATATCATTGCTTGTGAAGCAATGGATGTTGCTGTTTGTGCTAATTAAAAGTGCTAGAGACAGTTGCTGTGTTTTGCAAATAGTTTAGAAATGTCATATTATTATAGTCAACTGCCCTTGATACATTTCCTCTTTCTTCTTTATTTAATGTGTTTGTTCACTAATTACCACGTTAGAATACTCAGAGGTTAACTTTGCCCTTTCGGCATGACTTTATATATTCCTAGATTAATCATAGTTATCAAGTAATTAAAAGAGTGAGCTAGGTGAGACTTTCTTGAATTTAAGAGAGAGAGAGAGAGAGAGAGAGAGAGAGCTTTAAAAAAATCCACACTTATCTTATTCTTACCCAACAAAGGATTATTTTTGTACGTTACATTCTACCACGCTGTGCAATTGTTGTCCATCTTCCCGATTCACAGTGACAAAGCCAGAAATTTTAGTGAGGGGGTTAATAATAACAAGCTTTAATTTTTAGAGAAATAAAATGAAGTTTTTAATTTTTTTTAAGGGGGCTATTTGTAAATTTTTATCAAATACATATATAAAAACATAATTAACAAAGAGTTGAGGGGGGGCTTAAGACCTCTCAGGCCCTTATATCGTGGTCCCTCACGCTGTGCAATTGTTGTTCATCTTGGCGCCGAATGGGTTACTTATGAATCCTACAATTTATCGAGTAGCATTTCTCTCCTAGTTGCCCCCATCAGTAATTAAACTCTCTCTCTTTAAGGTAAAAATACCTATCAATATTCAAAGGCAAAAATATTAAAACTTTTGACCTAGTTTTGAACACCACTGCTTTGATTAAAACCCTCGATGTGGTTCGACTTGTTTTCATATTTGTAGTTCTAAAACTATTAAGTATAACCCATCTTTAAAAACCGACCTGCAAGAGCAGGAGACTCAAAGAATCATAAACTTAATTAATTATCACGTTCTGAGCTCTTATGGAACTATTTAATATGTAATTATCACCATTATAATCAAGAAACATTATTTGAAATATTGAGAAATATCAGTTTGTATATTGAATTTAATCTGTACACAGCTGAAAAACCAAAGTATTAAAAATATTATATATATTGCTAATCAAATGTTACGGTAATTACTTTCCACATCAATAATTGCTTACAAATTGGTATCCCAAATTTCAGCTTTGTCATGTAGCAGCAGAAGTATGACTTGTGCGCTGATACACATGTAATGTCTTGAGCATTATTTTTCATAATTGAGAATGATGAGCTGACATGGCAACATCATAATGGTTCACCCACTCAAACCATCTAACTAAAAAAAAATTTTTTTTATCTTTTTTCTAAAATGTTTTTGTCTTTTTTTCAAAACGTTTTTTATCTTATCTGAAAATTCAAAAAAATTTACTATTAAAACTTAGGGTGTTTGGTGTGTAAGTTTGAGTTAAGATTTTTAAGTTTAAATAGTAAATTATGTTGATTTTTCAGAAAAGATAAAAAACTTTTTGGAAAAAAGATAAAAACTTTTAGAGAAAAAGACAAAAAAAAGTTTGAAATGGTTAGTTTAAACTCATCTCACCAAACAAAGCCTTAAAAATCTTAACTCAAACTATTACATCAAACACTCATTTATATTGTGGTATTTGTATTTCATTTAGATGAATTATTGTAATAGTTATTATTATACTCAAATACAAAAGACGTTTCATTGGCCAACTCTAGGAATGAATTCATTTAAAACTTTCAATATTTCACAATAATTGAAATCAAATCCACATCTAAATTTACCTGTTTAGAAATCTATAACATATTTATTTTTCTATCTTAATTATATTGTACTTTAAAAAAATCTAAACATAATTTATATTTAAATACATATTTTAAATTCTATATTTAAATATAAATATTCAGTTTAAATAAATATTTAAATATAATTTATTATTCAAATGAACGATTAATTTTTCATTTACAAACGGTGCACAACATAATCGGCATTGTATTGTAATTTGCGTAGTAGACGACTGATGGAGTCCCACAAATTTAATGGCATGTTTACTTACCTGCAATAAGTATATTGATTCCCCAATATATGTCTCTCTCTCTACCCGGCCCTTTCTCTCTCCACTCTGCGTACCTTCACATTCAACAAATGAGATTGTAATCCGACACGTGTACGGCCACTTTATTTTGTCCTTTTTCTTCTTCTTTTTTTTCTTTTTTTTTTTTAGGAACTGTCACACTACCCCAGCTCAGCCTGTCCACTTCTAACGTGCGCCTTAAAAGTCTCACGTCATTTGGGACGTTCCTCCAAAATGGAACCCACACGTCTTTCTTTCCTTCCCCATTTCCCTTTTTCTTTGACTTATTTGCCCCCATAGCTCCCCGAACTTCTCTCTAATTTTTCAAAATACCCTTTTGCAAATAATTTTAACAATTAACCTCAACAAAATTTAAAAATAGATAAAACATTATATTATGGCTTACCCTATGATATTAGAAAAATTTTGTTAGAGTAAATGTTATTTAATATCATTCAAATATCTTGGTTTAGTTTATTGAAGTGTAAATGTAAAAGATCGTTTATAAGCCTTTTAGTCTAACAATAAATTAAAAAAAAAAAAACATTTTCTTAGAAAACTAAAATGCTTTAGAAAGAAGATTATTGTTTTTTAGAATTTCAAGTTTTCTTACATAATTTTGGAATGAAAGGAAAAACCATCGTTTGATGTTTCGGAAAATGAGTTTGAGGTCTTTGGATGATATTTTAATTCTTAAGTACTCCAATTAAAAATTTCAAACGTGGGATACCAACCTCGTGAAGTATTCAATAATTAGTTATCAGAATAACCAGATATACCATTAATTAGTGATTCGTATACTAATATATCGATATTCATAAAAAATCAAACTATTATTTGTTGGTGTGTGTTTGTCGATATTTTAAAAATTCACAGGACACGTTACTAATAGATGAGAAGTTAAGGGAAGAAAGATGAAAATTTTTAAAGTAAAAAGTTATTTGGGTGTGGTGTTTGTCGTCGTTTATCTCCATCATTATCACGACTCATGGTCGTCGAAGTGGCGCATTGCGCATCCTTCATTGTCAGTTGTACGCACGGACGCCTCGGGAAAGATGAGGATTGGGTTGAGTGGGACCTTCATTAGCCTTTTCATCTGCCACGCAAGGAAGTTCCCAATCGTTGGATTTTGGTCGGATGGACACGACTGTTGTGGGGTCCAATTAAATGAAGAGCCAAATTTCCATGAATCAGCTAATTTGATTGATATAGCTTTAGGAAAATTAAAAAAAAAAAAAAAAAAAAATTTCAAGCAAACTAATTTGATTATAGAAACTGATTTAGGTTTGGATCGTAACGGATGTGTTTGGCTTTCCAATATCAAAGGTTTGTTTATAACAAAAGCAAAAGCAAGCTCATCAAAATTCAAGAGCTCAAAAAAACAAAAAGTATGACATGAATTGTACTTTTATTTTATTATCAGTTGTTGTTTAATTATTACGTCAACTTTTTAATAGTGTGATATATGATTGAAAAGAGTCATGAATGTTGCGTTATAAATTTTTAACATTTAAGTTAATAAATTTTTTTATAGAGAAAAATCTAGGATTAATTTTATCCTATGGTTTTAAAATCACTCTTTGCCATAACAAAACATTATATATACCCAGTTTCAATTATTCTTTTTTTAGGGATTATCCAATTAGGAATTAGATTAATGGTGAAATGCCCTAAAAAAACTTTATTAACTTAGTAACTTTTAGATTTATGTGATTTAAGACAATAACACTTATATATGAATTCTATGCCACCAAGTTAATCCTCCCAATTCACTTGTCACGTATTTGAGATTTTGGTAGAAACTTTGAGATCACCAAAACCATAAGTTTTATGAATTCTTCCCGAATTTAGACACCTATTACGAAGTGTTACACTTAACTACAAAATATATCATTCTTAGGGGGGGGGAGAAGAAAAGAAGAAGAAGAACATATCTTATAAATTAATAATAAATTACATAACAGCAACCAATACTAAATAGATTTTTAGAAGGCATGAGTAGAATTATGGAAGAGGGACAAGCACTAATTGGCCTCATTATGTTTCTAATGCTTGACATTTTTTTTAAATAAATAAAAAAAATTAGAAAAACAAATAACGCATATTTTAGCTGCAAAAAAAAAAAAAAAGCTATTTTATATAGAATTTAACTGATGTGTCATCTTTAAAATTTTAAAATAAATCTGGTTCCTGGATTTATTTATTTTCTTTTGAATTCTAAGCATGGTTAACTAATTATGCTCTTTTCTTGAACCAGAATGACAACGAGACATAGTCTAAAGAATGCCATCTTTCTGTATCCCCATTTCTCAAAATTCCCTATCTAAGGAGAGGTGGGAACGAGAATGCAGAATCCCGGGCCTAACCCAGAATAAAAAATTAAGAAGCAAACTAAAAGAAAGAAAAGAACATAAAGATTTAACTAGGTTCGTCCATGGATCAGGAACAAAAAGAATATTCAATAGAAAGGAGAATTATATATAAATGGAGCTTCATCATACGAATATCAGTTACAATTACATAATCTGATAAGTTATCCAAAACTAGTAAATCTCTTAAAGTTAAGAGATATTATATATTAAAATAAGAGAAAATGAGTAAAATAATATTTTTGAAGGGAGTAATTGTAAATTATAACATAAAATTTTAAATATAGTAATAAATAACATAATCAAATTTATTATTGCATAATACCCAAAAAAAAAAATGTCGTCCTTTCTCTTATCTCTTTAATATGAAACTATGCACATAAATTTGTAGTTAAGAAAAGAAGAAAAAGAAGAAGAAGAACATATCTTATAAATTAATAATAAATTACATAACAGCAACCAATACTAAATAGATTTTTAGAAGGCATGAGTAGAATTATGGAAGAGGGACAAGCACTAATTGGCCTCATTATGTTTCTAATGCTTGACATTTTTTTTAAATAAATAAAAAAAATTAGAAAAACAAATAACGCATATTTTAGCTGCAAAAAAAAAAAAAAAAGCTATTTTATATAGAATTTAACTGATGTGTCATCTTTAAAATTTTAAAATAAATCTGGTTCCTGGATTTATTTATTTTCTTTTGAATTCTAAGCATGGTTAACTAATTATGCTCTTTTCTTGAACCAGAATGACAACGAGACATAGTCTAAAGAATGCCATCTTTCTGTATCCCCATTTCTCAAAATTCCCTATCTAAGGAGAGGTGGGAACGAGAATGCAGAATCCCGGGCCTAACTCAGAATAAAAAATTAAGAAGCAAACTAAAAGAAAGAAAAGAACATAAAGATTTAACTAGGTTCGTCCATGGATCAGGAACAAAAAGAATATTCAATAGAAAGGAGAATTATATATAAATGGAGCTTCATCATATGAATATCAGTTACAATTACATAATCTGATAAGTTATCCAAAACTAGTAAATCTCTTAAAGTTAAGAGATATTATATATTAAAATAAGAGAAAATGAGTAAAATAATATTTTTGAAGGGAGTAATTGTAAATTATAACATAAAATTTTAAATATAGTAATAAATAACATAATCAAATTTATTATTGCATAATACCCAAAAAAAAAAAATTGTCGTCCTTTCTCTTATCTCTTTAATATGAAACTATGCACATAAATTTGTAGTTAAGAAAAGAAGAAAAAGAAGAAGAAGAACATATCTTATAAATTAATAATAAATTACATAACAGCAACCAATACTAAATAGATTTTTAGAAGGCATGAGTAGAATTATGGAAGAGGGACAAGCACTAATTGGCCTCGTTATGTTTCTAATGCTTGACATTTTTTTTAAATAAATAAAAAAAATTAGAAAAACAAATAACGCATATTTTAGCTGCAAAAAAAAAAAAAAAAAAAAGCTATTTTATATAGAATTTAACTGATGTGTCATCTTTAAAATTTTAAAATAAATCTGGTTCCTGGATTTATTTATTTTCTTTTGAATTCTAAGCATGGTTAACTAATTATGCTCTTTTCTTGAACCAGAATGACAACGAGACATAGTCTAAAGAATGCCATCTTTCTGTATCCCCATTTCTCAAAATTCCCTATCTAAGGAGAGGTGGGAACGAGAATGCAGAATCCCGGGCCTAACTCAGAATAAAAAATTAAGAAGCAAACTAAAAGAAAGAAAAGAACATAAAGATTTAACTAGGTTCGTCCATGGATCAGGAACAAAAAGAATATTCAATAGAAAGGAGAATTATATATAAATGGAGCTTCATCATACGAATATCAGTTACAATTACATAATCTGATAAGTTATCCAAAACTAGTAAATCTCTTAAAGTTAAGAGATATTATATATTAAAATAAGAGAAAATGAGTAAAATAATATTTTTGAAGGGAGTAATTGTAAATTATAACATAAAATTTTAAATATAGTAATAAATAACATAATCAAATTTATTATTGCATAATACCCAAAAAAAAAATGTCGTCCTTTCTCTTATCTCTTTAATATGAAACTATGCACATAAATTTGTAGTTAAAAATTAATCGTAATTTCGAATTGTTTTTCATAAAATCCAAAAAATTCTAAGGATTTGTAAAAAATATATACTTTAATTTATCATCTTTTAAAAAACATATTATAAACTTAAAAAGCAATTATAAAATATACTATTTGCTATGATTTCCCTTAAAAAAAATTTAAAATCTTCATTAAAAATGGTTACATATAAAATAATAATTTTCTTTTATATTCCATACCCTTCATTTTCGATGAAATTTTTATTAAGTGAAATCTTTCCAAACTCCACCCAATTCAATGTTCTCACTAAACAAATAAAAAAAAAAACACTATTGAACAACCGAAGGATTCATATTAATATTAAACAAATATTAAAAACGAAATAGTATATACTTTTTAATGTATATAGGGGCGGAAAGTGTTTCCCGTCATTCCCCACTCCTAACACTGACTCAAGGACAAGATATTGCCCCATCCCAGAGCCAAATCCGTTAACAATCCCCAATGCTTGTCCTCTTCCGTAGATAAAAATATCATCCCTGTGTTAAATTCTACCAACATACTCAAATCTTAATAATTTAATTTATCAGTGGACTAAACTAGGACATGCCTTAAAAAATGTGCAATATATATGTAACCTAAAAACGTTTTAGAGTTTAATATTAACCTCCACATCTAAACTAAACCTCCTATTCACCTAAATCTAAAAACTTGAATAAACTTAAATAAGCACAAATTTAATTTCCATATATTGTATCAAAAATAGCAAAATTTTAAATCTACGCTCAACTTTACAATTGAATTTTTTTAAAAAAAATACTTTACTATTGAAATTTAAAGTTTGAATTGCCCATTTTTCAAAAATTATTTTTTAATGCTATAGTGGCAGCTACATATCACTTAATAATCGGATCTCGTTTGCATGGGACCACTCTAGGACAAACACGTTACCAATTAATTACCTCGTCTTAAAAGTTATATCAACATATGTATATATATATATATATATATATTACATTAATATATATTCTACCAAAAAAATGGTACGTTAAATATAAGAATGAAATAAAATATTCTAATTGGGTTTGGAAAAATTCTCGGGGTTTGAAGCAAGAGTGGTGGCCATGCAAAATGCATGCCACAAGCGCGAATAGCAAAAAGTTCAAGTTCGACACGTGGGAAGCTGACCGGATAAGGCACAGGCAGGGGACAGGGTTAGGGCAGTGTATGGGGGCAAGTGGGGCAGGCGAAATTATTGAGAGAAGGTTACGGGCAGCTCAGCTTTCAGCGAGTCGTCTCTCGCTGGATCTGCCCCACGTGCGTCTTCCCAGGATGTGGGCCCAGCCTTGCCTCTAGATTAAGACGACGAAACGACAAAGAAACAAGACCGACGGCCTTGATTTCACCCCCCACTTATTTATTTGTTTATTTGTTTTCATTTCATTTTAATACATTTTCCCTTAAAAAAAAAAACATAATGATAACTCGTAGTTTAACGCTTTTCTAATTTGGTACCTCTATGTTCGAAAAATCACATTGAAATACCTATATTATTGAGTAATATCATTCAAATACCTTGAGTGTCTTTTTTATGCATATAAAATGATAATTCAACCCTTTTGTTTTAAAAACTTATTTAAATAAAAGAACAGACAATTATAAATTAAAAAAAAAGTAGAACCAAAATCAAAACCTATACAAATTTATTAATATTTTTTTTGGCGCGAATTCATCAGCATTTTTGAGGTAACAAATTCAATATTAATATTTAAACTCGTTCAATAACAGAAAAAGAAAAAAGGGAAAAAAAAAATCAGAGTAGATGTTCCTTTAAAAAAGTTTTGAAACTAAAAGGGTATAGTTGTCATCTTATGTCCCAAAAAAGTAATTCAGGGTACCCAAATGAAAATTTTCAAAATCATAGGGTACCTCAATGAGATTTCTCTTACATGAAGGTATTAAATTAAGAAAAAAAAATTAAATACAAAATTATATTTTCTTTTTTTAATTTTTATTACTGTGATCTTTTATATATATATATATATATATTTTAATAATTCACGGGCTCGGATTTCGGGCCTTATGTTTAAAATACATAAATTAGGGATTTGTTTATGGATTTTTAATAATTTATTTTAATTTCTGTATTCAGATAAATAAAATCATTTAAAAAAATAAATTATTATTTGACCGCCACAGATTCCGAACCTGGTCATGCTCCGCCTTTTACGAGTTTCAAATAGTCATGCGCTATTTAAAAATAAAAATAAAAAAAAACAACTTTTTATTTATTAATATAATATTATATTGTATTTACCAAAATTGTGATGTATTGTTGTAGACAATTCTTTTGGTACAAGCAACTTGTGATTGGCTTTTTTTTTTTTGTTTTGTTTTCCCCCCCTCTATTAAAGATAGTTTGGAATTCACAAACAAATGTTTAACTCTCTATATAGTCATTGTAAAAGCCATTAATTCAATTACGTGACCGTTGTCCTTGTGTATGCTATTGAGTAGTATACAATATTGAAAAAGACTCTAACATCATCACAAGCTGTGTGTACAATTATGTGGCATGATGATGACGATCAACGGTATGTGGATGTGTATATACATATATATATTTGTCACAAAGGTATGTAAATTACTATTTGCGTGTTAAGTGTATTGAACATTCTCAATACCTAAAGTTGACTTAAGAGGCGAGGTGAAATATCTACACTTATAAATTAATCATAGATCCCTTTCATAATCAACATGAGATTATCTGAATAATCTCTTCTATTGTATATCAAACCATTAAATTGGATAGTCATTAACTCATTTGTCTAAAATTGAATATACTTGTTGACCAACACGATTCTGATGTTAGTGTATTGGGTGGAATTGAGCCTTTTCAGTCCAAAAATTAGCTCAAGGGATCTAAAGAGCACCATTTCTTTCCAAATTTGTCATCTTATATAGATTTTTGGGGCATTTTATGTCATTTTTTGAATTTAGAGAGTAATTCATTGTGATTAAAAAGATTCAGATAGGACAACTTTCTATTGTAATCAAAATTTAAAAGGAAATAACTTCGAAATTCTATAATAAAAATATGATATCATCGTCCTAAACTTTATAGTACAAATACTTATACATCATCACATGGTCGTATAGTACAATGATTCCAAGAAAACAAGTCAAGGGAAATCCAAATGTGGTTACATAAATCTTGAGAGACATCTAGTATATATATATATTTCATGAAAAAGGAAAATGAAGAATAAAAGACCACCCAATGTTTTAAAAACAAAGTGAGGTGAATGAAAAGAAACGTGAAAGTGAAAGAAACGTATTGGAGAAGTGTAGCATAGGGAAAGATTGGGTACGAGTGAATGGTAGAGTAGTAGGGCCAGGAAATAATAATATAGTGCGCGGAAGTGCTTGGGAAGGAGGGTAAGAACCTTGAAATCAGGGTTTCAAAGGTTGAACGTGCGGGCCACGAGGGACCACGTGGTGGCCTCCGGTGGTCCCGGGATGTACGCCTTCAAGGAAATTAAGCTCATCTCTCTTCTTTCTGAATTCTATCCTAGTCTTATTAGGGCTTTATTTTCTGCCATTCGAGGTGGACCCAACTTTTTAAGTTATTTTTTATTTTCTTTAATTCACAAAAAAAAAAATTATTTTTTTATTCTCAAAATTTTATTGTTATTTTAGATGTAAGGTTTTATGAATACTCACTTTATTAAGAATCATATTACTGCCATCAACTTTTAACTTTAATTGTTGAGCATCAATTTATGTAATATATAAATTTTTATTTTTTTATTGATAAGTATTTAAAATACTGTCTTATAAATTTATTGCATCTATTAATTAAATATACCACGTGAGTTGGTACTTAAAAAATTATGAGTAAAATTTGTATCCATAGCATTACTCTTTTATTAAGTGAAAAATTTTATGAATTCCCTCTGAATTACGTCATTAGTATCAAAAATATATTCCAAACTTTAAAACGTACATGTTATGTCCCTGAACTATTATTCATCTCTAGATTCACGCCATGAACTTTGAGAATATACATAAGATTAGGTGGCCAACTTATTTATTTTTGAGTGAGAGCATTTATTAAACTCAAACTCTTATACTTAAATTTAAACTTAACTATAACTCAACGATTCCATCTAAAAATAACATATTTCAAAGTTCAAAAGGTAAATATAGAAATATGTGATAGTGCAAGGGGCACAACATATATGTTTTAAAGTTCGGGGAGTATGTTAATAGTAGTGACATAGTTCATGAGGAATTCGTAAAAGAAAACTTCTTAGATTTTAAACCAGAGAACTCTGAATCTCCATTTTCATTTGCTGACTAATTCCAGTAGGATTTTTTACTCTTCAAAATTAATTATTTTCATATTTTATTCACTAATTACTAAATTGATTACAAATTTTTTTGGTAGGTTATAAAGTATTTTTAATACCAATTGGTAGGGTATATAAATTGTAACTTATTGATATGTAATAGATATTTAAAAGATTATCACACTGATTAATAGTAAAAGATATAATGCATCACAATTAGTTAACACATGAGTTGATATGAAAATTTTGGATAAAAATTAATATTTTGTTACATTTTTATTAAGTTCATTGTGTTATTATAATTTTCTTAATTTATAAGGTCATGATGTAATAGAGCAATATTCTGAACCATGTTAATAAAGAATTTTTTTGTTAGATTAATGTGCTCTCTTTCTCTAAAACTCTTTGTTTGGAACTATGTGACTAAAAAACAATGCGCAAGTGGGGAGATTGGTAAGTAAGACTAACATAGAAATTAGTAGGGATCACGTGTTTGTGTTTGTGTGTGTGTGTGTGTGTGTGTTTTTTTTTTTTTAAATATGTTTTTATAATTCTTTTTACTATTATTTTGTAATTTATTTAACGTTTGCGTGTCTAAATTTGTCTTGTAATAATGAGTCATGGTAGACAAATTGGTCAAACTCTGAGAGCAATGCTTAAAGTTGGGATCTTCAAGTGCGCAAGTGTGCATCACTAAATAAAAAAATATATATATTTGCTTTGGTTCATTTAAAAAAAAATGTAGAAAATGTTTCCCGTACACATTGATTTGGGACTTTATAAGAAGAAAAAGAAACTCTAAGAACATGTATAAAAGGACTTGGCAAATTTCAAAAAATAAATAAGTAAATAAATAAATAAATAATGCATAATGTTATGGTGTACATCATATTGGTACATGGAGATGTATAACACTCAAAACCCAACTAATATTCGTTATCGTTGAAAAATGAACAAACTTTTGAATTTCTAAATATTTATTCAAGGTTTCTATATTTTTAGTGGAGTTTATTTAACTTAACCTCCATCATCACATATCTATATGTGATCTTTTACCTCTCAAAGACTAAAAAAATTACCTTTTTTTTTTTTTTTTAATTTGGGAGTGAGAAATTTTAATAGTACACCTTATGATAAATTTAAGTATAAAATTACAATTAGATTATATCTGGAATCCCATAAATGACGTTTCTTAATTCTTAGAGGACAATGTGCTAAAAATGCATTAGTTAAGGGATGAAGTACAATTCACCCTAATGTTTCATACAAGGTGCTACATTAAAGACTATAGAATTTTCAAAACTCACTAGCGCAATTGCCTAAATTGATTGAGGAATATCTCATCATAAGTATACTTTATTTCAAAGTTTTAATAACAAAAACATTAATGAGAAAAACAATGAAATTGAAACACGTGATGATCAAAGCATGTTGTAATTAAGAAGCATCGATAGTGAAAAATAAATTTCTTATATACGCGCATGTTTGCAACTAAGCATAGACTGTATTTCTTATATTTTAATTATATATATTAAACTTAGTATACTATTTTATTGAACATGGAATATTGAGATTCCAATGCGATCAATTTGATCAAGCTCTTTAAGAACTGATAATATTGTTGACTAGACAAATACAAAATAAAGAATAAAATACTTTACTGGATAAAGTTTTTAATTATAATTTTTTTTTTAAAAAAAATTTGTTAAACTCTCATAATTCTTTTTAGTATTCTTTTTAGTATGATATGATTCTGATGTGATCTGACACTTAAAAAAATCCCTATACCAATATCATCTGTCAGCTTAGGAAACCGTAGCATACATGAATTTCTCTTTCATTAAATAGACAATGCCAGCATATGCCAGCATCATTTACAATTTTCAATCTTCTTGGGTTGCATGCTTGTGGTTGAGCAGTCTATCCACTCAAGCTTTATTATATAATATTAGAGAATTTTCTCTTCTCTTCTTTTCTTTTCTTTTCTTCTTTGTTTTGTTTTGTTTTTGTTTTTTTGTTTTTGTTTTTACCCCATGTTTCCCTGATTTTATTCGAGTTTTGGGAACCATTTGGAAAATTTTTTTGATATATATATATATATTCATATTTATGTTCTTGATGTATGATGAGATCGTTATTGTTTTAACTACACTAGAGTAGTCCTTGATCTACTCTCATCTTGCATTGAGATGAAGGAAAATCACTCTTTAAATAATGTATAATCTCTACTTTATTTTGTTAATCTATGCTTAATTAAACGATAATCAAGAACGTTAAGATGAAGTGACAAGTGAATGCAACAAACTCCGCACATTTACTTCCTGAATGAACTATCACGAAACCAAACTCTCTCTCTCTCTGGACATATGTTTCTTTAGAGTTTTGTATTAGTACATGTTTTTAAAAATTAGATATAATCAACATCCTATCAAAACGAGAATAAAAATAAATATGTGAAATAAACAGAATTTAATACAAATTTAATCATTTAAAATAGAGTCCTATTCATTGGATGTTTTTCCTAACCTAACGTAGAATTCTCATTTTTCTAAAAAATATTTGGAGGATATTATAAAGTTAGAAATGAATCCAATGTGGGTATATATATATATATATGTTGTAAGGATATGAATATAAAACACTGAAAAAATTGCACGCGAAAAGCAGAGCTGTCTGTTTCTGGTGGCTGCAAGCTGTTATCCTCGGTGGGAAATGGGTGTGGGGGCTCTACTTGTTTAGCTAAGGTTCATTAATTTCTAACCAAATAGATATAGTATTGTTTTTCTCACCATCATTATCATTATTATTTTTAATTTTTTTTTTTTTTTTTTTTTAAAATTTTGGTGAAGATGGGCTCCAAGTCTGTACAAAAAGGATCTCAGGACTAATTGACCTCTTTTGCTACTATCAAGGAAAGGTGCAATCATGTTTTTGGTCTCAACCATGAATGAAAAGAAGAGGGAAAATAATAATAATAATAATAAAAAGAAAAAGGCAAAAAAATTAAAAAAGGGTAAAATATTGACTGCCATGCAAAAATAGATAATGGTACGGTTGGATATAATTGCACACATGTGCTTCCGGAAAAGGTTAATTGAGTTGAGTGAGAAGATTGTGAAGCCCTTTTCATGATTCCAAATCTATCGCACTTAATCCCTCTTTAACTCCCAAATCAATTAATGGGATATCCAAACTTTTTTTTTACCTCAAAAAAAAAAAAAAAAAAAAACTTTTTTATGCCAACTTACTGATAAAGCGTTGTTATATGTATATATATTTATTGGTGAGCACGGTAGCTTGTCATTAATTAATAGGAGCAAGAAGTAAATAACATTTTTGCATTAATAATTGAGATAGTTAATAGGTTTTTAAAGTATAAAGCAAATAATAAGAAATAACAAATTAATTAGGCCAACTTTTTTTCTTCTTGTAAATATGTTATTTATTTAATAAATTTACAGTTTATCTCTATTTACCTAGCAAATTTATTATTTATTTCAAACATTTTAAAATCTTATTATTTATTTCAATAATTTTCATTAAAATTATATTTATTACAATTTCTCTTAAACGGGTGTGACAATCACAAAAATTGACATTAGCAGCCCAAGAGGGATTTACGTGTTTGACAGCTTCAAGTACTAGCTGTGGAGTCTAAGCAAGAAAAATCCTCAACACTATATGTCTTTTTGTAAGGAAGATAATTGTCTCTATAAGATGGAAATTAAGGAAAAATGTGAAAGGAGTGTTTAAAAAAAAAAAAAAAAAAAAAAAAAGGATTGCTTCTAGTTCTGAGCCCAACATATTTGCTTTCATGTAAGAGTATATATGCATTATTCTATGCAGCTGTTGGTACTGTAACTGATAACATTTAATAATATTATGAGTTAGTAACATTAGACAATACATACATACATATCTATATATGTATATGTTTTGCTGAAAACAATTGGGTATTATAGAATTGAAGAAAACACCTAAATGAAACAAATTTAGAGACCATCGCACCATCATGACACAAAAAGTTAACACTAGATTAATAGGATACAAAGCTAAACTAAAATTAGCTAAAATTTGTATTATATTGATCAATAGATGAAAAAAAGATGATTAAAACAACAATCATTTCTAATTTCAAAAATAAAAAACAACAACAATCATTTCTAAAGTTCCACAAACTGTTTCAGCCATTAAAAAAAAAAAAAAAACCATATTATGGTTGTATGAAATAGTCACCCGATCAGATCAAAATCATTTTGTCAAAACAAATATAATGTCTTTATCTAATTTTAACAAAGATGTCACGGTTTAAAATTATATAAGACAATACAAAATTTTTTTCGCTGTCTCTTTTTTTTTTTTTTTTTTTTTTTGTGACTTAAGTAGGCATAATGTTATTAGCAAGAAAATTATTCAATCTCTCCCGCTCTCTCTTTCAAGCACTAGTATTAATGCAGGTACAATTTAGAGGAATTATACTCTTTCTAAAGAGTTGGGGTTTAAATATTTAACTTTTGTGAAAACTTTAGACCTGATTTTTCATATTATAGTGGAAAAGATAAATAATTAGACTTCAAAAGTCGTGTACAACCACATAAACACACAAGATGAATAGGTAGAGATTTAGGCTTGAGAGGATACAACATCAGTAGTTGGGATCCACAATGTGGGCTTAATAATCATAGTGGGCTGTGGATCAAAGTGGGCTATATAACGTGAAAAGTGTAATAAATAGCTTTTTTACAAAAAATAATTGAACTAATAACAATGTATTAAAATGTTTACTGTAAATAAAAAATTAACTAGGTAAATGTCATATTCATAGGACGTACATGAATTATTTACTTGATGAATTGGACATAAACAAATCATTTACCTGATAAATTCACTATTTACTATAAATATTTTAAAAACCTGTCATTTACTTTCAGTATTTTTTTAAAAACTGCTATTTGCTTCTTTCTCCCATACTAATACTTATCTTCATTATTCTTCATGGTAGACTAGGGAAAGCGTGACTTCTACTTATGTTTGGTAAGAAGAAAGAAAACAAGAGAAGGGAAAAAAAAAAAAAAAGAAGTGAAGGAAAGTAAGGAGGAAAGAAGTTAAGATTACCTTTTGTTGTTTGGTATTGCAATTGAAAGTGAAGAAGGAAAAAAAAAAAAAGAAAAAAAAAAGAAAAAGAAGAAGTATTACTCATGCAATTACTATTTTATCAATAATTTATTTTTTCTTTGAACATTTTTATTAATACATAAGCATCGTTTCGAAATTTTATTAGTTTCACCATTTGACAAAGTTCTCTCCATTTTTCTCTCCAGTTCTGGAGAGATTTTCCAAATTTTCTTTTCCTCCAAAATCACTCCAGCCAAACATCAAAGTTTCCTATTTCCTATCTTAAAATCCCTCCACCTTCCTTCCGACCACTTTTTATCCCTATCAAACATAGCACTAACAAGCTTGATAGAAAAATAATAATACAGCATAAATTATAGTAAATAACATTTTTGTGAAACTAAAGAAAATGAATAACATTATTTTAAAATGTTTCAAATAAATATTAATAAATAGAAAATTTACTAAGTAAAATCTACAAATGTAAATAGACCATGTACTTAACAAATCTGCTATTTATTACTATTTATTCGAAATATTTTTAAAATCTACTGCTTATTTCACCTATTTATCGTAAAAGTTAAATTTACTTCACTCTCCCGCAATGCCATCGGTTAATTTTTTTTTTTTTTCCTTTCCATTTTAAAACTCACGACCTTCACAACCCCAAACCTAGCCCTAAAATAAACACGTACAAGGATGTTGAGATGAAATCGATCGCCTCTGCGGGGGCGGAATCTCCCCCACTCGGGGCTGTGTTGCAATATCTCCCTCGTAGGAGCAGCCACGGCGGAGAGTTTCCTTTATGCATGAACCTTTGTGGCTGGGAGGTTTTCCACAAGTGGGTTTCCTTGGGAGTCTTTGTGATCAGATCTCCCCCATCAACCACTGATTTACTCAAAATTGTCACAAAGTAAACCAGTGGTTTACTTTATTCTTTGCACTAGCTTTGGTTCTTCTTAATTGTTGTTGATCGGATTCTAAAATTTGATATTTGAAAGCTATAACATAATGTTTTATGTTATGGTTTATTCTAAATTTAGTAGTAAGAATATAGAAGTTAGTAAACGATTGGTTTACCAACTGAAGAGAGAAGTATTAGAAAAGTCATGTTGACGATCAATTAATCTGATGAAATACTTTTCATAAAAGGAAAATTAGTGTTTATTAGAACTGACAGAAATAAGAGTAATGAATGTGGGGTTTTTAACTCATACAAACTAAATTAATGAAAGAAAAAAAAATAGTAAGTGGCAAAAACCAATAGTCTTATCTAAAAAGTGTTATAGAGCTTAAGGCTCTGTTTAGATTATGAGTTCAAATTCATAATTCAAATAGTAAATTTAAATTTTGTGAGAGAAAATACTGTAAAAGAAGTTTGAAAAGGAAGTTTTGAAATGGGTGTCAAAGGGGAGCCAATAATTACACATTTTATACTAGATTACTAGCTCTTATGTTGTAGTCAAATAAATATACCAATGTACTAGGATTTTTTTTAAAAAAAATTTTTCTGAAAAGGAAAATTATATTACGCGTGTTGACATTGATGTTAACAAAATTGCCTTGGTTAATTTGTTCCTACTTATTGAATACTTGTGCCGCTTATGGTGCTGGTAACACGAGTTACATCTTGAATTTGTTACTTTGCAGGCAACTTTTTAAGCTGACTTGTTAGTCTCAAGGATCAAAGACGTCGCGCTACTCGGATGCGAGAGATGAATAGCCGGCCGGTGACACTGTGCGACGGAGGACACCTCTAAATCTTGGTATACATAACAAAGTACTTATTTAGAAAGTATTACGCTTGTAATACATGAAAGAAAATACTCATTCGAAAAGATCTTAACCGCCATAATTCATGCATTAGGATTTTCCATTTTGAGTTTTGAAGTTATCACACTCTCAATTGATCTGTAGTAGTTGCCTTTTAGTATCTTATGATTATCATACAAGGTTATCACTTGTGGTTATAGACATAGCTTAACGATAATTTCACACTTTACTTTACCTCAAGATGTAGAGTTCGAATTCCCTAATCTCTAAGTTCAAAAACAAATAAATAAATAAATAAAAGGTTATCACCCTTAATCTAACTCTTTTAATATGTAGAGTGAGTGGGATAATGTTGAAAATGTCATCTGATTAGTTACTTTAGTGTTCCACATATCAAAGATTTAATTCAAAGTTTAAATTTTGAAATTAATACTAGTGATGGGTAACTAGTGCAAATAAACCTAATATGAGGTAGTGAAGCTTAAAATTTCGATTAGTTATAAATAATTTTTTTTATTACTAATTATACAGGAGAAAGTGAAAAGGATTGAAAAGAAAAAGAAAAAGATACAATCTCAAAAACAAAATAATTAAACAAAAACTAGAAAAACATCCAAAAATAACAAAAGAAAAAAGAAATTCTCGACTTAAAACCTTTTTCCTTATAAGTCCTAAGCTTGTAAAAGGTCCTCTTTTTTATTTTTATTTTTTTTCCCCCCCTCTATAAACTTCTCCGTTTAATTTTCTTCTCAAAATATCTAGCTCTATTAATTTTTCCCAAGTACTTGAAACGCCAGCTTCGACCTCTTTCTGCGCGAGTACATAATTTTTGAGTTTCCCATATATGGATGCTTTAATATTGAGGAACAAAACCTATCCAAATTTGAGAAACAACCTTGGACAAAATCTCAGTAATAATTTCTTAAACGAGCTTTGCATTTGGCACCTCCATGGTGCTCACATGAAAATTCTGTCCATATTAACTTTAATCCAAGATGGAGGCCGTGAAAGAATCCCATTTATTGGAGTAATTCTCGCCGCTCTTTGAGCTTATCCTCACAGGTTTAAATTATGAAGATCCGGTCATATCATTATAATGGGAGTCCCACATGACTCTAGTGCTTAAAAAAATTCACCTTTAATTGAGTCCAATCATGATAATATTTATATAGACACACACACACACACACATATATATATATATATATATATATCAAGAGACTCCACAGTGAAAGGAGTAAACCTTGCAAGCTTTGGTTATTAGAAATCACTCTACCGCTCCAAAAATTAAGATTGATGTAATTGGTTAATAGATTTAAAAAGAGTTTCGGTTTTAATTCAAATTTTCTGAGAGAAAACATTACAGAAAAGAATCTGATTGTGATTAAAGCTCATTTGCTAAATGCATTATAAATAATTAAGCAGTTATAGTATGGATTTCAAATTCCAAAGAACATGTGCATATTATACCGATCAATCTAAAAATAGGAGTTTAAAGGTTCTGCATTTAAACCACATAATCTACAAATTTAGATGTGTTATCTTTTTTTTTTTTTGTCTAATTGGAAGTAGTTCCGATTAAATTTTAATGCCTCAGTGAATTACTTAGGTAACTTCAGAATTTAATTCGTATTTATATGATTAGATTATTAAATTTAGATGACATATCAAAATTCTGAATTCGTATTTATGTGATTAGATTATTAAATTTAGATGACATGTCAAACAAAAAGTCGAGAAGCAGTCAATAAAAAAAGGAAAATGAAGACAACGGATGCCACTGAAGTGCAACTTCAATTAGAAGTTTAACTATTTTGGCTTGCACTTAAGTAAATTCCCCAACAATATCAATTTTATCAGGCTTTTTCGTAATTGCCTTTTTGACATTGTATTTTGTGTTTCCCTTTCCTTTTTGAACGGTTTGTACTTTTTCCTTTATTTTAATAATAAATAATATTGAGTTAAGACGTGTTAACGGGTGCCAATCCAACATCAGTTAATTATGATACAGAAAATGGATGATCGATTTTATTCATATTAGTAACACATACTACATGTAAACATTCGAGAATATATATATATATATATATATATATAAATTTTGTTTACCAATCAACATGACATCTTTCACCAAACAACAAGGCACTAATATCAACTGAAGATCATATTGATTGGTAAACAAAATTTTGGAGACAAACTTAGCAATATTAATTGCCTTTTAACAACAGGAGCTAGCTAGTTTTTGGCCCAAGAAAGAGGGCCATGGAGATCTCAATCACATGATTTTGTTATTCTGGTTTTTATCCCAAATAGCAAGCTCTCATACACAACGTCAGTGCAGGACTGAAAAAGCAAATATATATATATATATATGAATATGTATATATTTATCTATGTATATGGAGGATTTATACTACCAGAAGAAGTTGTTCAAAGGAGATGGAGCTTGTGAGTCCTCGAGATCATGGGATGGAGAGTGAACGTGTCTCCCCTCGTACGTCGTGATCACCATCCTCGGATCCTCGGCTAGTCGCTCGACTCGCTTCTTTACGCGACAGTTATCCTGCGTGCAGCGGTAGTAGCTCCTGCACCGGATGACGATAAAAAGCATACATCAAAAGTCGATCACCAACGTCATATAATTAGCACATCCCAACTAAGTTGACACCTACTGAAAACCTTATTCGGTTTGTAACTAGTGTTTAGGTTTTCGAAAGAATATTGAAGGAAGTATTCTATTGAGGTGTATATTATGCGTATATCATGTTACGTAGACCATGAACTGAAAAAGAAGAGAAAAGATATACATCTATATAAATAAACACACATACACACACACAGACACAAGTAAATGTTGTACATATATAGAGGTGAAATGAATGCATGTGCTAGTGATTAACGTTGACTTCGCCGTGAACTTTTGTGCGAAGTTGATCTCTCTGTGTCTCTGCATGCAGAACACTACATTAGTAAGTATTGATACACACACACAGACATTTACATACATATGCTGGGGTTTATTTGGATTATTTATTTATTTATTCTTTTTTGTTGAAATGATTTATTGGAAATGTTGTGAACTTAATTGTGATGGTTATGGAAGCGCATTAAAACATAACATAATCAACTATAGTTCACAAAGTGGAGTGCCTCATTTTTTTTTAATTTTTTTTTTTTGTGGAAAAGTGCTTTCAATCGGTTCACAAAAGCATTTCAAAAACACCATAATATAATGAAAATACCACAAAATCAGGTCCAAAAAAAGGACGAAAGAATACAAATGAATCACACCATTTTTTTATAATTAAATAAAACATACTTTGAAAAAAATTCATACTATATCAAACTCTAAACGGTTTTTCGAGTCTCTACTAATAAAAATAGTATCAGGGATACTAATTCTAACCCCAATTTTTATAATATTAATTCATGTGTCATATTTTTATTGATAGATGTAATTAATTAATGTAACAATGTTTTAAATAATTATCAATAAGAAAATGACAACTTATATATCACATAAATGAATACTCAAAAATTGATATTAGAGTTACTGTTCCTATTATTTTTCTATGTTATATGTTGAGTCATCAATATTTATTTTATTTTTTAAATTAAGAATGGAGATTTAAACTCTATATATAAAGTCAATCATGGACAATGTTTTTCTTCTTTGCTCTCTCTCTTCTAAGTCTTCTTATCTTCCATGTTTTTGTGTGTGTACGTGTGTGTGTGTCTACATATACATACATACATACATATATATATATATATAAGATCTTCGAGGCAAGAAATGATTCCAACTTTCATCTCTTTATGGTCGGACTTTCTCAGAGTACTTTAATAAACCATTTTCGGAAAGAGACTATATATATATATATGTGTGTGTGTGCACGCGCATGCATATGACCATGTGTATCAACCGCAGTATTGACTACTATATATTAATTGTAGGATCTATCAGAATGTCATGAACAAAAATCTCCTTCTAAGATTCACTGCAAAATAGCAAACTAACATAAATATTTTCTCCTAAGATTTTCAGTTAATAATACTTTAAACAAGTTCCTTTAAGTATCAAACTTCATCCATGCTATTTTTTGCAAATATAAAATATGCTTCAATTTTTCCAATGTAAATTAAATAATAATATTTTAAGTACAGACGAAAATAAATCCAAATTAAGTTGACATCCTTGTTACTGACCGCCCTATGTCAAACTACGAAACTTACGAGTTATAAAATAAAATAGATATTATGAATAGTTTTATCATGGGTTTTATATATAAATGGTAAAGTATCCAAATTTTGTAAATTCTGCAAAATTTAAATGATTGTTTTGTCCCTGCTCTTTCAGCCCTAATTAACAAGTTATTTTTTCAGTTTCATGATACATTATAACACTTTTCTTTCATGATATAAATCATTTTTCAAAATAAAAACACCAATTAATGGTATCTGGAAAAAAAAAAAACAAAGAAACAAAGAAACACGGCCTCGAAAAGAGGCAATTCCAAAACCCATCAAGCTGATAAAACAAACAAGAGAAAAACTAGAAGAATATTGCACATGCGAGGATGGAAAACTAAAAAAATTAGAGCTCTAGCTTGTTACTAAAATTTCTTTTTTTTCCCCCCTTAAAGACTTTTTCATGCTTTCATCTTTTTCTCTTTTCCTTCAACTCAAATGACAGGTGAGAAAATTAATCTAAATGCCGGTGCAAGCATTTTAATTTCCCGCTTTTGACTTTGACTGACTATATACTGTTCTCCATAAGCCCAATAATTGCAGTAAGACAATGCATGTGTTATTAGATCACAATTATATGCGTGTGTGCGTGTGTGTGTGTATATATTATTCTATATTATCTTCATCTTATGTATGATCCGATATTCAAAGATCCAATCATAATTCTTTGGACATTCTAGGCCCTGATCATGAGATACTCCAAATTTTCTACACATCCTCACGAATTTAATGAGAGCAACCACCATTACGATCATAAGTTCTTTTTTGTTTTTTGTTTTTTGTTTTTTTTTGGGGGGGAATATGTCTTACTCCTCCAAGGGATATTAATTTTATGATACGGCTATATTTATCACCAGTACTAAAGCAGCTCTAGAAAAATATAGGCTCGTAGTTTAGACTGCATGCTATGTTCTTTTATTTTCCCAAGGATGCTTTACAGTGTACATTATATACGTAAATTTAATAAATTATATATATATTCTTCTCTCTCTCTCTCTCTCTCTCTCTCTGTGAGTGTGCGCTGAGATTTACCATATTATTAATCAATTTTAAGCTAAAGTTAAAGCTGCTTTACTCTTATCTATGATCTCTGGATTAAAATTATGTTGACATTATATTTATTGAAAATATATACTACCTAGCAAGCCCTCTGTTACTAGCTATATGTATATGTTTATAGTTTTATAATGCATAACGAGTCCAAAATTTTAGATACGTAAAAATACTTGCCAGCCATGGATAGAACCTTCTCTTGCCATGTAACTATTTAATTAGATTTTTTTGAAAAAAGAAAACATTTTATTAGATATTTAATAAAGTTTCAAGTATTTTAAGATACATTTAGTACTGCCATGAAGTTTCTCTGAATTACGAAATGGCCGGTATATATATTCTTGTTATAGTACATTAATTAAATTTTGTTACTCAATGTTAAGCAAAAAAATAAAAAGTGTTGTCATTTTGTTTCTCTGATACAAATTGCTGTCTCCACAATCTATAATTAATTAAGGCGGTAATTAATTAAACTTTTCAAGTTCTGATACTTATAATGTGATAGTTATTTCTGAGACGAATTAAAGAAAAAGCATCTATATAAATATATTCAAATCTTGTCATTTCTAGTACGTTATAGATAAATTTTCCTGTTTCCTTTGTTTATAGCGCCATAATTTATCGATGTAAAAGCAACATTAATATTGGAAATCTTATCATTGCTATTTTGTCTCTCAAAGTAGTTCTTCCTGATCATTGCCTTTGCTTTTACAAAATAATTAATCTTATCGATGTTAACATTATATTTCGAACACACACATATTTTTATATATATTTTACTCATCAAAAAATTTAAATCTCCTGCACTATGCCTGTAAAGCCTTATAATGATAATCATAACATCAACAATAAAGAGAGGGAGAGAGAAAGAGAGAGAGAGAGAGAGAGAATAACAAAGCGCATGTGTATGGGGTACAACAAGAGCTAAAATCCAATGTGACAAAAACTTTTTCCTTGAAGAAGCTATCATGAATGTAGCAAAAAAAAAGTAAGCTGGAAAGTAAATAAAGAGTTATAGAGAGAGAGAGAGAGAGAGATAGAAATATACACACACACATATATAGTAAAATTAATGTGAATATATATATATATATATGTTTGTCTAACCTGGGATGCTGGGTGTTCTTTACTACTTTCTGTCCGTACTTCCTCCACTTGTAACCATCATCAAGCACATCCACCTCACTCATGGTCTTGAAGCAAAACCTTGGTTCTCTCACCTTCCTTCTTCCTTTTATCTTCTTCATTTTCATGGCCGAAACCCCGATATTATGGTGATGATTCCCATGATGATCATGATCATGATCATGATCTTCGCCTCCGCCTCCGCCGCCACCGCCGCCATTAAAACCATGGCTTCCTAATCTCTTGTTTCCCATGCACTCGTTCACTTCTCCCCATGACCTACCAAAAAAAAAAAAAAAACCCACACAAATATTAATTAATAAGTTTGATATGGCATTATTCTAGTTAGGGTACGTTATGCTGTGTCGAAAACTGATCAAACGACAAGCAACAAAATAGCAACACAGACACTTAATCGGACTCAAGAATTGAAAGAAAACCTCAAACGGGCTATGATTTGTGTCGAAAACTGATCAAACGACAAACAACAGAATTGTACAGAAGCTTAATCGGACTCAAGAATCTGAAGAAAACCTCAAACATGGCTATGATTGGTTTATTATTTTAATCACTACAATGAAAGAAAAATGAGTAAAAATTACCAGAGATTTGCGGTTGATCTTTGCAAGGAAAGGAGTTGGGGTCCTCCAAAATGGTGATCAGAATTATGCTTATTATTCGAATTAGGGTTAGAGGTGGTACTGAGAGAAGAAAGTAGGGCTTCAGAGAGATTACTATTATTATTAATAGTAATACTAGGGTTAATATTAGCAGCATCAGATATTGAAAGTGAACAGGGAATAGATAAGGAAGTAGTTGAGAAGTTTTTGAGACATGACCCCAATGGAGGAATTAAGTTCATGTTTGGAGGAAAAGAAAAGAAACCCATTTGAGAAGGTGCTTGATCTTGACCTTGATCATCATCCTCAAACAAGCCCTGGTTGAGCATGGCTTGGGACGTGGAAGCCATCTCTCTCTCTCTCTCTCTCTCTCTCCCCTCTCTTTCTCTCTCTAATGGAATTAAGAAAAGGTTGTAGAAGATCTGAACAAAACAAGTTTTCGTGCTTTTTTTTTTTTTTTTGTAAGAATAAGAAAGAGAGAAGAGATACAAGAGAAGGAAAAGAATTATCTTACAGAAGAGATATAAAAGAAAGAAATCACCTAGCTAGTCTAGATTAAAAGCACCCTAACTAGCTAATAGTATAGAAGAGAGTCTCTGTCAAGTTCTACAGAAAGACAGAGACATAGACAAAGAGAATTTTTTTTTCCAAGGGCATGAAAGTAACCAAATACCTATAAATATGACCAACCACTTTATATATATTTATATATATGTATATATTTGATATTTCCCTTTTGCCCTCTCTTTCCCTTCCTCTTTCAATATTTGTAAACTAAAAGGGAATTTAGGATATTAGTGGGCAGTTAAGAGATGTTGAAAATATATATACAATGATCAGCAACCACTAATATAGAATATATATATATGTGTGTCTATATTAGAATAATAAAAATAGAGTTAAAAAAAAGAATATTAATAAAAATAGAAGGAAAAAAAAATGAAGACACATGAACAATGAAGAAAAGTGTGACACATAGAATAACTACCATAGGAGGAGTTTAAGATTCAAACTTGAAAGTTTGGTGGCGTTGGGTTGTGGAGTGACATATATATATATATATATATATATGTGTGTGTGTGTACTTACACACACACAAAAAAATGTTTGGACATTTGACCTCAGGAAGCACAGAAACTCCGTGTCTCACATGGCTAGTTAGTGGAATTTACTGTATTTGTGACCTTGGGTCAACAATACACGACAAATATATATATATTTTCTGTATTGCGTGGTTCATATGTTTTATTTATATATGATAATTAACTCACACAAAAATAAATTAGTAGGACCATTTCATGACAATGTGTAGTAAAGTAGCATGAAAACTCTGTGCTACCATGAGTTGCCCTAGATGCCTCTCAAGGATAAAAGTGAAACTAGATGATCAGTGCACAATAATATGACAAATAAGTGAAAATTTTAGCATTCACCACCAAAATCTTTCGAAAAGAGGAAAGAAAGAAGCACGGAAAAGGGCAATATATATGTATAAAAAATATATAAATATATGTAAAAATAAATAAATATCTTTCATTTTCTAGGGTTTCTTTTGGGGAGGAATATTATAATCATATATATATATATATATATATATCTAGGGTTTCATTTGGGCAACAAAAAGAAATATCAGAGGGGCAATGATGATAAATCTTGGATGCAAATCTTCCCTCTCTGCACCGGCGGTGAAGTTATCATTATGATTTTTGTGTAAGAGGTCCTATTTGACTTTTTTTCAGAAAAGAAAAGCTTCTCACCTTTCTAATCCCCCTTTTGTTAATCAACTTTTTTTAAAAAAATAATTTTCTTTTTATTTTTTTTTCATTTTTTGGGTTTTTTTATATTCTTTTTGCACTTTACCCAACCCCATATATCTAACCCACATTTCCCAAATCCCAAACCCCATCCATGATACCGCTATCATCTCTTCAATTAAGCTTTATAAAGTTAGATAACTTTTTGTAATGTTTTTTGTTTTCCCACCCACAGTTAAAAAATCTATGGTGGACCAACATGACCCTTGTTGAGATATACATATTCATTGCACAATTTTTAGCCATTGGATTATTATTATTGTTATTAACTATATTATTCAATAATTATGTGCTTTTTGTACTTCATCCGTTTGTTAAACTGATCAATAAAATGATGAACTTCATTTAGGAAAATATATTTTCTCATCAATCACTTTGTACCTAACTGTGCTCTTAGGTGTTCGTCGAAGAAACTTATTATAAAGACAATTTGTGTAGTAATAGCAGGATTTTTCCTCTTTGTAGCAAGTAATAATAGCCACAAATAGCAATATTTTACAGACCTTGTAGCATGATATTTAGTTACGTGATTACATATATAGTGAAACAATAATTTCAAATCATTTAAAAAACAATAATTTCATGTCTAGTCTTAGTTTAAAATTAAAATTGAATCTCTCATCTCCGATCTCCAAAAAAAAATCAATAAATTACAAGGCATACCATTAATTTCCTCCATTGTGATTCAAAGACTCGAGGTCTATAGATATCTATGTAGAAACCTAGAGATGTTATAAGTAAATATATTTTATAATCATTTCTCCGTATAGGAAAGAAGATAGTGGTTGCAAACATAACTTTTATGTAATTTTATATATAACTTCATTATAAATATATACTTCGATCCCCTCTATTCTCAAGTTTAAAAAAAAAAAAAAAGTAATCTATATCAATTAGGAGAGGCAATTAGTTATCTCTCTTTTATAGCAAAGGCCGTGCATGCGCCAAAAACTATAAGGCTATTTATTAATTATATATATTATTCTACCTTCAAATTATAAGGCTATTCACTAATTAAGTAAGAAGCAACAAAATATAAGAAGTATATAAGAAGTATAATTACTAACATAATTAACGATTATTTTATTATTGATTTTATTATAAGATATAATTAACGTTTGAATACTCAAAGTTCACTTCTCAACAAATATATATATATATATATATCTCCAAGAACTAATTACCAAAATTTCGTATTTTAGTTAGCTCCTATAGGGCTAAGAAAACGACCACCTCTTGTCATCATATTTTCAAATTTTATAAGAGAATAGGTACAAGAACTAATTTCCTTTTTTTTTTTTTTTGGTCCCGTGCCGTAAACTGTTTCCAGTTTTCCATTAGGTTAGCGAAAATCCACTCCCATTTTGATGTTAACGTGTCCTTCAGAGATACGATTAATTATCTCATATAAATGAGATTATAAGAAAGAAATAAAAAAGAAATTACTTTTCAAAAAAAAAAAAGAAAAGAAAAGAAGAAAGAAAGAAATTCAAATAATGATTTTGTCATTTTTGCTTTAAATAAAGGTTTCATGCCTACTGGTATGTTTGATGAATTAACTTTACTTAAACTTAATTTTAATTTTTTATCTCAATTTTTATCTTTATCTGAAAAATTAATAAAATTTATAATTATTTTTTAAAAAATTAACTAAATTTAAATTTAAAAATTTTATTTCATCTCAAATTTCACTCATTCACTAAATGGACCGCTATTAATATTGATCACTATTAAGCACATGGACAAACCATTTTCTTAGTTATGACCGTTTTAAAGTAAAAAAGAAAGAAAAACAAAGTTT
This sequence comes from Ficus hispida, assembly GCA_025413025.1. Lineage (NCBI taxonomy): Eukaryota > Viridiplantae > Streptophyta > Magnoliopsida > Rosales > Moraceae > Ficus > Ficus hispida. The sequence goes on from CM046365.1 coordinate 2,244,586, forward strand.
AAGAGTAAAATGTTTTTGTTTTTTTTTGGGTTTTGGTTTTGGTTTTCTTGGTCTGTTAGGGTTTCTGTAGATCATTTGCTTGCGTGAGTCTAACTTCACCATGACGTCATGGTGCTACGTACCAGAGAATAATGTCTTTGCTTCAACTAAAGCAACCTCTTTAGTTTAATTTAATATAAACGGAAAAAGAAAACAAAAAAGAAAAAGAAAAAAGAGGTTTTTTTTTTCCCTTCTTCTTTTTCTCTCTTTTGGCTTTAAGTTGGAAGGTAGGACATGGGGTGGCAAACAAACATCATTTCTTTTTGTCTCTGTTTATTATAGGTGCTCATTATGCCCATATTACTCCATTTTCAGCTTTCATTTGTTTTTACTTTTTCCTAGCTTTGGCACCAAACTTTTTTAATACCAAAAAATAAAAATAATTTAAGTAATTTTTCTTTGTGTAAAGTATAACAACAATATTTAAGCAAAGAAAACAAGATATTCCTTCATCTTATTTTAATTTGGCCAAATCTTACACATTATAAATGGCTTAGAATAATTAGATTAAAAGTATAAATGTTTGTAGTTAAGTTTAACATAAACGTATTTAAGAGGTCACTAAAATGTATATAGACTAATTAAATCACATAATAATTTGTGATTGCAATTATAATTTAACGATAATTTTATATTTAATTATTTTATTATAAAGTATAGAGTTTGAATTCTCCTAACTCAAGTTTAAAAAGAAAAAAGAAAGAAAGAAAGGAAAAAAAAAAAACAAAAACAAAAAACAAAAGCTAGCACTAAGCGAACATGATGAAATTTTGCTGTTATTTTTTACAAATGGTATCTCCATCTGTGCAAAATAATCTCCACAATAATCTAAAATAATTAAAAAGCATATAACTGAAAGGCCTACATAGTACAAGTTTTAGCAAATATGTGATGATGATGTCTCATTTATAGTTATACTTGCTGTTTTTTTAATTTATTAAGAAAAGCAATGGCAGTAGTTACTTATGGATGTGATAATATATATGATTTATATTTTTTTAATAAATTCGTTTACACCTTATAATAGAGTAATATATAAAATTATCATGGTAGGTTTCTTTTATATTTTAAGTACGATATAAAATTTTAGCTCACTGTGCTTTTAAAACCTTAAAAATTCAAGTGAATCTGTCAGGTTAAATTATATATATAAAATCTTTTCAAATTCGAAAACCAAAATTCAGTTGAAGTTTAGTCTAAAATTCCTAAAAAATTAGTTTTTTATGATTACATGTCTTCCCCTTTGTTGGTCGGCTAGGCAAAGTTTGCATAAATTATCATGGTTATTCTTGTTAGAAAACGTCCAAACTCTTAATTATATGCCTTATAAGGCTCTATCAATAAATATTGTTTGTTTAAATCATTTGTTCAATTTTTTGACGATTTGCTTTATGATTAAAAATAGTATTTCATATTTCATTGGTAAATTTTTGTATGTGAACCCTTATAAATCAGGGGTGTTTGGTATTAGCACTCAACTCAAATAAATTGTATTTTTTTCATCATATTTTTTATTTTTTTCTGAAAATTTTTTTTGTCTTTTCTGAAAAAGTCAACAAAAATTACTATTCAAACTTAAAAATTTCAACTCAACTCAAACTCAACTTAGAAAGAATTATACTTTTATCTTGTTTGTGAGTATTTTTATTTTAGTCGTTAGATTAACTTTTTATCGATCTGATTTATAACTGAAAATAATTATGCATGTCGCATTATAAGTTTTAACGCAAATCTTCACATATCTTCTTATAATCTAATGACTGAAATAATAATACCTAATGGTAAAATAAAAATACAGTTCATATAATAAGGAGATGTTTGGTGAGTTTGAGTTGAGTTAAAATTTTTAAATTTGAATAATATTAACTTTTTAAAAAATAATTATAAATTTTATTAATTTAAAAAAAATAAAAATTAAGATAAAAAAATATAATTTAATTGACAAACAAATCCTAAGTTTTACTATTATTTTACATGAATCCAAGCAAATCATTTCTTTCTCATCTACACTCTCATCCTTTCTCTATCAATTCTGTCAGGTCAGCAAGTGAAGAGATATTAATATAATTATAAAGATATTATTATTATTATTATTATTTTTTTGTAATTTCGATTTGGATATACAAGGATCTTCTAAGTTAAAAACAACATAAAGGGAGAGTTTATCATAATATCCCTTTAATCTGTACAGAACCACAAAAGTAACTTTTCATATTGTCAAATCCCTTCGAATATCGTGACCGTCAAATATTGTTGGGGATATATACTTGTGTGGAAACAGATCATTAGGCACGACAACCTTCATATTTATTTTTATTTTTTTAAACTTCATATTTTATCTTATTTTATGACATTAAATTAAATTAATTAAATGTATCAAAAGGGAAAGATATTTTTTGAACTTAAGAAGAGAGAATTAAAATAATTGATAATTTAAAATGGTATTTTGTAATTTTGAATAATATGAAATTGAACATTACAATTTATTTGAACTGCCGAGAAGACTTTGTTAAGAAAAAAATTTAAGATTCACATTTGAGTTCAATAATTAAAAAATAGTAATATATTCCAATACTTATATTGATATAGTTATATCACCAAAAATATATTAGAATGTAAAAATTATATTGAATTAAATATCGAATTGAATAGGTAATTAAAACTAATGCTTAGCTCTCTAAATTAATTTGATGATTATCAAACCCTTAAAAAATTAGCTCATCTAAAGGCATCGACTCCAGAAAATTCTCCAAGTAGGTGGAATGGAATGAAAAAAAAAAAAGGTGTAAAAAGGTTAGGAACAAAGAAAGGCTACAAAATGTTGTGGAACTTTTTTAAAATTTGTCAGCTGATAAAAAATCTGAATTCCCAAAAAGAAAACAAATATTTTCTAAACTATGGTAAATTTGGGTAACTATGCAATGAAAAACAGCAGTTTTTTTTTTTTTTTTTTTTGGTCATTTTGGATGTACATAAAAACACAAGTAGTAACATGGAATATTTGAATGGTTGGGTGTCAGGTTATCAATCATCTCCAATTCCATGAAATGATTACACCAAACCCATCATGTCCTTCTCTCTCTCTCTCTCTCTCTCACACACACAAAAACTGTGATTTTTATATTTATTTTTATTTTTATTTACAAAAAAAAAAAAAAAAACTGTGATTCTATTCTAATACTGTGGATCCCTCTTCAATCTCCTTCCCACTAAAAGCAATAATAAATGTAAGATCCTGCCTTTGGCAGAAACGTCCCATGCCCCTCTTCATAAATTCTCTCTCTCTCTCTCAACTCAGTAAGTATATAAGCTGTCATTGACATGACCTCTCTCTCTCTCTCTCAATTATACATTTGTACTTGTACAAGACATGATTATACTGCCCCCAATAAAGCTATAAATTCGTTCCCAATTTATCTCATTTCATTGAACTTACGTTTCAAATATATAAAAATTTTAAATTAAAATCAATTGATTTTTTATAAATTAATTATATATTTTTAAAAATTTTTTTAAAGAATAAAAATAAAATTAAGAAAAAAATTTTAAGTTTGAACGTGAGAGAGGTAAACTACATACGAAGGATCGTTTGGGTGAGATCTTATAGATGCATAGCTTTGTATTAAAAATGAGATGTAATTTTAAAAATATAGCTCAGGGAAAAAATTGATTGAAGCAAAAAAAATATAAAATCTTTAAATATATTCAAGAAAAAAAATAATATGAATTTTATTTTATTTCTCTTGAAATTTTATATAATTTAAAAAAAATAATTTTATTTGAATTTGAAATAACAAAATTATAGACTTTTTAAAGTTATAAATTAGATTGTTGAAAAATTAATCTACTGATACAATAGTGCAAAATTTGTGCAAAATAGGAAAACTTGCAGTAGATGTAGAAATTCCCTTTAATTTATGGAAGTACGGGGACACAAGGGTTTGAACAAAATGCTTCTGTTCGAAGCCAAATTTTTTAAGTCCGTGTGGATAAATAAAAACACAAAAGGGTTTGAACTACAGTTTTATGGATTTCAATCCATTGCACAAACGACCTAATTGTTAAAAATTGGACTTTATAAGAGTTTTATATTGTAAGAGTCGTTTTTTTAATATTAGATTTGAGCAAAATCATGTTACATAGAAAGGTATAAGTGACACAATGTGATAAAATTTTGATGGCAATATTTGACTGTTATTTATTTAGTTTTCAATTATCCACCAAAAGATTTTTCAATTTTATAGTTATGTAAATCATTTTTTAAATAATGGATATGGTTTGTTAGTACATAACACTAGCAAAGCAAACAGTGGCGTGACGGCAGGTTAAATATTAAGATATATGAAAAACAAGTGTGTGATTCCACAAATGAAGATATGTATAAATGCAACATGGTTGTTGAACAACATCATTCACGTATTAGGTATGGCTTGAAATTTTTAAATATTAATTTGTCACTGTTTAAATTAAGATTCTTTCATTTCAGTCAATTTGAAAGCTTGTCACTAGCAAAAGGGTTATAAAAACAAGTGCTTAAAGGTGTTAAAAGAGAATATTTTTAAGCTATATATATAACAAAAGCCATAATAAGTTCTAAATGTAAGAATTTCTATAATGACCCACATGTAAAACACAAGATATTTTCATTTAATGAAATCTAATGCAATGGTCTAATAAAATAATAAATTGAAAATTATAACTGATAGAGGGAGAACTTAAAAGGAAAAAAAAAAATTCATTCCACTAATCAAGCAAATCAGACCTTACAAAAACGCCAAGAAATTGTAATATCCAAAAGAAATTAACAGCAGAAGAAATAGCATGATGGACTAAAAAATGGACTATGGACTGTAACAAATAACGCCATAACTAGTTTGAAAAAAAAAAAAAAAGAAAAAGAATAAAAGTATCTCGAATGTCATCAATCACATTAGTTTAATTTTGGTGTTCTATTATCATGTTGCAATATATCTTGAAACACGTTCAAAACATCGATCACAAACCCCCACCCTCAAGAGCAAACCAAGCCCTTCTTAGCCAAAAAAAAAAAAAAAAAAAAAAAAGGAGGAGGAGCCCCGTCCCTAATAGCCAGACACTCCTCAACGTGACGGTTGAAATTACCAGAGCAACCCGGCCTCGGCATCTCTAGCAACACCCTCTATTCCCCAACAATTAAGGTTAATATCGTATCTCATCTGTATGCATCTCAAATAAGGTAAGGGAGAGAAACATACAATCTTGTTCTTTTAGAACTCGAGAATGGCGATCTTATAAATTTAAGGTTAGATTATACATGCGATGTTGACTTTTTTATTGCTTTACTGTAAACTTAGTTCTCTTTTAGAAACTCTTCATAAATTAATCAAGATATTTGTTCTCTTAATTACTCTATTACGAAAATTGCATTGTAAGGAATTGTTGACCCTCACAGTACAAGATTATCCAAAGAAGGAATCATTCCAGTAGTATTGGCCATTTGTCATACTCTTCTCTACATTTCATCAAGTGGTCACGAAAAAAATATTATATTTAAATCACCTAATTAATATTAAATCATATTATAGGTGACGTATAAAAAAGATGTCGTATTAGAGTCCGTATATCTATACATTACATAAAAGTGTGGAAGTGTACACACTTCCACTTTCCTCCAAGACAACGAAAAACTGTTCTATATATATGTTTTGGTCCTCCAATTTTTTTTCGGATCATTTTTTTTTTCATTTTAGTCTTTTTTTTTTTTTGTATTGATAAATTTCTCTCATTTTGTCTTTTTTCTTTTTGGTCTTTTTTTTCCTGTCTGTTTTTTTAGGTCTTTTTTCCATATGTATGCTCTTGTTTTTACTTTATCTTTTAATTTTTTTATTTAAGTAAATTTTCTCAAACATATATAATATGTATGTAACATATGTTTTAAACTTGTATAAATATAAGTAACACACTGTGTACCAGAAAAATAAAAATAACACAGATGGTGTAATATATACCAGAGTTTTTTAATGATATTTTGAGGCAGAAACTGCTTTTAATATTAAAAATAACGATGAGACTAGTAAAAGAATCTAGTCAACGAAAAACTGCAATGTGTAGTTAAGAGAGGTACCCAGAAAAATATAAGAAGGCCGTAGGAGACATTGCAGCTTTTGTTTTTTGTTTTTTGTTTTGTTTTTTGTTTTTTTTTTCTCGAGGCACAGTAACTGCACTGCTTCTTTCCACGCGCTGCCCCTGCTCTGACCTCTTTCAGTTCTTCGTCTCCTCTGGTGCAACTCATCACACTGTGGAGATTAAGTTAACGATTAGTTCGTCGATTAGAAACGAGATTTTTAAGTTAAAGTTGATTGATTTTTTAAAAATTAATTTAAAAAAATAAAAATTAAGATAAAAAAATATAATTTATTTTGAGCTAAATTTAAACGCTAAACAAAACCTAATTTTATCTTATCCAAATATTTACTAGCCCTTTCTGTTTAATTATCAAACAAAATATATATATAAATATATGCATTGAGTGGAGTAATATGACTGGTCGTTTACTTCAATATTATAGGTATTGGATTTTGAACTAATCTAACTGTTATGGACAGAATTTGGAAACACTATACTTCGAGAAAGATGTATATATATCATGCTAGATTACACCATTTTTGAAAGTTTATATGAATATATCATCCTCTATTCTTATAAGCTTTTTACTTTAACAAAAAAAAAAAATTATACATGTATACAAGAGATTCTTATATTATAGTAGGCACTGAAAATATATTTATTAAGAGAGTTTTATTTAAACAGCTAAATTTCCATCTAAAACTGTCTGTTTTGTAAATTTTTTTTTAAATTTTAATGCGATTTTGATATTAAACATGTTCATCGATGTTGACTATAATCACATTGAGACATTGGTTCCTATCTCCACCCTTTATTATTATTTATTTTTAAATTTTCATAAATTTATTAACACCTTTTTAAAGAAATTAATGAATATAAGTTTGACGGAAAATGCGAAGATCCAAAGCATTTATCAAAGACCATCCAAAACAAATATAATGTCATAGGGTAGATTTTTTAGTACTTTACTAAAGAAAATAGGAGTAAAATTTACCAAACAATAGTTTAAACAAAAAAGAAAAAAAAACGTATTATATATGAATGCATCTTATATATATATATATATATATATATATATAAATATGTGAATGTTTCCTAGAACCTGTCAACTAAAAAAGGCAAAAAAGTCAATTTTATTTTTGAAAGAAGCTTGTTTTTAAACAATTTCTGCAACAGGACACCTCTAGTTGTAGTGTCATTTCTAGCATTAGATTTAATAAAAATCATATCAAAATAATAATAAAAAAGGCATGTAAAAATTGCAAATCTGTTACACATATTTAACGCTTGAAGTTATAACATTTTTGATAGTATCTCTCATTCTAGCATATGTTTTGGGAACTCGATCGATACATATCTATTATTTTTTAGCATCATTTTAATTTATTGGTGGAATCAATTATTTATCATAGTTGTGGTTTCTTACAATTTGAAGCCATATGAATCGGTATTGGTGTTTGTATTTCCTTGGATCGATACATATTCTTACTTCTTCTTCTTGTTTTTTTTTTTTTTTGGGATAAAAAATGTATGGTTCATATAAATATGTTAATAGTTGCTATTTGTTGTTTCAATATTAATAGTTGCTATTCGATTTTACGTATGTGTATTATATTTTCAATATTTTTTTTGAGAACTGATATATTCAATAAAGGTATGCATAAACTTATCCCTATTGATCATGATCCCCAAATTCAAGGAGCTTGCATTTATTTCTACATTTTCAGCAAAACACTACAAGATAGATCAGCAAACCACATGGCGGATTTGAAAACGACCTTTCCAGTTTCAATGAGAAGGTGGTGGGGAAGCCTCAACTTCTTTCTTTTAGTGGGAAAAATTAGAATGTCAGTGAGCTTTGCTCAGGGGGCTGCCATATATACGTACATACACACGCACATATACACACACACATGCATATACGCTTGTGTCATTGTCTGTCTGCACCTAATTTTTTTTTTTTTAATTCACACAAGTAAGAATATATATATATATATCTCATGAAACAGATCGATCACAAAATTTTTTAGGACGAGGAATTTAGTAGACTGATAAACAAATCTCACTATAAGTGAGCACTTTGGGTGTCTGCACCTAATTTGAGTGCATGAGTTTAACACTGTTCTCTTACTTGGAGCGTATGTAAGCTCTGACAAAAGTAGACATGGAATTAGCTAAGGCTCCGTTTTGATTGGAGGGCTGAATGGAGAGGAGGACGGACAGAAAAAATGGGAGAGATAAAGACTGTGTAAGATTGAGTGAATTATAAGAATCTTATTTTGTATCATTTTGGTGATAGGATAGGAGAGTTGAAAGGATTGGATGACAAATCATTTATCTAATTATTACACTGTATATATTTACAAAATCTTTAAACACATACACATTCTCACGAGACAGATTGACCGCAAGGGCCTTCAAGATGAGGATCTCATGTGTACTTATATACCGCTCAAAATTCTCATTTCCAGCCGATGTAAGACTCACTAAGTAGTTGCCATTAAAAGTTTTAAAAGTTTTTTGTATCCGTCAACTTTTAAGTTTAAAAGTTGATGGATTGCTTGAATCGTTTCAGTAACAGAGGATGCTAGGGCTTACAGGATTAGGGCGAACCCTCTAACACTGCTCTTGTTAATTAATGAAGTTAGATCCTTTTTGTAAGCCAAATTATAAAGAAAAAGTATATTAATTCTTTGATTGGTCCATGAAATATCTCAAATTGTCATTTTAGTTTCAAAACTTATTTACATTCAATAAGAAATTGTCTTTAAGCTTTCAAGAAGTTAATATCCTCAACACAGTTCTCCCTAAAAACATCCTCATTTGGTTTTTTTTTTTTACCCCCTTCTTATTTTTTATGGCTATTACACATGTTGCTTTTGATGTTCATAATTCACATTTATTTAAAAGAAATGAATACACTACCAGTTTTTGAAATTGAATGTTCCTACCTAAATTCCTACTCTCCCATTTACGGAGCTGGCCTCTATAGAACGGATATATTATATTATTTTATATGTGCACACACGCACAGAATAATTGTTGGTGGACTGTAAAAGAAATATGGGCGAATGTTTCGGTGATGACAATAATTATATAAATGTATTGAGCGTACATATGTATAGCTACAATTATACCACGTCATTAATTTCTATAACATTCGAAAAAGTTCACTCGTAAATTTAAAAAGAAAATTTAAACAAATAAATAAATAAATAAACAAACAAACAAGAAAAGTTTGCAAAGCCAACACAAATTTATATTGTTTAGTTTAATTTAATTCAAAGATAAAGTTACCACATGTAGATCGGAAACAACAAATAATTGAGCGTCAGGTATGCTTAGTTTAATTTGCTAGCAATTGTGTTTTAATCATGGGATTCCGTTAATCTCAACTTTGATTGGTTCAATTTATTGTGTCAATAGTTGTAATGGGGTCCATTGAAATCATAGTGATTTAATTACTAAACAATAACACTTTTTAAGTCTTTTCTTTTTCTGTCAATTGGATCTCATATGTGCAAAATAGCAACCTAATTAATTACAATTGAAAAAAAAAATTAAAATAAAATCTCATCCTTTTTTTTTTTACTTTGATTGGCTTTCCTAAATGGCACTAACAAATGATTGGGGACACATGACAAAATCTATCACCTTCTTCATGTGTTTGGGTTTTTTTTTTTGGGAAATATAATATGAGATTTTGGGGCCTACCCTAGCTAGAGAGAGGGATTATGGCATTAAAGTCTTTGTAATTATTACCAATGTTTGCCATTATAAGTTACTTATGTTTAAATTTTCCAACAAGGTAATAATACTAGTTATAATAAGGTTTGACATTGACACACACATACATACAAAGAGAGCATATTATTTTGTGACCAAAGTAGCAAAATTATATATATTTATATAAATATAATATTCTCTTTCCTTGATCAACCCCTTTGGATTCTCAAACCAAAGATCCTTATCTTTCTTTATCTCCAATTTTGGCAATTTAATATTACTCTTCCATGTTACTGACTTTGAAGTGAGACAAATATGATATTAAGATAACTAATATATAGATTTTTAGTAGTTGGCTAGATAATATGTAAAGTACTTGCTAATGTATTATAAAAATAAAAGAACTATTTTAACAAAATAAATAAAAAAGGGCAATGATTTGAATTTTTTAATTTTTTATTTTATACACAAATGCATGTATGTATTGGTGCCTTTCAAAGCCATAGACCTTTTTGGTGTAGCGTTTTCCTATGTGTTTTTAAATTAAACTTTGGAAATTCATAAGATGCGGAATTTTTCAAAAAGATGACCTTCAACAGCACATCATTGTTGTTTTTTAATATATATATATATATATATATATATATATATCCAATATTTGTCGTAGAATTTACTAAAATAACAACTTTACAAACCAAAATTAGCATTACACTCATTTTCAAGTTTTACACCGAACGCCTAGATAATACGCGTAGTAGCGTAAAATTATGATGCGCCGATATCATTTTGCTAATTTAAAATATATAAAAAGTCATTGTACAAATAGGATTTTTCATTAGGAATTTTTACAAAGCATTCTGTATGTATGTGTATATATGTGTCTATACATATATATATATATATATTTGTGTTTGTGTCTGGTTTTTTTAATTAATGCCTAATAATAAGGCAGTACAACGGCTTCTAGATGATTATAGAAATTTTTTCATCTTAAAATTGAAGGCCATAATGATTAGCTTCCCAAGTGGAAGTAAAAAGTAAATAGACAGGGGAAAAAAAAAACAAAAGGAAACTTAGGGTCTGTTTGGTGAATGAGTTTGAGTTAGAAATTTTAAGTTTCAATAATAAATTTATGTTGATTTTTTAGAAAAGACAAAAAAATTTTAAGAAAAGACAAAAAAAATTTCAGAAAAAGACAAAAACTGAGATGAAAATTTTTATTTGAGTTTGAATTCTAAAATAAGCATTAAACTAGTTCACTAGATGGTGTCTAGTTATTCTTTTCAGTTTTATTGCATAAGTGCAGTGTTCAACATTATGTAGTATGTAGAATGCCGGAAAAAAAAAAAGGCAGCCTGGGAAAATAGTCTATGTTTCTGATGGGTCAAGTTTTATTTGCATGATCTAAGCTTATATAAACATATATAAATATATGTATATGCAAATAAAAAATATGAGAGCTTCTGTTTAAATTCCTCCCCTTTAATTACTGAACTAGTCTCAATAGTATTTCGCATGACCTGAGCATATAATTTATGTTCTGATTCCTATTTGAATATTAAGAAATTATGAACAAGTTAGGACATAAATCAAAATCTTAAGAGTTGTATATGAATTCTTAAGGTATTCACGTATATGAATAGTTTAGCACTAAAAAAAAAAAGAAAAAAAGAAAAAAAAAAGGATTACGTTCATTAGAAATTAATATGCGATTTTTAATTAGGATTCACGTATGATAACATAAAAGTGGTTATGATATTCGGATTAATCATGTATGAATTATACAACCATCTTTAATAATTATTTTCCTTGGAGCTTTCTATAATAACGTATTGAGTGTATTTTTCTTATCGTTGGATATAATTAAAATCATATTAAAATGAAAAATCGACAAAATTTATCAAATACAAATTGAACCATTAGAACATAATCCTGCTTTTTTTCAAAAAAAAAAAAAAATATATATATATATATATATGTATATGCCCTATCCTCCATTTCCATATCGTTATTAAAAGTACTTTCTTGCATGAGGGCATGCAATTAGTTCAATGGTAAATTCTTAATTGGGCTATTCTTTGTGATCTGTCAATATTCCGAATAATTATATTCCAGTTTGTTCCCTTTCGGATGATAGATATAGTCTCGTTTTGAATCATCGTTAGGGGATTGTTTTTATGTAATATTTTAAAAATAATTTATAAATGTTCCCATGTTATAAATTTTATATGCTTGCAAATATAAACATATAGTACGGTGTTATTAATTTTCTTATTTATAAAGCATTTATTAATTTGATGGAGGTTGTGAGTTTATATTAAGGTTGTTTTAGCCAAGAGGATTTTAAGAGTATTTATAAATTTGAGACGTGCAAATTAGAATTCTCGTTAGTCTTTTCTTGGCTATGGTTCTTTTCCGGCAAAGAGAGAAACATATATATATATATATATATATATATATTAACCATCACACGTTGATTTTATTATTATTGTTATTATTTTTATTTTTATAGGGACGCCTTGATTATATTGCGAACTCTTTGTCATGTATCATGGGGCTTGCTTTCTGTGGGCTGTAATTTTTACTAGAGAATTCCACGGTAGGTTTTGGGGGGAAAAAAAGTAATTTATCAAGAAGACTTTGTTTTGAATAGTTAGATAGATTCTGTTAATTTTGTATATTTTTTATTATTATTTTGTTGAAACGATATTAATTAGATTGATGGTCTGCATTCTTAATAGAAATACCCTAAGTAGAAAACTATGTATAAATACTTCGAAAGAAAATAAGATAATTCTAAGGTATATAATATACGAGAAAAATACCCTTTGATAGTGTTCTGTTTTCAGCCATTAATTCTATATCAAGTTAAATCCGGTTTACATATATTTTTATGTTAACATAACTTTAATTAGATTTAACTTTTAAAAACATACACAACCATTACTATACTCTCCAAAGTTAAAAAGTTATATTTAGGGAGTGTTTGGAACTCCAACTCTAGTTGGGGTTTTGGATTTTTTTTTTTCTTCAAAATTCATTTGTTTCTACAACTCAATTTCAAATGTACATAATTTTTTTTCCTTCTATTTTTAGAAAATTTGAATTTTAAAAGTCCATAATTTTCTTATTTAAAGTCGAAATTATATGATTTTTATGTCTAAATTCTTACAACAACGAGAGAAACGAAAGAAGATCTATATTGTAATTCTTTTTAAACACACTTAAGGTTTTACACTATTTATATATCACATTTTATTTTTAATTTACATTTTAATCAAACATGAACTCATTTCTAATAAAAGAACTCCAACTCTAATCCATTGGTATTTCAACTCTAATAAAAGAACTCTAACTCTAATCAAACATACATTTTCAAACATTCAATTTCAAATGCATATAATTTTTTCTTCTTCTATTTTTTGAAAATTTCAATTTTAAAATTTCATAACTTTCTTATTTCAAGTCGAAATTATATAATTTTTATATAATTATTCTTATAAAAAAAAATAAAACAAGATTTATATTATTATTTTTTTAAACACATTTAAAATTTTATAATATTTATATATTATATTATATTTTTAATTTACATTTCAATCAAACTTATATTCTCGATCGTTCACTCATTTTTAATAAAAGAACTCGAATTCTAATAGATTGGTATGTCAAACAGACGCTCGTGAGGAGTCATATATGTGTGTGTATATATATATATATATATATAGCTAATTATTTTCATTAATTATATGCTTTTTCATGTGAAAAAAATAATTATATTCTTTTTCGTACGAGGCCCCAGACACAGGTTTGGCAGAGTATATTGCAGGGAATAATAAGGGATAATGGCACAATACTGGTCAATTTTTGTAAACTGTTGAACGTACACAACACTATTCCATGCTTGGTTGACATATCAAACATCAAACATATCTTTTCTTTTTCTTTTTTTTTTTTTTTTCTTTCGCCTTTTTCAGAAGGGATAAAGGGGATTTGTTTCACGAGTTCTTTACCAATTGCCTGGAATGAGGTATAAATCCGATCAACTGAAAAAGTTCAAGAAAAGGCACCTTCAAAATAGCGTGAGATAATAAAGCTTAAGATATTTTTGGTTACATCAAAATTGTAAGGTAAATTAATTGTGTAATTAACGTAAAAATCTCATATCATCAATTAGATTGATATAGCAATAAAGATATATTTCACTATTTTATTTTCAATAGTTTTGATTTCCATACTCGGCAATCCTAATATAAAATTGTGTTAAATTCTTTTCCCTCTATGCCTCATAATCTATAGACAATGAAGATAAAAGACAAGATAGTACAAATGACTTGTTTTTATTTTTAACGAGCGAGAAAAAATGTCTCTTTTATTTTGCTTCTTTATCAATCACTGTATGTTTTTATTTATTTATTTAGATTTTTAAATTTGAAACAAATAGTGCAAAAGAAATGGTTACAAATAACAAGGTACAATTGCTAATAAAAACTGTATAAAGAAATTATGTTCAAACGTCCGACTTTGAAGAAAGTCTTTTAGCCAACAGATTTTTTTTTTTTTAAATTTCGCTTTTGTTTTGTTTTGTTATTTTTATTTTTATTTTTTGCTTGAATCTCAGAATAATTACCAATTGATATATATGCCCTATATATTTGGATGTTAATATGATATGATGTTTATTAAAAAAGTACTTTATATTTGTTATAATGTGATTGTAAAGAGAATCTATCAACATTTTCACATCTAATATCGTATAAAGTTCGTATTTCCTGACGTCCAATTTTTTTTATAAAAGTTTAATTATAGTTGAATACCAAAATTGTAAGAGAGTTAATTGTGGAAATTTAATAAAGACAAAACTTTGCTTACTAATTGGCAACAAACTTATGGTATAGAGACGATCTTCATGTATGATGATGTAAAAGCCTGCACTCAATTCTATTAAGGTTCCATTTAACAGACACCGTTACAATGTCGCATAATTATTTTATAATAAGAAAAAGATTTGAAGTGGGACAATTACATAATATCGAATACTAGTGAATGATGGTAGATCTACAATTGCTCACTCGCAACTTATGGTGCTAGCATTCAAACAAATTAAAGAAAAAAATGAATATATATATATATATATATATATCTTGTTAGAAAATTCTTAAACTAACTGGTTTTTAGTCACATATTTAGTCTTCTTTAAGTTAATTTTTTGTTTTTGTTTTAATGAAATAAGATTTATAACTCTTACTTATTAAAAAGAAATAAAATCACTATCAGGTTTTGAACTTGAGGGTTCAAATTCTCATTTCTCTCTTACCCGCTGAGCTAACCCCAACAAGATAACTGATTTGTCTAAACCACATATTGATGACCTTTTAGTAGGTGTATGTGAGTGCGTGTGCGTGCGCGTGTATTTTTTATTTTTATTTTTATTTTTTAAGGTTGTAGTTTTTCTTTTATGAGCATTTTTTCCCCTCTCAAAATAGTAGCAATTGATTCTTCACTTAGCAAATTCTTCCGTACATAAAATTTGAAACTCAAGACTCGAAATCTTATCCAACGTCCAAGACATTCCAAAACTGTCATTTTTGCCATTAATGGAGTGGAGACAAGTAGCTTACACGTCTCTGCCTCTTTTTATATTAGCCTTTGATATTTGGGAAAGCAAATAAATGACACAAATTTAGAGACTATTATACCAATATAATACAAAAAGTTAATATTATTAAACTAATATGACACAAAAAGTTGATACTATATCAATATGACTCAAAATTAAACTAAAATTAGCTAAAAATTTATATTATGTTAGTCAAGAGTGTAAAATTTATATTATGATGATCAATAAATTATAAAAAGGTGGTTAATTAGATAATTTTCTCTTGATTATTTTATTGATCCCTTTTGCAATTCTTTCCATTAAGTGGGTTGGGCTTTCAACTATGTTCAATTTGAATGGATATGAATTTGTTATGTTACATCTACATTCAAGACCGCTGATGGGCATACAAAGCCCATTTGAATGTGTTACATCTACATTCAACACATTAATTTGCCACTACATCAAAAATGTTTTTAATGAAAACAAATAACTTTTTAACTTTCACACTACCCTAAACTGTTATATCGTTATATAAATGGCCATTCTGTCAATAATCAGTTCAAAATTAAACGGTAACTATTATTTATTTTGGGATCAATTAAAAAATATTTAAAATATAACTCTCAATTTTAGTGACGGAACCCTTAACACCAACATCAGTGGTACTTGGTGGTAGTGACAAACCAATAGAGAGCAATAGGGAATAAGAGGCTTCATAAATGTTTTCTAAATCACCCTAAATAAAGAATGATTTTAAAGTCACCTTTTATGTGATGTTTTTTCATCTAATTTTTGACTGATAATTTATGGATGTATCATTTATGTGATAACATAAAATTTCGGGGTAGTGTTATATTTAAAATTAGAAATCAAGGATCAATGTATGATTAAGAGTTTAATTCGAAGGTCATTTGTGAAAAAAAATCAAAAGAAAAAAAAAAGAGCATTTCCCAAATTAATGGTACAACAAGCTTAAATATATAATTGAAATGGAGAGTACATCTATTAAAAGTATCCTTGTTAATTAGGGGGGGGGGGGGGGGGGCGCGGGGCGCGCGGCGAGATATCACGCATATATGTGTAAGATATTGAGCACATTGATTAATACGATGGGGAAAAATAACAAATAATATATATTATGCATGACACTCTTTTTCTTGTAATAAAACCATTGCCACTAATTCATGATCTGGACTATTAAAAAAAAAAAAAAAGAAATGATGTTTGTTTTTCAAAGCCAACTTGATTAATGATGTTGAAAGTTGAGATTGCAAAATGATTTTAGAATATGAAATGGGATCACTAAGAATATAACCATTCTTAATCATAGAAACCTCAAGCTATTATTACAAATTCGAATAATTTATTTTAATTAATTAAATTTTGAGCATCATCTAATATAAAATCGTCTTCTTTCAAAGTATTTATTGTTCTCCATCAAGTTTTTATGATAAATACAATTTTCCATTTTAACTAAGGATAGGTTAACATGGTTACTTTTTTTCTTTAACAGATAATATATATATATATATATATATATATACCCACAATATTTTTGTTGAATCAATACTCTCTTTTTTAAGTGATATTCTTTACTTTCTTTGTATATATAAGAACAATTGTTTTTTGTCTTTCTTCTTTACAAAGTCGCTAGTAAATATTAATGCACTGTTTGACATTTGAGTTTATCTTAAATTAAATTATACATTTTCATTTTGATTTTTATTTTTTTCTAAAAAATTAACAAAATTTATAGTTAGTTTTTGAAAAATCAACTAATTCCAATATTAAAATTTCATCTCCAATTAACTTACCAAACGAGAAAAATAAAAAAGAAATAAAAATACAAAACCACAAGGAAAAAATAAATTAATGCTTAGATGGGAGTTGAAGTTTGTAAGGAAAGATTATAATAGATTTACTATGCTAATATAGATTAAAATGTTTTATGATGCCGTAACGGCTCGAGTGGTTAAAAGGTAGAACACTTTTGATAATAATGAGTTTGGTATTCGTTTTCAGTTAGTTCTAGTTTATTATCTTGTTTTTTATGGCATTCGATTCTTATGCTTTAAATGTGAATGGTGAATTAATTTGGTTAGAGGAATATACTAACACTCGCAAAAGCTTTTATTTTACCTATGTTTTAAACTGTTAACAACATCTTTTAATCATGAACAAAATTTTTAAATGATAAACACAAACTAAAAAAAAGATATTTTTAAAAGAGAGCAATTGACATAAAAAAAAAAAAAAGAGGGGAGGAAAAAAAAAAAAAAAAAAAAGGTAAGAAAAAGATTGCTCACCTCTGCAAGGAACTAGGAACCTTCGTCAGGAAACGTTAATTTGCAGCAAGCGTTTAAAAAAAAAAAAAAAAAAAAAAAAGTGTCTGGTAACTTACTGGATTAAGATGCAGAAAACGAATTTACAAAAACACCCCTCCCATTCTCCGTAAACTCAGGTCTCTACTTCTTGTACCTCTCTGTCCCCGATCGGAAAACAGAAAAAACCAAAACCAAAAACAAAAACTAAAAAAAAAAAAAAAAAGCCCCGAACACTGACTGAAGAGAAAATAGATATAAAGAGGAGAAATACATCTCTGATTCGCCAAAAATGGCGGTGCTGGTTGATTGAAGCTGTCCGTATAGGTTTTCTCGATAAACTTCTAACTGTTTCCGTTCTCTCGGTTGTTGAATTTTTGTTTGATTTATTTGTTGTTTCGGTTTCAATCCGAAAATTGTTGATGAAAATTTTAAATTTTTATATATATATATATGTTATATTTGTGTATATATATCGGTTTTGATTGCGGAGTGTTGCTCGGATTCTTCTGATGATGTTTGGTTTGGTTTTTGGATATGGCTTGAATTGACCGGTAACAGTTTATTACATGCTGCTTGTTTGTTTCCTAAGGAAAAAAAAAAAAAAGACGAGATGAAGGAAAGAAAAATGTTTGAAGGACAATTAGATTTTCGTCATCTTTGGATAGACCTATGCACAGATGCTGAATCGATGGAATTTAGAAATTTTATTTTATAGGGATGGATAATCTTTTGATAGATTTTGAACTGCGCGTTGAAGAATTGAAGTTTGAGTGAACTGAATTAGTCGGTGAAATGTTGTTTGTTTGTTTTGTAGGAAAATGGAGTATAAGAAAAATGAAAATGTTTCGAGTTGTTGAGAAAGTGACCAAGTAGAAAAATAGCAATAAATTTATAATCCTCTTTGGTCAGACGATGCGTAGGTTGTGAATCAATTCAGTTTTTTTTTTTTTAATTTAGTTGTAGATTTAATCTTTGGATTTAGAGAGTGATGCTAGATTATTCTAGTGGTGTTGATAAATTCTGAACTACGCTTTAAACCGTGCTGATAATTGAAGTTTGAGTTATCTGAATCTAATTGATGAAATGTTGTTTGTTTGTTATCTAGGAAAATTGACTATGAGGAAGTGAAAATGGTTGGGTTGGTGAGAACGTAACCGAGTAGCATTTAAGGACCTTTGCATAGATGGTGAAACTGCAATTAAGATGACTAAATTAGGCAGTGTAAACACTTTATTAATGGAGTCATGGTTCTAAGATAGATTTGGTTTTTTCACAGATGGTTAGTGCAATGTTTTTTATTTATTTTTTATAAGAAAACTCCTCTTTTTGATTTAAAAACCAATTACAAAGGGAGAGGATAAGTTATCCTCAGGGAAGAAACTAAAAAGAGAGAGGAAATACAAATGGAAAACCAGAAAAACGGGCAAGACAGACCTCCTAGTGCAGTGATTATTATCAATGAAAGAATGGGATCTTGTACTTATTATATTTATGAGCTGAACGAGCTTTGAGCTTTTTAATCAAACTACAAGTTGTTATGCCCTGGGATGGACATCTTTTCCAAAATTAAAAAGATGAAAAAAAACTAAAAAAATAAAAATAAAAATAAAAAGCTTACATATCAAGTAGAATGCGAAAGCATATTTGCATGCAGATATACTTGGACAAATATGTTTTTCTTTCCTTGGATCCTTTTACTTTTTGTCAGTTAATACATAATCCTTATTGTGGAAATGTTGAAGTTGTGTGACCTTTTTTTTCAGATTATATTTATATATATTTATATATATATATATATTTTGTGTTGTCCTTGCATAACATATTTGAGGAAACTGCTCTCTGCCTCTTTATTCACCATCAAATTATTTATTTTAAATTTTCGGTGTGCCAAGTGTATTAAATGCGTTTTTCTCCTTTCCTGGATGCAGCTAAGCTTATGGTGACAAAGTTAGCCGACCATTCCCTTTTTTCATTTTACTTTCCTGATCACTTAAATGGATCCGCCTTTAGGCCAGGAGGGGCCTGCTATATTGCAGTTACACAAATGGGACCTTTCCCATCCGAAACTCAAGCTTTCAGAGTTTCGTGAAGCTTTTATTTCTCCTACAAGACAGCTATTATTGTTGCTCTCATCTCAGTATGAAGCTTTGCTGCTTCCACTGCTCACAGGTGAATTTAATACCTCTCCACCGCCTGTTCCTTTCATACATTGGGTTTTTGGATTTTGCTGTTTTTTCTAGCTTTGCTCGGTGCTTTCTTTGACCATGTTCTGGAATATCCTATTATTCTTAATACCTACGTACTTATGTCTGCAGAGGATGGTACAGCAACTACCGAAGTGGAGAATTGTTCTAGTGAAAGTGTTCATCATCGGCGTTCAGCTTCAGATTCAAGAAGGGATGATATGCCATGCACTTCTGGATCAGTATTAGATTTTGAAAATGGTTTCTCTTTTGAAAATGAAGCAGGATCTAAAAGGTACCCCTTTGTAGGTGATGTCTATTCTGTTGCCTGGGGTGTTTGTGGGGATACTTATAATCAACATAAGAATGCTTTATTTAGAGAGTTTTTATTTGTATCTGGAAGCCATGGTGTGACAGTTCATGCTTTTTGTAAACCCAATAGAAACACTGAAACATCCAGAAGTGCATCAGAGGGTGAGTTCGAGCTAGGTGGATGGGTGCAATGGGGTCCTTTTGTGACACTAATTCAAAAAAAGGAGCTAGAGGAATCTTCTAGTTCACAACATGAAAACAATAGGAATGTCGAGGATGTAAACACAACCAATGGAAATAGTGAAAGGCTGAGTCATGAGTTGTCAAGAGGTATTGATTCTAAGATATGGTTCGAATCTTTCTTCACAAAGGTTGAAGATATTGAATCTGATGGTAAAAGATGGACTGTATTCCCTGAGAAGTCATCATTTCCTTGTTCGACGAAGGTTGTTTCATTTCCTATTCTGAATGATAATTTGCCTTTTATGGACGTCCTATCCCACAACTCTTTGGTAAATAATGAGTACTTGAAGGAAAATGTTTGTGACGGAGAGGGTGATATTGAGTCGGATATTTTGTCTATTAGTTTTGGTGTTGGGATGAACAGTTTGTACAAATGCACTAGAGTGTTCTCCAGCGACTCACATTACTGTGTTGGATTTGCTTTGACCCTAAGGGATCATGCATGTGTCGATCAGAGTGATGAAGAAAGAAGTGTGTGCAAAAATGTGGTCCTGATTGCCAGGTTAGACAGTTTGGGGATCCACTGGGTTTCCTTGGTTAAACTTGAGGAAAATCAAGATATAGGTCTGCTGGTTGAATGGGCAGATTTTTGTTTTTGTGAAGATCTTCTTGTTTCTCTCAACTCTTCTGGTCTTGTTGTTTTTCACTCTGCAACGTCAGGTGAGTATGTTGCACATCTAGATATTTTAGAAACTTGTGGAAATAAACCTCAGTTGACTTTGCAGGAGCAAGACAAGGATAAATATAATAAATCTGTTGGTGGTAGAGTATTTAACAGGTTGATAGTTGCTTCGCAAGCCTCCCTGTTAGCTGCAGTTGATGAATATGGCGTAGTTTATGTGATACCTACTGGTCACTGTCTTGTGGAAGGAGGACAAACATATGAGAAATTGCTTCCAGATTTTCAGGATCTAGGACTGGGTATGCTTGCTGGTTGGGTGGTTGGTGGTTCCAATATAGGTTGCCAAAGGGTGTATTGTGACTTTTCTGGTGGTCAAAACTGTAGTTTATCGTTCAAGAGGAAAGGATGTCTTTCCTTCTTGGATGATGATGGAAATAATGCACTTCCCAAAATTCAAGACCAGAACCTTCATGGAAAAGGGAAGCAATACACACCATCTTTAAGCGGTTTCTCTGCTGCTTCAGAGATAACCAATGAAACACGTCATGAAAGTGAACTGGAGTCACACCCTATACGCAGAATCTTTCTTCCTACTTTCAGAGTTAACGTTGATGATTCTATCTGTTTTTCTCCTTTTGGTATAACCCGGCTCATTAGGAGGCACAATATGAAGGGTCAGAATAGCTCTCAAATTGTTCATTTCAATCTTCATGCAGAGTCGGCGATTCGTGATGATAGCTGCCTGTCTACTGAGGGTGAAATGCTTCTTCTTGAGGGAAGAAATGAAGTTTTTGTTGGAGATGCAGTTGGTTGCGCTTTCCAGGGGTGTTTGTACTTGGTGACAGACAGTGGGCTTTCACTGGTTCTTCCCTCTGTTTCAGTTTCATCTAGTTTCCTAGCTATTGAATCCATAGGGTATAGGCAGTGGAGTATCAATTCGGGCGTTGGATATCAAGTAAAGGACAATTTGAAAATGAGAGAATCCAAACAGCCTTGTTCACCCTGGATTCTTGAAGTACTGGACAGGGTTCTTCTGTATGAAGGAATTGAAGAGGCCGACCGCTTATGTTTTGAAAATGGTAAGAATAACAGTTGGTCCATAATTTCTGGCTTTTATTTTCATAATTGTTGCTTGAGCTGTTTTTACCGAAAGTTAAAATTTAGCATGCGTTTGGACGCACAATCCAAACCTTAGAATTACAATCCAATTTTTGTCTTTTTCCCTTAGCTTCACTGTTCACATAGTTTTGTAATTCAAACTTTAAAAGTCCATAACTTTGCATAGACAAGTCCAAATGAGATGATTTTTTTTAAAATTGTATAGAATTCAAGACGAATGAAACAAGCTCCATATTGATTTTTTTTTTTCCGAACACATTTCAAGTTTTTACACTTTTTAACTCCAGCAATTCAAACTCCTCGATAAACACACAATCAATCTAAACCCAAATTCTACAATCCAAATCTTAGCACCAAATGCATTTAGTTCATATTTGGAATCTTTTCTAGATCAATCTTTGTTTTCTACTTTAAACCCTGTTGGTTGAAATGAGTTGATAACAGTCAATTGACTACTTGAATACATTTGAAGCTTTTACGATGCATTTCTAGGTTGTATTGCATTTTTATTTCTAAAGGATTTCCGTTATAGCATTTAGTTAGGGATCTTTAGTAGGTAGAAACATGCTCTAACTATGATGACATTGTTTGAAAAATATAAAATACCATGTACTAGTCATCTGTTATGATGGAGTAATTATCATTTTCAGTGCAAAAGTCTCGCTTAAGGGAATCTCTAGTATGAAATGTTTTGAAGTTGTAATTTTAGCTGTGACAGAAATCAAATTCTTGCCCTTTTCGACTATAGATCCGGAAATTTGAGCCATAATGTAGACATTTCTATTTTTTACAAGGGAGTTGCATTTAAATATGTCCTTGACATTTCATGGATGATGATATTTCAAATTTCTTCATGGCTGAGTTTCTTCTTTTGCAAGGATGTGTGCCTGTAGTGATATTTTAATGATCAGCTCAGAATAACAAGATTCGAGGCAATGGAGAAAAAGCTACATAAAATGATCTACTTTTACAAATATATCACTTATGTATGATCTACTAAAGAATGTCAATCACTGTTAAGGATATCTAACTCTAAGTAGAATTCTTTTATATCTTCTTAATGATAGTAGAGGTGTCTGTTCTTGATAAATTGTTTTCTTGTTATTATTATTTTTGTTACTAAGATTCTTTTGATTATGTAAAAATTAACCCATGAACACATGCTCATAATATCCTTTTAAGACTAATATGAGTTTCTTGAATGACTGAACAAAATTTTCCCTTCTATTGCGTGTCAGTATATTTAAACTTTATTATGCACTTGTGGGAAGTGGCCAACTACTTGGCTATTTTTCATGCAGTCCTTATGCAACAAAGCCAATTGAGATATTTTGTGTGGATACAAGAAAGGAATTCTTACTTATCTACAGGTATAACTTTTTGAACAGTTGGGGCCTTCCCTTTAGCGGTAGAGTTGACTTTGGCCCTTACCACCAATTCTTGGATCCCAGTATTTTATTGGTAAGGCTGAGATTAATCAAGCAGAATTGTACCCAGAAAAGGAACCCACCCAGTATTAGCTGCTATAGAGCACCTATTTCTTACAAACGCTCGTTCAAATTTTCCAAACTGCTATTGCCAGTGGTTGATGTTTTGCTTGTAGAATTTAGTGGAGCTGCTGCGCATTATAGAATTTCTATATAGGTTCATTCCATTATTGACATATCAATAACTGCCTTACAGGGTGGGATATGAAAATATGTCGGATGCGTCGATTGCAGCTTGCATTGAACTACTTGCAATTTGATGATATAGAGCAGTAAGTGCCTTTCTGCTACATCGTTTTTTTATTGCTTTTGCCAAGGTCTAATGCACTTTCTTTCTTGCTTACATAATGTAGTGTTTGTATTTCCATTATAAAATAAAATCTAATTGTAGGGGTGTACGCATCTTTTAAAGACTCTACTCGTGAATGCATACCTGATTAGCAGTAAGGAACTCTCAAAATTGATAGATGGCTTATACTTGAAGACAAATTGGTGACTAGAAGTCATCCACATTTTTTTTAATAGAATTTATTGATAAATCAATCCATTATAGGGAAAGGAGGATCAGGTATCCTCAGAAAAGCAAAATAGAAAACAAAACGCAAAAAATAAAAGATCTGATCATCCTGGAAAACCTCAGACAGTTATCTTCCTAATACATCCATCCAATTTAGGATTATCAGAGAAAAAGGAATAGGTTTAACTGTCCTCTTAATAGCTTAAAGGAAACGTGGTATTAGAAAAACTGACACCGCTTTGTTCTTACTATCCACTTGTTGGGCTCTATAATTTAAATCTATCATGTGCTGAGACCTTTTGTAATGTATTGCTCTCTTTTGATGGTGGTGTGGAGCTAAGGTAGCATCAATACTGGAGAACGGTTAACAGGTGCTACCAGAAATGAAATTTATCTACTTGTCTTAGTGACTCCGAATAAATGTGTAGAACTGAAACCAAATCGATGGGATCAACCTCTATGATACTCAAATCCGAAAAATTTCTTTACAATCTATGGCCTCCTTTTTGCTACCTAGCAATTATATTATCCATAGCCTGAACCATGCATACATGTTGAAATGTAAATTTGGTTTTATTGTTGCATGGTACGTGTTTTGATGAGAGATACCAACTAATAATTTCTGTGTTCTTTTGGTAATTGGCCAGATGTTTAGAAATGCTTGTTGCCGTCAATTTGGCAGAAGAAGGTATCTTGAGACTGCTTTTTGCTGCAGTTTATCTGATGCTTAAGGTTGGCAATGATAATGATGTTTCTGCTGCATCAAGGTGAATCTCTTTACCAATTTTATGTTCGTTCCTGTGGGTGTGCCACGATAATTTGGCATTGTATTCCTTGGCCCCTTGTATACTGTTTCCTTTTCCTTTTTCTTCATCTTATTGGGCGTGAAACAACATGTATTACTATTGTGATTTTGAAAAGGGAAAAGGATAAGCGCAATTGTTTTTTTTTTTTTCCCTTACATGTATTTTCAGTTACGTTCATATGAATAGTTGTTTGGAACCTCACTTTACTTCTTTCCGTGTTTTAGGCTTCTTGCCTTGGCTTCCTGCTTTGCGACCAAAATGATCCGTAAGTATGGATTGTTACAGCATGATAATGATACGTATGCATCACCTAGTCTTGGGGATATAGAAATTCTCTCTCTTCCACCAGTCTTACCTGATAGGTTACCAAATGAAGTGGGAACTTCCAGAGGACTTAGTGAGATGGCTCGTTTTTTGGAAATAATTCGAAATCTGCAAGCTCGTCTTAGTTTGAAATCTAAGAGGCCAGGCCAAGGACTGGTAAGATTTGTGATTCTTCTATTCCAGCTGCATTTACCATGCATCTTATCAACAGAACGTTAGTCATTCTCCTTTCTTTAATCACAGTTAGATGGCGGGGATGAATCAAGACATGTGGCTGCAGATTTTTCACAGGATGGGTCCAGACTTTCAATTGATCCCCAGTCTCCTGAGATGCTAAATCAAAATGATAGTTCTCTTCCTGTGCGCTATCAATATGCTGAAAATCTTGCTTGGACATCTACAGATCCCAAAGCCCAATTGGATGCAGAGAATTTACAAGAAGTGTCTGCTCTTGTGCCTCGTGAAGAACCCTTTGAAAATAAAATTCTTTCTTTGGAAAATCCTAAGCAGATGATTGCACGTTGGAAGGCAGATAATTTGGACCTTAAAACTGTGGTCAATGATGCTTTACTCTCTGGACGTCTGCCCTTAGCAGTTCTTCAACTTCATCTTCATCATTCACGAGATTTAATTGCTGAAGGAGAGCCTCGTGATATTTTTAACGAAGTCCAGGACGTTGGAAGAGCTATTGCATATGACCTATTTTTGAAGGTAACTTGTTAATGGTTATTACAAATAAAAATTGGTCATCTTTAATCACTATTGTCAACATACAACAGGGTGAAACTGGACTTGCTGTTGCAACGTTGCAAAGGCTTGGAGAAGATGTTGAAACCAGCCTCAAGCAGTTATTGTTTGGAACAATGAGGAGATCTCTTCGTGTGCAAATCTTTGAGGAGATGAAAAGATATGGTTACCTGGGATCACATGAGTGGGAGATAATGGATAGAATTTCACTTGTTGAGGTATGTAAACTATATGAGTCACACATCTTGCAATTCCTTGTAGTGTGATTTCAGTTGAAGCACATATGATATTTTCGCAACTTCAAATTGACTATTCTTTTTCCCTTTTCTTTTCAAAAGAGCCTCTACCCTAGCATTAGCTTCTGGAAAACGTTCATTGGACGCCAGAAAGAATACACGAGGGTTCCAGCAAGTTCACAATCAGGAAGGAGAAATTATTTGCGCCTGTTGCCTTCTAGTGTGTGCAACAATTTTGTCCTCGAGTGTAGTGAAGTTGATGGAGTTGTTTTAGGTTCATGGGCAGATATCAATGAAAACCCTTCTGTTCCTGTGGTTGATGACGATAATGTTGGTGTTGGATACTGGGCTGCAGCTGCTGTCTGGTGCAATGTCTGGGACCAAAGAACAATTGATCGTGTAAGCTATCTTTTGTATAATTTTCCCACTTGTGTTTCCAATCTGTGTTACTGCTATCTCTTTCTTTATTTTTCTTGTTTTGCCTGTAGATACTTTCTGCTTTTTGAGGATCTCTCATCCTCTCTCCTTTCTATTTAGTTTTTCATCAATGAAAGGATTTTTCTTATCCAAAAATATCCAGATATTAGAAAATAATTCCACCAAGACGAGCCAAGTCCTAACTCATTTTTAAAGATTGTAACGATTGTTTTCTTGATTTTGATCGACCTTTTGAATTTTTGTACAGCCCTTTAACCTTGTCTAGGGAAAGGGACATTTCTTGTTTGATTGTAATATTTTTTGTTGTTCACTCTCTGAAAATGTTGATTGGTTCATAAATCTCTTCCTGTACAGATAGTACTGGATCAGTCTTCAGTTATGGATGTTAACGTACTATGGGAATCACAACTAGATTACTACATGGGCCGTGGTGACTGGGAAGAGGTCTCTAAACTGTTGGACCTAATTCCTGAACATAGCTTAGTAGTTCGAAGCCTCCAAATCAGCTTGGACAATCTGCAGCCTGGTCCAGCAGTAGAATGCGATCCTGGATCTTCTAAGCGGGCCAATTACATGTGCTCTCTTGAAGAATTGGATGCTGCATGCACGGATGTTCCTAATGTAAAAATTTTAAGGTTACCGCCTAATGATGTGGGCTCTACTTGGTTAAAAATGCACATGGAAGAGAAGCTTGGGAAGAAACTTATTTTTCTAAAGGAATGTTGGGAAGGCACTGAAGAGATAGTACCTCTTATCGCCCGTTCAGGCTTTATTACAAGCAGATATGAGATTCCTCTAAACGATGATTTTGTTGAGAGTTTGCCAGATCTGAAGTTAGCAGATGGTGGAGCTATTGATACTGATACGGTGCAAGCTCTTCATAGAGTACTTGTACATTACTGTGTGCAGTGCAACTTGCCAAACCTTTTGGACCTTTATCTGGACCAACACAAATTGGTTCTAGATACTGGTTCACTTTCTTCACTACAGGATGCTGCAGTAAGTTCCTAAAATTCCAGTGAGCGATATTATACGTGTCTTGTGTTATTGTTTATATGCAACTTTAAGGTTTCATTTGTGTGTGAATCGAATGAACTTGCCATTGAAACACAATAACTGGGCATTGAACGCTTATCTTTGTATAGATGATTGCCAATGTGAAGAACATATGGATATGTTTCTTGCCTTTTTTTTCCCTCTCTTTTTGATGCGCAAACATGTTTTTATTTTTAACATTTTGATGTAATAATTTCATGCACCTTTCCTTGCCTATTTACACTTTCATCATTTGAGCTTTCTTTATAAAATAAAAGCATTTTTTATGCTAGTTTCAGTTTACAAGTGTATATTTTAGTTCGTTTTCCTTTATGTTATTAGCCCTAATATTAGGATGAAAGCTCTCTGATAGTGTTACCTAAACATTTTAAGTCTTGTTTGTTAATCAGTCGTGACATACTATCTTTGTATCTAATTTTATGGGTTTTCTGTTCATCGAATGCATTTTCCCAGGGAGATTGTGAATGGGCAAAATGGTTGCTCTTATCTCGGGTAAAGGGGCGCGAGTATGATGCGTCATTCTCTAATGCTCGTTCAGTAACATCCCGTGGTTTAGTTCCTACTACAAATCTTAATGTTCCTGAAATGGATGAAATTATTCGTACTGTTGATGACATTGCAGAAGGAGGGGGAGAATTGGCTGCTTTAGCAACGCTAATGTATGCCCCTGCCCCTATCCAGAATTGCTTGAGTAGTGGTGGCGTAAAGAGGCACATTAATTCCTCAGCCCAGTGCACACTGGAGAACCTCAAGCCCACGTTACAAAGCTTTCCTACATTGTGGCGCACGTTTGTGTCAGCATGTTTTGGGCAAGATTCAACTTTTAGTTTTTTGGATCACAAAGCAAATAATGGTTAGCTTTCAGCCTTAACCTTTTACATGGATGTGTTATACTATACGTATTAATGTTTAGTTTGTATTATCATAGCTGCTTTAACTGTTGCTTACAACGTACAACATGGTGCTACAGTTTTGTCAGACTATCTAAATTGGCGTGACAACATCTTCTTTTCTTCTGGACATGATACTTCACTACTTCAAATGCTCCCTTGCTGGTTTCCTAAGGCTGTGCGAAGATTGGTTCAGCTTTATGTCCAGGTTTTCTTTTGTTTTTGTTGTGCATTAAGTTGTGATTTGTACCTTTTGCGCTCTCTATATAGTCCCATGTCTTTTTCATAAATGAATAGGCTTAAATCAGTTATTTTATGAGTTGCTTGTAACCAATTGAGCTTTCTCTGCACTTTATATAGCATTTTCATGTGTTTTATTTGGGTTAATTATTGGACTAACCTTGTTTGCATGGTAATATAGGGTCCTCTTGGTTGGCAATCACTATCAGGTTTGCGACCTGGAGAAACTTTGCGGCATAGGGAGATTGATTTTTTCGCAAATGTTGATGAGCATGCTGAGATCAATGCAATCTCATGGGAAGCAACCATCCAAAAGCACATTGAAGAGGAACTCTATGATCCTACACTTGAGGTATGTGTTCTCATTGCGTTTTTGAAAAGATAACTCCTGTTCTATACATTGTTAACAGTTTGAAAGAAAAGCATGCTTCCGTTCATATCTAGGACACATATATTGTTTAATTGGGTAGTTTGCTATTGACAATTTACCCAAAATGGCAAGAGGAAAAGGAAGGAAGAAAAAAATAATATCTTTAGTTCTAGTAATCATACGGACTTTAGAGAATCTGGTTTGAGTAGAGTTACAATGATGACATTTTATTCTCTCAATGTACCTCTTATTATTTTTTCTTTGGCCACATGTTTCTAAAATGTAGTGTAACTAGGGCTTCCTACATGATTCTGAAATCTTTTATTCATCCCAAAAAAAAAAAAAAGGAGAGAGCGAAATCTTTAATATGACATTATAGTTGCTTCTCATCTTTGTATTGGCTTAGGAAACTGGACTTGGTCTTGAGCACCACTTGCACCGAGGACGAGCCTTGTCTGCTTTTAACCGTCTTCTCGGTATTAGAGTTCAAAAATTAAAATCAGAAGGGCAGTCAGGTGAATCAACACATGGACAAACAAATATCCAGTCAGATTTGCAAAGACTCCTTGCACCTCTAACAGAAACTGAAGGGTCTCTTCTTTCATCGGTAAGGATTGATGTCTCTCTATTTTGCTTTATTTCTTTATGTCATTAATTTGTTCATTTTGAATCCTTTTATAAGAAATAATGTACAATATTTCCAGGTATTCAGGATTCTCCTTTGTTGCTTTCATATTTCATTTGAAAGCTTTAGCATCATGTTCTAGATTGTTTTCACCTGTTCTAGGTTGTTGTTTTGTGCTTTGTTTTTTCTTTTTGTTTTGTGTTGTTTTGTTTTGTTTTTGCTATTTCCCAGTTAATTGCTCATATTCCTTTGGTTTTTTTGTTCTCATATTTTCCTGATAAAAGTCTGATTCTGTTTCTTGTCATAATAATATTAGTAATAAAAACAAATAACTATTACATAACATTGAGAGTCATGTTATTTTTTTTCTTGATGTTACTGAAATCTGTCTTGAGCATTTCTTTTG
Source organism: Ficus hispida (assembly GCA_025413025.1). Taxonomy (NCBI): domain Eukaryota; kingdom Viridiplantae; phylum Streptophyta; class Magnoliopsida; order Rosales; family Moraceae; genus Ficus; species Ficus hispida. The sequence goes on from CM046365.1 coordinate 2,275,003, forward strand.
GCACTTTAACTTTTTAGGTTATGCCACTTGCTATTACGCATTTCGAGGATTCCATCTTGGTAGCTTCATGTGCTTTTGTCCTGGAGCTTTGTGGTTTATCTGCTAGCATGCTTCGTGTGGATATTGCTGCCTTGAGACGGATATCTTCTTACTACAAGTCCAGTGAAATCAATGACACGGGATCTGCATTTCATGCAGTTTCCCGTGAAGGTGATATAGTGGAGTCTCTTGCTCGAGCACTGGCAGACGATTATCTGCATCAGGATAGTGCAAGCATTACAAAGAAAAAGAAAACTCTGAGTTTAGTTGCTGGTAAACAATCTTCACGAGCCCTCATTCTTGTCCTACATCATTTAGAGAAGGCGAGCCTCCCTCGGATGGTGGATGGAAATACATGTGGATCTTGGCTTATGAGTGGAAATGGCGATGGAGTTGATTTGAGATCCCAACAAAAAGCTGCTAGCCAGCACTGGAATTTAGTTACTGTTTTCTGTCAGATGCATCAACTTCCCTTGAGCACAAAATACCTTGCTGCACTGGCAAGAGACAATGATTGGGTATGTTTCCATTGTAGTGGATTACAACTGTGAAATTCATCATAATCAAATCTTATTATGCCACTTATGTTTTATTTTTTCTTTCTTTCAGGTTGGATTCTTGTCTGAAGCTCAGTTAAGAGGGTATCCTTTCGACGTGGTAATCCAAGTGGTAAGACATCACAGTTCTATGTTGTTTAGAACTATAAATATCTAACATAATATAAAGTTGCAGTACTTATCCTGTTACATCTCAATTTTTCAGGCATCGAAGGAGTTTAGTGATCCACGTCTTAGAACCCATATATTAACAGTTTTGAAGAGCATGCAATCAAGAAAAAAAGCCAGCACCTCTTCTTATACAGATAACTCAGAGAAAAGGACCGAAACTTCCTTTTCAGATGAACAAATTTGCTATCCTGTTGAACTCTTTAGAATTTTAGCAGAATGTGAGAATCAGAAAAATCCTGGAGAGGCCCTCTTGAAGAAAGCGAAGGACTTATCCTGGTCGATTTTGGCAATGATTGCATCATGCTTTTCGGATATCTCTCCATTGTCTTGCTTGACAGTGTGGCTGGAAATTACTGCAGCGAGGTTTCCAATGATGCCTATATATATGAATAATGCTTTCTTGGTTGCGCTTTTGATGGCATTTTGTTTATGATATACTTGAGCGGTATTGCATTTTGAAGCAAAAGCGCCATATGAATTTATCTCCTGCTTCTCGTTTTAAAATTTTTGTGGGTTTTAACACCTATACCCCCTTGTACTTCTTGGTTGGGCACTTTTGTCCCCAAACCTTTTTATTTTTTATTTTTTGGCAATTTAGTCGCTAAATTTCCAAGTAGAAATTAACTCCAACTATTAAAGTTCCAGGGATACGAGTGCTAAAAACCATCTTCTCTTTATAAAACTGTTGTTTTTGAAAACTTAAAGAATGTAGTTCTTACTCTTGGCTTTATTTCTTTCAGAGAAACATCATCCATCAAGGTAAATGATATTGCTTCCCAGATTGCCGATAATGTTGGAGCAGCAGTTGAAGCTACTAATTCTCTGCCAGCAGGAAGCAGATCCCTTACATTTCATTACAACAGGAGGAATCCAAAACGTCGACGTATTATGGAATCCATACCAGGAGATCTCTCCGATGCTGCAGTTACCAATATTTCAAGTAGTCCTGCGGGTGCTCAAGCATTTGTTGCACAAGGTTTTATGGTTGAAGAGGACAGAAAAATAGAAATTTGTGACTCTGATGAAGGGCAGGTTTCTTTATCCAAGATGGTTGCAGTGCTTTGCGAACAGCACTTATTCTTGCCTTTACTAAGGGCATTTGAAATGTTCCTTCCTTCATGTTCTCTCCTACCTTTCATACGTGCTCTTCAGGTTTGTGAGTGACCTATTTGCCATATCTTTTACTTATAATATTGAGAAATAAGAGAATCAATGTATTACTCTCTTTATTATGGTTTGACTGTGTGGCGCTACGTGGGTACTTTTTACCACCCATGATGCACCTCTAACTTGCGGAACATGCATCCTCGTAACTTTGGATGCATGGTACATTGTCTGCTTACACCGCTGTTAATTGCTCTAGATAATTCATCTCTATGTTGAATGGGGTGGCTAGTATAGGCATGAATATGCATTCTTTCTAAATTCTTGTCCTTTTTCGCTTACTAGTGTGAATAGAGATTTATTTGAGACAGTAAAAGGAATTCTGTTATTTACCGGCTATTAATGTGATTTTAAACGAGAGTAATATGACATCCAAATTTTGTTCAGTGTTGATGCCAGCTAACCACCTCATTCAACGTGCCTTTCTTTTTTCCTTGGTAGATTCTAATGTTCTTGAGTAGGTTCTTACTAAGTTTTGTAATCATCCAATTTCATTTTCATCCTGATTTTGGAAGTGAATAAATACCATTGAAATCTAGATGAAGGCTAATCATCTTCTGTATTTTCTTCCCCAGGCATTCTCACAAATGCGCCTATCTGAAGCAGCAGCACATTTGGGTTCCTTTTCTGCCCGAATTAAAGAAGAGCCAACACAGTTACAGGCAAATATAGGGAGAGAAGGTCAGATTGGGATACCATGGATAAGCTCCATGGCTGTTAAAGCTGCTGATGCTACGCTTTTAGCTTGTCCATCCCCTTATGAGAAAAGATGCTTGCTACAACTTCTTGCTGCAACTGACTTTGGTGATGGAGGATCGGCAGCCACATACTACCGGCGGCTTTCTTGGAAAATTAATTTAGCCGAGCCTTCTTTACGCAAAGATGATCTTTTACATCTTGGAAATGAGACTTTAGATGATGCTTCACTTTTAACAGCATTAGAAAAGAATGGTCACTGGGAGCAAGCACGTAACTGGGCCAAGCAGTTGGAGACCAGTGGTGGACCTTGGAAATCAGCTTTTCATCATGTTACTGAGACTCAGGTACCAGTAAATTCCTATTTGAATTTTAAATTATTTCAAAAAATTTTTTATTATGCGACCAAGGGTTTGAAAATTGCGCAATACTAGGCTGAATCTATGGTAGCGGAGTGGAAGGAGTTCCTTTGGGACGTTCCAGAAGAGAGAGTTGCTTTATGGGGCCACTGCCAAACACTCTTTATCGGATATTCTTTCCCTGCTTTACAGGTGTGTTCTCTTTGTATTGGCACCTCGCAATAGTTCTCATTTGAGTATAGTGACCGACTTTGCTACACCTCATTAGAGCTTCAGCTTTAATAAGAATAAGTTGGGTGACATGGTAACACCATTTCCAATGGAGTCGTCAATGCCACAAAAAAACTCTGAATTCAATAGAACCCATGGCGGTGGGATCTGCCAGTGCATTAGGCCAACAAGACATGTCCATCTGTTTGAAAAACATAAGCCCCTTAGTACCCTGGGACAGGAGTCAAGGACGGCCCTACAACAAGAAACAGTAGCACAGGCTCAATGTAGTCAAAATATAATCTTTTTCTTGACTTTCCCAATTCATTCGTGAATAAGAATGAAAGGGATAGAAGCAATAACTTCTAGCTGCTGCTGATTATGGCGGCTGTATTGGCGTGGTGGCAATGAACAAACATCGATGGTGTATTCGACATAGCTTCTATTTTGTTCCCCAATGCATAGTTGCTATCTTTCCCTTTTTTTTCTTTTTTATTTTTAGGGGATGCATAATGCTATCTTAAGTGCAACTTTTGTCATTAAGTAAATAAGGTTTAGAATCAGGACAAAATTTTACTTTTGAAAAATTTAAAACTGGTGATATTGTTTGTAAGTGGAAAAGTTGGTTCATCAACCAATAAGCAATCAAATGCCAAAATTTGGCATATGCTATACTAAGTGTTAAATTTGGCACCGAGAGCCAACTGCGATGTTAAATATAGTATTGCATTGAAGAATAGTTTTCTTAGCCCAGTGTGAAATGCTAACATTGGCATAAGAATTTGGCGTTGCCGTCGAGATGCTATAACAAATGACGACCATTCCTTTTGATTCTCATTAAAATATTCCCTTATATACCTTTTCAATCTATATGCAAACCAATATTGGCGTACCTCTTGAAGCTTTTGTGACACATGGGTAATGGGTAGTATGACAGTGTGACCATTCTAATATAATTTGCCTTTAAATTTTCCAGGCAGGGTTATTTTTCCTTAAACATGCAGAAGCTGCAGAAAAAGATCTTCCAGCGAGAGAGCTTCATGAGTTGTTATTACTTGCTCTACAATGGTTAAGTGGGATGATCACTCTGTCCAATCCGTAAGTGATTTACTCCCTAATAAATTGGTCTCCGATTTCGTGGTCTATCAAGATAAAATGTTCTGACCTTTATGATACATTTTCAGAGTATATCCATTGAATCTTCTGCGGGAAATTGAGACTAAAGTCTGGCTCTTGGCAGTAGAATCAGAAGCACAGGTGAAGAGTGATGGAGAATTCAATATATATGGTTCCATGCATGACCCAACACATAAAAATGGCTCTAGTATCATTGACCAGACTGCAAGTATAATAACAAAAATGGACAATCATATAAACGCAAGCAGGAGTAGAACTAATGAGAAGCAGGATGTGAGGGAAAATAACCAGGTGCATTACAAGAACCAGTCAGATACTGGCTTTTCAACTATAGCAGGTGGACCTACGAAGGCTAGGCGGAGGGCAAAGGGCTATGGGGTGTTAAGACGGCCATTATTGGACCCGGTAGATAAAAGTATAGAATCTGACGAGGTTCCAAGTTCTCTCTACTTTAAAAATGACATGTCGCAGCTGGATGAGAATGTGAAAACAGGAATGTCTTTTTCTAGATGGGAGGAAAGAGTTGGACCCGCAGAGTTGGAAAGGGCTGTTCTTTCTTTGTTGGAATTTAGCCAAATATCAGCTGCTAAGCAACTCCAACATAAGCTATCTCCAGCGCAAGTACCTTCTGAATTCGTACTTGTGGATGCTGCTTTGAAGCTTGCTACTCTCTCAACTCCAAGTGAGCTAGTATATACGTCAATGCTGGATGAGGACGTAAAGTCGGTCATGCAGTCACATAACATACTGACTGACCAGCATCAAATTCAACCGCTGCAGGTTATTGTCCATCTCTCGCTTATCTGTATGAAGCATTTACTAGGTTTTGCTTTCGTTAATGTTTGCTGTTACTGATAGAATGCCTCTTCTTCACTCTGCATGTTTTATGCTTGTTACTCAGACAGTTGAGTCATGCACTTGATATTACCATATTAATTTGATCTTTAACTTTGCAAGTATAGGTTTTGGAGAGCTTAGCAACCAGTTTCACCGAAGGTCGAGGGCGTGGGCTCTGTAAAAGAATAATAGCAGTTGTAAAAGCTGCAAATGTCTTGGGTCTTTCTTTTTCAGAGGCATTTGATAAACAGCCAATTGAGTTACTACAGCTGCTTTCGCTTAAAGCACAAGAATCATTTGAGGAAGCATATCTCCTTGTGCAGACTCATTCTATGCCAGCTGCTAATATTGCTCAAATTCTTGCAGAGTCCTTTCTGAAGGTTTTTTTTTTTTTTTCTCTCTTCTAAGTGTTATCTTCATGTAGTCTGGTATTTTTTGTTGACACGTACGTGATCAGATTAGACCCATGTTTTTAGAACAGCAAATAATGTTTTATCGTTCTAAACTGTATTTTTTTTTATATCAAACCATGTAGCAATTGTGAAAGATTCTGTTGATCATGATTTCGCTTTTACTTTATATTAATTCCATAAGTTCGAAATTCATTGGCTTTCCATATGGAAAATTCCAATGTATTCGTAAATTTTCTTATTTTGGTTCGTTGCTTTCGTAGGGCTTATTGGCTGCACATCGTGGTGGATATATGGACTCTCAAAAGGAGGAAGGACCTTCTCCCTTGTTATGGAGGTTTTCAGATTTCTTGAAGTGGGCGGAGCTTTGTCCATCTGAGTCAGAAATTGGCCATGCGTTGATGCGTATGGTGATTACTGGACAAGAAATACCGCATGCTTGTGAGGTATAGTTATTGTGATAAGTTTATACCGGTATCCTGTTCACCAAGTACGTTTTAGAGGATTTGAATGGATGTATGCTTATCAAAAATTGATGCAAATCAAGTTATTTTAGTGTATTCATCAACCGTATGTTGCGATAAATGTAACATTAAACATTATAACATTATTGTATGATTTTATTAGGTTTGGCTTCATCATGAATGCTGTAACTTCAGTAACTTGTGATTTGTTCTTATTTTCCAGCGCATGTCTCATAACTGTGTCCTAAATAAACTTAAACCAGAATAAAAAGGAAAAGGGTAAAACTAACTGATTAGGGAAGAGAGAGAAAAATAGTAAAATTAAGTTGAGGAATAGTTAATACGGATAAGTAATTTTGTTGCTGGAAATTGTTATTTGCAGGTTGAGCTTCTAATTCTATCTCACCACTTCTACAAATCATCAGCTTGCCTTGATGGAGGTGATGTTCTTGTAGCCCTTGCCGCAACTAGGGTGGATGCTTATGTCTCCGAGGGCGATTTTGCATGTCTGGCTCGCCTCATAACAGGAGTGGGAAACTTCCATGCCCTAAATTTCATTCTTGGCATTCTTATAGAAAATGGCCAACTGGATCTACTTCTTCAGAAGTATTCAGCTGCTGCAGATGCAAACACCAGCACGGCTGAGGCTGTCAGAGGGTTTAGGATGGCTGTTCTTACATCGCTGAAGCATTTTAATCCCAATGATCTTGATGCATTTGCAATGGTTCGTATTTCCTTCTTGATCTCTTCTATAAAGTAATTAACAATCTGGTTAAACAGAGTATTTTCTTATTTCAAGTTTGTTTCTTTCTTTTCAGGTTTACAACCATTTTGACATGAAACATGAAACGGCTGCTCTTTTAGAGTCCCGAGCAGATCAGTCCTCCGAGCAGTGGTTTGTTCGTAAGGACAAGGACCAAAATGAAGATCTATTAGATGCTATGCGATATTTCATTGAAGCTGCTGAAGTTCACTCTTCCATTGATGCTGGCAACAAAACACGTAGAGCTTGTGCTCGGGCTTCCCTTCTTTCGCTTCAAATCCGAATGCCTGATATTCAATGGCTATACCTATCAGAAACGAATGCTAGAAGAGCCCTTGTTGACCAATCCCGTTTTCAGGAGGCTCTAATAGTTGCTGAAGCCTATGATCTTAACCAGCCAAGCGAGTGGGCTTTGGTACTTTGGAACCAGATGCTCAAACCAGAACTACTCGAAGAGTTTGTGGCTGAATTTGTGGCCGTGCTACCGCTCCAGTCTTCGATGCTTATTGATCTAGCAAGGTTTTATAGAGCCGAGGTAGCAGCCAGAGGGGACCAGTCCCAATTTTCAGTCTGGCTCACTGGAGGAGGATTGCCAGCGGAATGGGCTAAATACTTGGGGAGATCATTTAGATGCTTACTGAGGAGGACTCGAGATTTGAGGTTGCGATTGCAACTCGCTACATTGGCTACTGGGTTTAATGATGTGATCAATACGTGTTCAAAGGTGTTGGACAAGGTCCCGGAAAATGCTGGTCCTCTTGTGCTGAGAAAAGGGCATGGCGGAGCTTACCTGCCGCTTATGTGAGACAACGTTTTTGATGATCATACTAAATAGCGATGACAGCATTGGCGTCGATGTAAAGTGGTGAAACTTTTGTTGTCATTGAAATCTGTTATTTAAGAACCTGCACCAGGATTCTTGAATGATGGAGAAAATGAGTCGGAGTCTGGTGGGAGTGGGGTGGTGGCATACGGGCCAGTTTGGGAGAGGAAGAAAGATATAGAAATAGTTTCAGGATATGCAAGTTTTGGGATATCCTGAATTACTTGACAAGTTTGGAAACGACATGTAGATTAGTTTTGTTTTTTGGGTGGTCTTTTTCTTCTTGAAGAATATGTAGATTAGGTTAGTCGTTCCTAGAAAAGTTTTGTGAGGCGTTGATTCTGCTCTCTCATATATATATATATATATATATATATTTTTTTTTTTGGTTGAAATATGACATTTTGTTAAAGTTCCCTATTCTTTTATTGATATTTTGGGGCCAGTTATAGTCAAAATGGTTCACATCATAAGAGTGAATTTTGTAAGAACTGTACCAATTAATGTCCATATTTTTCTAATTATATGGTTCAGCTGAAGTGATTTACAGGGAGCTTGCTTTCCTATCCTTGAATACATATATAAATTTCAAATAAATAAATATATATGTATATGTAGAGTCTGACACAGGAACAATTAGGCTTAGAGAGAAGAAAATGAATTCATCGCCTCAGAAACTAGAGGGTGTATTCAGCATGGTGATTAGAATAAATTATGGTCTCCAAAATGCTTGTGCCGTCGTTCAGAATTACTCGTTTTATAAGCTAAATTATTGGCGAGAGAATTGAAGAAATACTGAAAATCTATCTTAGGTTTTATCCTAGTCAAAAACGCACACCACCTTTTCCTTGCTCTCTTTCACCGTGGTTAACCCCTAAAGGGGAAGAAAAGCTAGTTTGGTCCGTAACCTTTTTATCTCTTTACAAGGTATCTAAACTTTTTAAAATAAAACAATTTGATCTTTTTTACAACTAAAAGGTTAAAATTTTAACAAAAAAATATCATGTTAATCACAAATGATTTACCATTTAAGAATAATTAAGAAAAAAAATTATATGATTCAATTTACACTTATCATACACTTGATCTATTCCCTTTCAATTTTTAACTTTTGTTAGTAAAAAAACCAAATTACAACCTTTTCAAGAGAGTAGGAATTTTTTAGCCCCAAAAAAAAAAAAGATTGGGGACCAAAAAAGGTTCACGTTGGCAATGTAACTCCTCGTACATTTTTGGCACTTTTCATTTAGGAAAAGGGAGAAGAAAACAAAGAAAAACGGAGGGGTAAATTCCGTCAAATTTCATTACTACCCATAAAGGAGGAGGGAGGTTTTTTTTTTTTTTTTTTTTTTTTTTTTTTTTCAAGGTGAGGGACATGGATCCCATTTATTAAACAGATTTTTTTTTTTTTTTTTTTTTTGGTTGGGTGCTGGAATAGAGAGGTAAATTCCATCAACTTTCTTATTCCCAAACACCTTTAAGTTTTTACATTTCTCTTCCTTTTATTTTCTTTTGTCAGTTAATCCACTGTATAATTTCATTACATTGACGAGTCATTTCGTTCGTCTAAATTAAGAATGCCTCATTTAAATGAAAACGGTAGAAACCCCATTTGAATTTAACGTTTACACAACCAATGAAGCTGCTCAGAAGGTTCAAATAAAAAAAATTAAAACTACAAAAAACAATAAGAAAATCAATACTCGACTAATTGACTTCCTTTTGCAGGCAAAGGAAAACCTATCAATGTGAAGAATTAAAAATAAAAATAAAATAAAATAAAATAAAAAACTATGTTCCCAAACATTTTTGGACAACTAAGGAAAATGGAATGAAATACCTAAAGTTTCTACATGTAAGCCTCTTTTTAGTTCATCTATCTGTTAATCCTTCTTCTTTGAGTCTTCTTGAGGAATAGGTCGCCTCTGAGCAAGAAACCGCTTGGTGCTCTCAAGGACGCCAAAGAAGATCGAACCACCAATGCCAATCCATAGCACTCTTGGCCCAATTCCCTGCAGAAAAATATAGATAAAAAGACAATATGATAATGTTTTCAAAATGTTTTGTATTAGGTATGCAAACGGAAATACGAATTTTTTTAAAATAGTTCTGAGACCGTTGCTCAAAATTGTTTGGTCGTTTTTCTAGAAAGATTGTTTTGAGGATAAGAAGAAAATTGTAACCTTATTTGGTTATGTCTAAAAAATATAAGTCAAGAGTATTAAAATCCTACAAAATTAAAAAACGCAAACAAATGAGATTCCAAAAAGATCTTATATTACCTTCAATAGTGCAGTAGGTCCTTCTTCCCTCACGATAGTTTGAACACAATCAAAAATTCCTTTGTACTGGTTCGCAGATCCCTTAATTAAAAAAAATAAAAATAAAAACATATTATGGCTCGATACCCAGTAAATGTATCTACTTGTTTTGCATGTAGAAAAAGTTATCTATATATTTGTATACCTGCATGTATACCTAGAAGCAAATAAAAACTTGTGCCTGGGAAAAATGGCAAGAAACAGAATGGCTTACCTGAACCATCAGCCTAGTTTTAATCACATCAAGGGGAGTAGTTATAGCTCCAGTTATTGCACCTGTTAAAGTTTGATCTTCATCATGAGAGAGATTTCATTTAACCCAAAAAAAAAAAAAAAAAAGAAGGAACCAACTTCATAACGTAATCTAATCTAAATAACCCAACACTGAAAAAGGCATCCCCTTCAAGAATAGATGGAACAAGACGATTCAAATGAAACAGCTACAACAAGTAACTACAGATGGCTTTGAATGAAACCAATAGGTAAATGTCATCTTACCAGCAAAAGCGCCAATTAGAGCATTCTCGGGATCATTCAGGTCTCTCTTTGCCTGGCATTAGTTAAAACAGGTTAAACTCATCGACAGTGAAATACAGAAAAAATAACACAGACACGCATACGGAAGCACAAATAGGTTGATAGGTAATAGCTGGAGGTGTTTGTGACAAACAATCATAAGAATTTCTTTCTGGTTCAGCAATCCAAGATCTTTATTCAAATAAAGCAATCCAAGATCTTTATTCAACGCAACACTGACTTATATTATCTTTTATGGCCCCATTCAAGGAAATCTTAAAATATTTGAAACGATTCATACTATAAAACCTACTGGTCGCAAGTGTTTGATTGACAAAGCACGTTGCCAAGTCAAGAAACTACTCATTCAATATAAGTTTCATTGATTAACATAGCACGTTAATCAAGGGAAGAATGAAAATGTTGTCAAGTTTCACCAATATGTTCATTACACACCACTTGATATAAGCTTCATGATGAGGAGGAGCTTACCGCCACTTTATAGCCAATCCGAAGCTGCTCATATATGCAAAATTGAATTGCATCAAATGGCAGATCTCTCAGTAAAAAGGATCCATATCCCTGCAATCCGAAAAAGGTAAGAGAAGTTGTAAACATGATTCAAAGTTCAAAATTGCAATGACGTGCAAAAACATGGTACATTTGAAACCTCCCAAGTCCCATCTAATACAGAAACATGGTACGTTTGAGACTTCCCATCTAATATCTATACGTATATATGTGAACATATATGTATAACAACAATAAGAAAAGAATAGCTAAAAATCAACTCCGTTAATAAATAAATTAAGAGAGGAAAATGATACATTTTAGCATTTCCTTCATTAATTATTTTTAAACAAGGGGGCTTGAATTTGTGATGAAGGCGGGGAATCACATACCGCATAGAGTCCTTTAAAACCTTCCCTCGAAGCAATGAGGCGTACAGCATCAGGGGCAGAAGAAAATTGCCCGGTTTGCATCCTCTGCTTAACAACCTGAGTTATGTTGACTGGAAAGTCAGTCAACTAAAACAATTTTTTTAGTTTCTTTCCTAAAACACGGAAATGCAAAACAAGATTAGAAACCTCTGTTGGAACACGAATAAGAGAAGCAGCTAGGCCTCCTATAGCTCCTGCAGTCTGCATTATATTAACAATCAAGTAAGCTTATCTTTCCAGATAACTTGTACACCTAGGCTATATACATACATACATACATATATATATATATATATAATTTCACATAAATATGCATTGTTCAATTACTTTACTCACTCTCTCCCTCTCTCTGAAGATATTTTACACTCCTATACTGTGGGTATTTCACTTAGCCATAATCATCATTGGTGAAAGAGCACTTGATTAGTGAGCTATTACACACTCACTAATACACCAGTACAAAAAATTGTTGGTCTAGTTTATTCTTTGTCCCTCTCATCATGTACTATGTTCGGCTCCATTGAGTGCATTTCAAGCTCTTTTCTTTCTTCCTACCGTACAACAGTTCTAGTTGCCTCGTGAACACTTTTGATTTTCTTTCTGCCTTTTTTTTTTCCCCCCGAGAAACACCTCTGTTTTATTTACATTATTGGTTTCAGATGCCTTCAATTTGTTAATCTTATCATCATTCTTCAATTTGTTCCAAAACTATACATAACAATCATGATATGATATTGAAAAACAAAATGATTTGCGAGAATAATCATAGTTCAAATCAACTTTGACTAAACATTTATGAAAGTACTCTCTTTTTTGTGCCAGAAATACGGAAACTACTTAGAGAACTAAGTTTTTCCAAGTATAAATCACCTGGCTACATATTTCTTTTAGAGTTATTTTCCAACAAGAAACCTATTATTTCGACGGGTAATTCTCAATTTCTCTGCATATCAAATCATGTGGAGTACTAGTAATCAAGAAATGAGCGTAGTTCTCTCACCAAGTGAGCTACGGCAGTAAGGTTTTCAGGAAACATTCTCAATAGTTTCTGCTTCGTAGGTTCGTATATGCCTACAAAAACGGCAGAAGCCCTGCATATATAAATCGATACTTCTTATATACAAAACAAATTTTTTTCCAAAGAGAAGGGGAATACCAAAATACACAAAGTAACTGTCACCAAACAACTGGGATACAGAGGTCAAAAACACATATCCAATGTTTAAAATTACATGTGTCTAATCGTGTTGAAGTGTGTAAATTCTCCGGAGGTACTTACGGTAAAACACCAGCAAGGTTACCAGCCAATCCAGAATAAAGGCCCTTCAACACTATTTTTCCTCCACCTTGAGCAGCCTGTAACATGTTCAATTATGTAAATAAGAGTCATTCTCACCAGACATCTGTGGAGACAGAAATAATTTTTAGGAAAACAGAAATTGTAAAATGAAACTACTTGATATGCCATTTTATTATTTTCCTCTAAGCAAGGAAAAGGAAAAAAAAAAAATGCACGGCCATGGAAAAAAGGGATATATAACAGTAATTGCAGAAAGACAAAAATAAAAATCCACAGATGATGTATTCAGTTCTAATCCACCAAGGAATGGAATGGCAACTCAATGGTGCAGAAGTCTTTTGTTTGTATAAATTTTTTAATCATTACTACAAGTTTCTTGTTTCTAAACAATTACGCAGAATTCATAGGATAAACTTAAAAAGGCAAAAGTGCAAACAAAACACACAGAATTTGACATCGGATGATCCTACTTCTTTTGAAAGTTGGTTACAAATAAAATTCATATTTAACCTGCCTGCAGCCGTGTTTTTATAGTATCGATGGGGTATAAAGCTGTTTCAACGACAACACCAGCTGTACCTCCTGCTATGACCCCCTCTGCAAAATCCACCAGATTAGTCAAGAGAAAGCAGATTAGCATGCCAGATAGACATGATAAAAGTAAATGGGCAACATGAAAAATGGAAGTCATGATCCGCCTTCCTCTCTATCCAATGGATCAAAAGGAAGAGACCTATATCACAAGACCCGCTAATGGTAGCTTGGTCAGAACTAATTTACCTTATCATTGTGGGAATAATGAACATGAATGTGTAATCATCGACATTGACCAAACAGAGAATATTGCCTTTTTCATATAGGGTTTACTAAAAGTCTATCACCTCTTTCTATGAGAACTTCCTTTTATTGACAATGAAATCAAACGGAAGTCAAATGGCTATATTCTTTAAGGGTAATACTAAATTTTAGCACATAACGTAACATGTAATCGGGTTATATGAAGAACTTGAGCACCAAGCTATATTCTTTATGGGAAATACTAAATTTTAGCGTACCAAATAAAGTACGGAAAAAGTCAAATGGCTTTGCTGTTTCCATGTTGACAGCTGCAAATGGCTTCTTTTTTTCAAATGACAAGTTTTGCACTTTCTTGTTTCCTGCATCTGAAAAACCACATCACCTGCTCAAACTAGGAACAAACAATAAAATAGAATGTATGCATTACTAAGAGTTGACGAACATAAATCAAAATCAAGACCGCAAATAATTCTTCTGTCTGCATGTGAAACATGTGCTAAATTGTAAAGTAAAATTGTTGCTCTTGAGAACTTGAACCAAATCAGAAGTTACTTTCGTTTTGACTTTGACATGACAGGGAGCTTCATCCATAGTACAATGACACAAGTAGCAAAGTTAGAAAGGTAAAATTTCACATGTCCACAGCACAACACAGATTAGTAACAATGTCTTCCTAAAACGGGTTGTCCCTACTTCGTACCATTGATCAAAGGATGAGGGCAGTACCAGCCATAAAGTTTAAACCAATATTCGGTACCTCAAGATGCACAAAGAGGTTCAAAGTCAAAGGCCAAAACATAAGAATGAAAAATCCTGTCGTGTCTGAGTCATGTTGTGCATATGAACTAGACAAGTCTAATATTGAAACTTACCCAATTAAGCTTCAAGAAAAAGATCAAGTGAAAAAAAATATCCGAATTCTGAGACCAAAAAAAAAAAGAAGGCAACAACAATAAAAACAAATTGGATTCATGTTAAAGGACTCCTACATTTTTCCATTGCCCCAAATACCATACTTGAATATGCAGTATCTTCATTCAAGTCAATAGTGACAATGCCACCACATGTCACACCATAATAATTCCAAACCTAATATATAGGTTTACCCTTATATCCCACACCTTTATAAATATAAAACGACACTCGTAACCATTTTTGTACATTGTTATATCAACCGGTTGATTCCAATATATTTTGTCAGTGATACTTGTCCTTTGCACTCACAATTCTAAATAGTACCATGTTACAGGATTCTAAATAAAATATTGACTATGGGCATGTTGGATCTATCTGGCTGTCAGGCTTGAGACAGTATATATATATATATATATATATATATATATATTGTTAAGGAACAGAAAAATTGAAGAAATGGGGTTACCTGTAGATGGCAGGGCAGAACTTCTCCCGTCGACGGCAAGCGTCAAAGGACCCATTGCGGTCCACTACTCTATCCAAACACAAAAAAAAAAACCCCCTTTTATTTTTGGGAAAATTATTACATATCAAAACCTTAAAAGAGAGAGAGAAAAACAAATCTACTTTATTGCACGCATGCAACAGCCAAAACAACGATTTGGGATAGTAAACAGTAAGAAAAAAAATGCATGAAAAGAAAAGGAAAAGAAAAATGTTTTGTAGAACATCGAGAAATGTCCATGAGAGAGAGAGAGAGAGAGGAGAGAGAGAGCAGAGTACCAGAATGCAGAGGCCTCAGTGGGTTGTCAACAGAAGATGAGCAAATGGGTAAGAAGAAATTGTTAGTAATAGGAGAAACGGAACAGGTAACCGTGGGTCATTTATGTAAAACAGAAAACTACACTTTCACCTATGAATTTTTCAAAATTACGGAAATAGCTCTTTTACTAAAATATTTACGTTAACACCCTTAGCAAAAAAAAAAAAAAATCAGAATTCTTTTTGAGATGTCGATTTTATCTTGGAGGATCGCGGCTTTGTTGACAGTGATAGAGATGAATATCACGACCACCAACGATGTCAGAGAGGGTTCTCATGAAGCTTGAGTTGGGTTTGTTCTGTCACGACAGCCTCCTACTGATGGTCAATGATCTTCCTCGCGATTTTTGGAGCAGTCAGCGGCACCGACACGCCGTCGATGGGTGCTTGGGGAATGCCAACGACCAGGCTAGGGTGTTTTTTTGTTAGGAATTTCTTTTTCGGGGGCTGCTTTGTAATTTGATTTAGGGCTAGTTTTCTTTTCTTTTCTTTTCTTTTTTTTTTCCTCCTAATTCTGCAGTGTAGCAATTTTTAAATGAATTGGAAAATTGTATCAACATCAACATATAAAAGAAGTGTCGCTATGAGTTTCCCTTTTTTAAAAAATAAAACACTGTCAATATGAGACATGGATTACTGTATCTTTTTATTTATGTTCTTGAATATTATCAACTCAAATATCATATCAATTAAAATGTCATGTTAATTAAATATATGGTTTGATATTACTTTGGTTTATATATATATACATATATATATTTAGTTCATTTGGTAAATCTTATGTTTAATTATATTAATCTGGTATTTAACTGCTAGATCCTTTGTTGCTTTATTCTTAAGTTTTGGTTTATTTGATAAATCTAGCATTTACTAGGTAAATCTTTTATCAACTTCTATTTATTTGATAAATATTGTGTTTGTTGAAGCTAAAAATTTGAAAGAAATCATCTCTTTCAGTTTTCAAGCACCATGGCCGTAGGTAGACGCTATGAAAATCCACAGATTATCCAAAGTTTTTTAATGTTCGTCTCAAATTTTGGTCTTGACAAAATGGGTTAATTTAATTTTAGATTATGAAAAATATACATTTTTTCACTTTACTCCCAAAAACTTAAAATGTCACACCAATAACACCTGAGCTTATCAAACGTGACAACTTATTTAAAGCTGAGCTTTAAAAAAAATTGAGTTTAAGAAGATTAAAAAAAAAATGTTTAGTAGTATGAATAAAAAGAATCAGTTGCGAGAGATGTCTAAGAAGATAAATAGTTTGTCGGAAAAATAAAAAGAATAAACAGTATCAGAATTATTGAGATATTTATGGAAAAAAAAAAAAAGAATAAACAGATTTTATCTATCCCTGTTTTTTATTATATCTGTTTTAAAAACAAAAATCAGCCCTGCAAACGATTAGGAAAGGAAGCTGAGGCCTAATTTATAGACTTCATTAAAAAAAAAAAACTAATTAATATCATTATTGTTTTATATTTTGAGATTTTCCATCAAACTGAGGCCTAACTAATTAATGTAATTCATTAAAAAAAACTAATAAATACGATTAATTTTTATTTTTTAATATTTTGAGACATTTTTGGATAATTAGTTAAAAGTTTTCTAATTATAAGAGAGCTTTGTCTTAAACAAGGCCTGAGGCAATTTGCCTTGATGGCTTTACCCTTAAGCCGGCATTGTAATCTCTCTACCTGCATTCTCAAACTAATTATCCTTTTCCTTCAAACCCAAGAAACCTCCCATGACTCATCCAACCCTAACACAATTTTCTAAATTACCATTAATCCAAATTTCTTAATTAAGTCCCCTATAGAGGCCAACCCTTTATTTCTTTTCGTTTTTTTTTTCCCCCTCGAAACGGCTTGAACCATGGCCCGAGCCGGTGGGTTCCTCGTAGTTAGTGCGGTTTCCGCGGTCGTGATCATGGTCTTGGCCAACCATGCACAAGGGTTGGGAGTCAATTGGGGAACAATGGCCTCGCACCCTTTGCATCCAAGCATAGTGGTCAAGCTTTTAAAGGACAATGGGATCAAGAAAGTCAAGCTTTTCGATGCGGATGATTGGACGGTCAGTTCCTTGGCGGGGTCCGGCATTGAGGTCATGGTTGCAATCCCTAATGACCAGCTTAACAAGTTTGCTAATAGCTATAACCATGCAAAGGATTGGGTTAAAGAAAATGTCACCAAACATCTTCGTGACAATGGGGGAGTTGATATCAGGTTAATTTGCAATATATGTAGACATTTTCTCAAAAATATGCATAATATTGGGAATAAAATGTATTACTGCAATTTTCATTTTGTCGTGAAACGTGAAAAAAAAAAAAAAAAAAAAAAAAAAGAATTCACAGCATATAAGTTCTTTGATTACGAGTTCATTAGAAAATCCTTTTTTAAGGGAAAAAAGTATATTATTAGTAGTAAATTTCTAAATATATGGCAAAAAAAATTTTGTCACGTTGCATCATTCGTGCATTTTCTTTTTTAATGTAATGATTATTTTTATAATTTATCAAAATTACTACTAGAATAAATCCACTATCATAATTGATTGTGGCATAGTATACATATATATTTTAAAAATGTAGTATGTGTTGATTTCTTATATTCTATAGAAAGAAATAGAAATATTTGTAACTCAAATCAAAGCAAATATTTTAAATCTTATAGTTTTGTTATACTTTTAAGTATCGTTTGGCTATTATGTTCCCATTTTAGTAGTACGGCAAAAAAAAAAAAAAAAAAAATCATGTGTGTTCGTTCATTCATGTGTTTTGTTGTAGGTATGTGGGAGTTGGAAACGAGCCTTTCTTGGCGAGTTACAACGGCAGTTTCATCAAACCCACCTTCCCGGCACTAAAAAACGTCCAAAAGGCACTAAACGAGGCTGGCGTGGGAGACAAAATCAAAGCCACAATACCTCTAAACGCCGACGTTTACGAGTCGTCGTCAAACACCCCGTCCGACGGCAATTTTCGCAACGACATCAGGGACCTCATGCACCAAATAGTACGCTTCCTAAACGACAACAAATCTCCTTTCACCGTGAACATCTACCCTTTCCTCAGCCTCTACGAAAACGCCAACTTCCCACAAGAATTCGCCTTCTTTGATGGTTCTAAGACCATCAACGACAAGAACAACACACGGTACGACAACGTGTTTGATGCGAACCACGACACCTTGGTTTGGTCCCTCAAGAAGGCGGGCGTCCCGGACCTCAAGATCCTCGTGGGGGAGGTCGGATGGCCCACCGACGGCGACAAGAACGCCAATGTTGGATTGGCGAAGAAGTTCTATGACGGGTTGCTAAAGAAGCTAGCTAAAAACAAAGGAACCCCACTAAGGCCAGGGCACATGGAGACGTATCTGTTTAGCCTTTTTGACGAGGACATAAAAAGCGTGGCTCCGGGCCACTTTGAGCGCCATTGGGGGATATTCCGATATGACGGACAGCCAAAGTTTGCGATGGACTTCACCGGGCAAGGGCAGGACAAGATGCTGGTGGCTGCGAAGGGGGTTCAGTACTTGGAGAAGAAGTGGTGTGTGTTGGATAGTGATGTAAAGAACATGAGTGCCGTAGGGCCTGAAGTGAATTACGCGTGTTCCATGTCTGATTGCACTAGCTTGGGGCCCGGCACATCGTGTGGGGAGTTGGGTGACAGAGAGACGGCTTCTTATGCTTTCAACATGTATTTCCAGATGAATGATCAGAGCGTCGAGGCGTGCGGCTTTAGCGGAATGGGGAAGATCGTGACACAGAACACGTCCCGTGGAAGTTGTCTGTTCCCCATTCAGATCGAGAGCGGCTCTGAGAGGCTCAGATTGGGGTCTGCTGTGATGGTTGCTGCAGGAGCCTTGCTGAGTTTGTTAGTGTTTATGTGAGAGAATTTGAGGTTGAATGTTTTATATACCAACGCACCACAAAGCATTTTTCATGGCACAAACATCCAACCCCCAACAACATGAACTCTGCCGATTGCCAAAAATAGTACACAACAACCTCATAATGCCACTGCACCATGGTTTTTCTATAGCATTTTTCGATGTCTATTTAAGAACAGTAACAATATAACTCCACTAACAGAAATCCTCGATGGAAATAAGAATTAAAAAATATGTATATTCTCATCTTCATCCGTGAACTTTAAGATCATTTTCGTTTTATTTAAAAACTCACTTTACGCCCTTAAACTTTGAATTTAACTACGTTTTACGCTTCTATCATAATTTCAACTTTAAAAAAATGAATTTAGTAGTCATTTGATCTTTTTCCATTTATTTTTAGCATAAATCCTAACATAATGGGCTTAAAAAAACTAATTCCCCTACTTTTTCATCAATTTTTAACTGATATTAGGATAGAAATGGTAAAGTGAAATTAAATTTAAAATTCAATGGGAAAAATGAAAATTTTTGAAGTTCAGAGGATAATGTGAAAATGATCTTAAAATTCAAGAGATTAAGATGAAAATATTAAGAAAAAATAAATAAATAAAGAAAGAAAACTAATTCCACAAACACGAGCCCAGATTATAAGTAGGAACTATTCACCCCGCTGGGATTAACTCGACAGTGGGAAGGAAAGAGATTCGAGTAGGAAGATCCCAAGAGTGTTCAGTTTTCTTTAATAATTAGAAGCCATAAATCCCATGCCGTAAATAAATAAATAAAAATTTGGAAGCTATTTGCTCATGCACTCTATGGATGCAAAACCAAAAACGATGCAATCCACACGACACAAGAACCTTAAAAAATGTTAACAGGGTGAATGTGTCATTCACACTCTCTCTCTCTCTCTCTCTTATTTGCACTTTTTCCAAAACAAAAAAAAAAATCTTAGAAATATCAAACGGGTTACAAACAAAAGGGAGAGCTTTCCACAAGACTTGCCCACAAAGAATTGCAAAAGAAATTATGGATCAAAATCTTACAGATCATGTCTTCATCTGTTGCTGTTCTAAATTGCTCGCATTCTTACGACCTACCCATAACAAAATTCTGCTTATTTTCACTAAATTAAGGAGTCAAGACAGACCCCCAACAACAAATTTCCTTTCGTTGCATTTCCCTCCTCACCAGAGCCCACAAGACAGGAGCACAGCCAATTATGCAGGAGAAAGAAGGCAAATGACTTGCAATAACATTCATACCCTTGTTTAACTTCCCCGACTCATGTTTGAAGAGAAAGCAATTGCGGCAGCCATGAAGTTTCAAATAATCAGAGCAACTAAATCTGATAAGTTGTTATTTAGATTTCTTTTGCTCAGTAGCCCTGGACCCCATAATCTTACAAACAGGGTCTTCTTTTGGCCGAAGAGGCATTAGAGCAGGATGGACCTTGAGATCTCCTACAACCACCCTTTGTCCCGCATCCAACTCACTTAGGTCCACTTCAATGTACGGTGGGATGATATCTGCTGGGCAAAGGAACTTGGCAGTCCTCCTGATGATATTTAAATAAGCACCTGCAAATATTTTGAAGCAATTATTTAACTCACTGATCGGAGCATTCAAGTTATTTTCATCAGAAACATGAGAAGTTAATTCCAGAAACAAAACTACCAAGTGAAAAAGAGAGTGGAGGTCTGGCAACCAAGAAGAGTATAATAACTCAATCTTTGTAATATTGACATGGCTAAGATTGCCGCATAACAACCAAAATAGTATTAGCAAATCAATGGTAAATCAATACGCTTGTTCAAGTCTCCTGAGCTTAAGTTTTCCATACACTCATACTCCCAAAGAAAAACTTTCTTCATCTATTTTGATAGTAACCTTTATACCCATGATATATTTCATAAGGAAAGGATGGTATCAGTCAACTTTACCACATATTCCCAGTTTGTAGAAACTTAAGTCAGGCAATGATTAAGACAAAAAGTTCTGAAAAGTCTGAACTCAAAGATAATAAACGCAATACAATCCTTGTGATCTGATAAATTACATCCATTTTAACTCACTGGTTGTAAACTAAAAGGATCAAATAATCAGAGCCATGTTTGTTCTCAGTCGGCCTATCTAAATTTATTAAACCAAGCCACAAAAAGCGAGCTCTCTGATATGCCAAAACTCAGTGCGAGTATCTTAAGAACCGACAACAAAATATGTGGGTTGTCAAAATAAAGCGAACTGAGAAGTCAAAAAGTTGCAAGAAATCATGTACAAAAGCAGTAATACTGTAAACAACACATTGAGATTTTAGATCAGTTTGGGCTAACCTTTCCTCAATCCAGGAGAAACATCCTCTCCTCGGAGTACTAGAGGAACATCAACTTTCAACAAAGCATGCGATGGTGCCCTTATGAAGGTAACATTAAGCGGTGCGTCTGTTGCTGAATTAAGATGTATCTGGAAAAAGTGATTGAAACACACAGTTTACGGGGTGCTTTGAATCAAGCAAAATTTAAATAAGAAATCACACATATCAATGAAACAACAACTGCGGTAGAATAACTACTAAACCTACTTTTATTTCTTCGATCCACTAAACAACCAAAAATAGCTACTCATTGTTATTCTTAAACAATTCAAAACAAGATTCGCAAGTGCGAATTCACTGTTTGCGAAATGCCCCTTTCTTTATTTTCACAAGTTATCAAAGAAAGATGAGAAATGCCAAGAAATTTTAGATACGCAATTAGAAACCACAATTTTAGCTTCTAACGTTTTTTATTCTCCACTTCCATAAAACAATTTCCACCAAATATAAACAAAACGCCGAACTTTCTAATTCCCAATTTCCACTCCCTATTTCAATCCAGTGTTCAAAGATCAAAGCTTCAAACTTCCCAAGCACTAAGAATTAAGAAATGTGTAGTAACAGTTGTGATTTTCCAAATGCTAAATCCTCTAATTAGAAACTTTTCTGATCTCCCAATCTCCACATCCATGACCTAAGCGAGGGAAAATAAAAAAATAATAAAAAATAATAAAGCGCTCCTTAATTTTCTAGTCAACCAAACAAAGCATCTAACTTTCCTACTCACCAATCACCACCTATACATCCTATTCAATGGTTTCTGAGAATTCACAAATTTCATAAAGAGGGAATCCACAACAACATTTCCGATTCAATTGCTTGCGAAAACTCAGAAAAATCACTTACCAGGCGGGGAAGTACGCGGACTTTCTCGATGATGTCAGTGTCGGAGTCGAAATCGGAGCGGACCTCGAGGTCGAAGAGGCGGGAGAGGAAGAAGGAGCGGCCGAGCTGGCCGACGAGCTTGCGGATCTGGTTGGAGCGGACGGAGATGAGGCGCTTGTTGCCGCCGTTCTGGCCGTCCTCCTGCTCGAACACGATGCTGGGGACTCGGCCGGCCTTGCGCTCCCTGGCGGCTATGCTCTTGCCGGAGGAGGCCCGAGGGGTGGCCAGGATCGTCTCGGCGTACTTCGGGTCGGGCCTCGGCAAGCCGTCGAGGTACGTCAATGGTGGCGCCGGTGGCTGAGGCGAGGGAGGCGGCGGAGGAGGAGGGTTGTCGTCTTGTTGGGCCAGAGCGAAGGCGGACCGGGAGTAGGGTCGGACATGGGAGGACTTTGTGAGCAGAGAACGGTAGAGCAACATTTTAGAGAGAGTGAGAGGGAGGGATGAGAGAGAAAGTGGGGGGGTTAAGGAGGGTTTTTGGGTTTGGGAAAGAAGAAAGGAGGCGTTGGGTTTGGTAACTGTGAGGGAAAGTTGGAGTGACGAAGTACCGGGGAGTACGAGAAGGCAAATGTACACGATTATTTCTTATTAGTAAAGAGAGTTTTTTTTTTTTTTTTGTTGAGTCTTATGGTCTCTACCGTAGAGTATTTTTTTATGCCGTTGAGATTTAATTGAATGGTTAAAACGTTGATGGTATATCATATTATCATACATCTTACCTCACATTATCCTTCTCACCCAAAGTCTTCTCCGTCGCCGTCGATCTTCCTACCGCCAGCGACCCACCTCCGGCCCCCCAGCGCCGGCCGGCCACCGGTGATTTTCTCTTTCTTCCCCTTTCTCTCTCTTCTCCTCTCTCCCGCGGTGACTCACCTCCGGCCCCCCCATCACGGGCCCCAACCCCGGCCGGTCGGCCGCCGACGACCCCCCCTCTCTCTCTTTCCCTTTCTCTCTCTTCCCCTCTATCTCTCTTCTCCTCTCTCCCACCGCCCCCCGGTCCACTATTCACCCCCCACCCCAGGCCCCCCTCCCCGGGCCTCCCCCCACCCCTACCCCCCTGGCACTCCCCCCCCCCCCCCGATGACCCCCCGACCCCTTCTTTATCTCTATTTTCCTCTCTTCTCTCTCTCTTTTCCTTCTCTCTCTCTTCTCGGCCCTTGGCCCCCCACCCCCACCCCCGGCCTCCCGACACCCCCTATCTCACCCCACCCACAAAGAGAGTGAGGGTGGGGTGGGATGGGGGGCGCCGAGCTGCCGGGGGTGGGGGGGACGAGGGTTGGGAAGAGAGGAAAAGAAAGAGGGGGCCGAGCGGGGTTGTCGGGGGGTACCAAGGGGGTGGGGGAGGTCGGGGGAGGGGGGCCTAGGGTGGGGGGCGCACCGAGGGACCAGAGGGCGGGGTGGGGGGGCGACGGGAGAGAGGATAAGAGAGAGAAAGGGGAAAAGAGCGCAAAGAAAAGAGAGAGAAAGGGGAAGAGAGAGAGGGGGGTCGCCGACGGCCGGCTGGTCGGGGCTGGGGCCGGTGGTGGGGGCGCTGGAGATGGGTCGCCGTGCAAGAAAGTAGAAGAGAGAGAAAGGGGAAGAGAGAGAAAATCACCAGTGGCCGGCCGGCCGGTTGGAGGTGGGTCACCGGCATCTAGGGTGAGTTGCCAGTGGCAGGAAGATCGCCGGCGACGGAGAAGATTTTGAGTGGGAAGGATTATGTGAGGTAAGGTGTATGATACTATGATACACCATCAACGTTTCAACCGTTTGATTAAATCTCAACGGCCTAAAAAATGACTCTACTGGTAGAAACCCTAAAAGAGTCTCTATTACATACTCACCCTTTTTTTTTTTTTTTGGGTGAACAAGGAGTGATGAAAAAAATAATTTATGACGAATTAATTTGGAGGGAGAGACATTTTGTTTTTTGTTCCCTTTTTTTTTCCTTTTCTTTTCTTTTCTTTTTTCTTTTTTTTTTTTTTTTTTTTGAATGTGAGACTCTGTAAACATCATACTCAAATCATATGCCGGAAAAAAAAATTTTAATAGCATTTATTGCCGTTTGTTTGCATCAAATAAAAAAAACTATATTCATTCTTATTTTCATATAAAAAAAAATCTCCAATAAACTCTTAAACGCTATTATTTTCTCATCTCACTTACGAAATATGAAATGATTTTGTTTTATTTTTTTCATTTTTACTTGATGCAAAACAGACATCATGAAATACTATTGAAAGATTACTGGAAATTGTGTGAAACCGTTCAACTCAGTACTTTGGAAGATAAATTGTCATTTTTTTTTTTTTTTTTTGGTAAAAGTACAATATGAAATTTTACTGACAATTTGATCGCAAAGAGTTTTTAAGAGAAAAAATTAGGTGAACGCATAAATATGCTCTGTTAAATTTCAAATTCGAAACAATTGCAAGCCAGGAACAATTAGAGGGAAGTCTATTTTTCCACAAATTAACAAAATAAATTCAGCCGCAAGTTCTAAACGAACAACAAGCACCAGTGGTCTAGTGGTAGAATAGTACCCTGCCACGGTACAGACCCGGGTTCGATTCCCGGCTGGTGCATCTTATCTCTCTTTTACCTTTTATTATTGAAGGTCTCTAAATTTCCATTCTCCAGTATGATTTTTGCCCAAGACTCTGGCCCATCAGCTTCATACATATTATCTCCTAAAGTTTATATGTTCACAAATTACAATCAAATGAATCCATTGATTCAAATATGCAACAGAGTTTTTAATTTTTGTTCAAACGTTCCAAACACCAATTTTTCATCTTTGAACTTCAATCACAGAATGCAATGTAGAACCCTCTGGAATTCCCAAAGGAGGGTCAGCACATGAACAATTATCAACTGTAAATAGCTCCCATTCCTTGATTCCACACTTCTCCAATGCCGAAAGCAATCTCCCCCCCTCCGCTTCATCAGGGTAGGCGCCATTTGGACTCACAAGCACTGCCCCGGTATAAGATTGCCCGGCAACCCTAGCAGCCCCACTGTAGTGAAACAACCCCCAGCTAAGATCATCTGGTGCATCCACAATGGTCCAGAACTCGTTCGAAACGACGCCATTATCCAACACGCTGAAGTAAAACGTCCCTGGGACTTTGCTCTTCTTGACTCTGTACCTTCTTCTCCTCCAAGCCATCTCTCCCTCTAGCGTTTTCACCTGAAAAACTGGCTCGTACCAGAAGGACCCTTTTGCCTTCCCCCTGTAAAAGAGCTGGTATTGACAAGGGAACTGGTCGTAGGCCGGGTTTAGCCCTGCCACGACACGCCAACTCCAATCCAAACCCCCTAACCAGCCAACGAAAACATCCTCAGCAACTTCATGGCATAAACCCTTGCCTCGAAATTTTGCCATAGGAGGAACATAAGGCTTTTCCGGGATCTTTGCATCCAGTTCGAGACAGTTGTTCTTCTGCAACACACAGAGAGAAAATGCTTCCAAGTTGGGACTCTCGTAAGAAGTAATGCACCGATAGTTACACACTTGGTCAGCCGGACTGCATTTGTTCAAGCATTGCAGGGCTTTCCTGCAGTTGGGATCCAAGAGGCAGTTTAGCATCTGACTCCCGCAATTCTTCACCATACAGTTGAGAGTAGAGAACCCTTTCGATCCCAGATTCTTCAGAATCGGGACTGGCCTTATGTAGGCATTGATAATGACCAATATACAAAACCTTATATCATCAGAATTATGCCTTTCCCATGCCTCGGACACAGTCTTAACCACTTCAACTGTTTGATTGCTCTTCTTCAATTGAGAAACTCCGCTAATTCTTCCCAAGAAACTTCCATCACTTTGGCTTTCCACATAAGACCCTCCCAATTTGTTCGCTAAACCGGGAGAGGACTCGAAGCAGATTATGTTTTCAACCTTCCCGCTGCTGGATTGAATCCATTTCACTGATTCCTGGTTTGTCACACCAACAACTACCAAAATATCCGCCTGAGGGCTCAATTCCCTTTGTAGATTCACAGATTTTTCACCATTTGATTCAATGAAATCATCGGTAAACACTCGCATTTCATACCCTTCATCCACCCATTTCAATCTCTTTGCCTAATTATAGAAAATCAGCAGAATCCATAACCAAATACTTGGACAGCATAAGAAACTCCAAAATATATATATATATATATATATATATATTCATAGATAAAGCAATTTTATGTCAACTTTTCAGTCTCACACAGTTTATCATTGTTATACTGGTATCATAACAATTAAGTCTGAAATAACCAATCTTTTTAATTGAGCAAATATTACATTTCTCAAAAGGAAGGCAATATTTTTACAAAAATAAAAATTAAAATAAGAATAACAAAAAATAACAACACCAGAAATATGTAGATAACACAAAGGAGTAAAGCCTTCTTCTTTTTCTTTTTCTTTTTTCTTTTTAATTCCACTTTTTAACGTCAAAATTAAGGATTCATTAGAACAGTGTAAATAAATGTCTAATTGATACCAGAGAAAATCATAACAAAAATAATGAGATGATTGTAAGTTTATAATCGAAATATAACAGTTTTTTTTAGAATATTTTAAGAATAGCATAATTGTGAAGTGGCTACTATAATGATTTCACATTTTACAATACAAGATTATATAGTAATTACAATAACAATTTCACATTTTATACTACAAAATTATATAGTAATACTTATAATAACGTGAATTTTTGCTACTTATAGAAGATTTTATATCCTTGTTATATTTTTAACATCACAGGTATAAATAATGTATTTAACTAAAAAAAAAACTCCTATTTCTTGTTTTTTTATACATGTATATAATATTAAAAATAAAACAAAAAAAGAATATATATATATATATATATATATATATAAATATGCAAATAGAGCTATAAATATATGAGAAGAAACTTACAGTGTGGAGCATAACCTCCTCCCAAGGCGCACATTTGAGGGGGCTGAGGCTGCCATGGCCGACGAGAGCGATATTCTCACCGGCGAGTCACACAGTTTCTCCTTCTCCTCCTCCGTTACCGCCGCGGAGTTCGATTCTACCATGGCCGTTATGTTAGACGATGGTGTGGAGACGAGAGTTTTGGTAACGGAAATTCGGAGAAATGAACAAGGAAGAGTGGTTCTCAAACGCCGGCTAAGTGGAGGAAAACCGGCTGCGGAGGCCATGAACCGGCGGTTCGACGTGAACCCAGTTTCCGGTTTGAAAGCCCCCGGAGCTTCCAGAGTCATGTTTTTTTTTTTTTTTTTTTTTTCGGGGGGTTATATTTTTTGCTGACGGATAGGAGTAATGGAGTCTGTTCTTTCTTTTATCATTTGGATTTTTTTTTTTTAGGTTGGAAAGGTGTTCAGTTGGCTTCGTTACACGTTGCTCAGCATAGCAATTAAAAAAGAAAAAAAGATAATGCTAAATATATCAAATCTTAATTTTTTTTAATATCAACTATTCTATTTAATATTAATATATTTAAATTTATTAAATTTTGATAACTTTTCCTCAAATTTTTATTTTTAATAATTTATTCACTGAAGTCGTTAAATTGTTATAATATATACACTTTTTAGTTAATTTTATACCAAATAAAAGTTCTGAAATTGAAAATTTTGTATTAGATTCAGAAATATTTTATTGAAAATGAGTGTTTTGTCTTTACACGAGATCTATGTGAGTTTTTCGTAACTAATTTAATAGAAAATTTATTTATAAGGAGTACATTATAATAATTTAGTAAATTCAATAGGTAAATTGTTAAAATTAGAAGTTTGAGAAGTACGTTGTCAAAAAATAATAAGTTTGGGAAGTAACGGTACTAAATATCTTATTTTTATTTGTAAATATAATCAATTAATGTGATAACACTTTAAAAATTTATTAATAAATATACCAACTAGATTGGTGTTCAAAAATTTTGATCTCCCTAACATTTTCCTTAAAGAAAAAGGGTAACTCAAATTTACTCCCTCAAGCTGTCTTAGTTTGTCCTTTATAATTCAAAGTGAAAATTAGATAGATTACTTTTTATATTCATTCTTTTAAATTGAATTTTTGTGTTTTTTCGTTTTATTAGATATTATGATAGTCCATCCAATAGATTGATATGTTACTATTTTACTCTATCTGGTCTATCAATAATGGACTATCAAAATAGTCAAATATTAATTTTCTAAATTGAAAAAACATAAGTCACTTATTAAAAAATTACTTTAAAAAAATTGTTTTCTTAGAAACTTTTAACTCAAATTGAAATAGAACTCCCATTAAGCTTATTATTATTTACAAGTTTGAAGAAGAATCCCATATGGATCACATAATTTTTTTTTTTTTTTTGGTGAATATGGATCACATAACTAGTTGTTAAACTGTAATACTTTAATGATTGGTCACTTAAAAGGTAAATTATTTTGCCACACCCTCAACTTCATGAAGAAAAGAAAAGAAAATAAATGTTATCTGATTATTTAAAAAAGCTGAGTTACTTAAATATTATAAATTATTACTAGTAAATAAAAAGAAACAAAATACAATTACACATGCATACATATAAATTAATATACATCTATAATAAAAAGAATTTATACGATAGAATACGTTGTTTCGTCCTATCAATAATCTTATTAATAGAGCAAGTACTTTTCATTCTATGTTTGAAACATGAGTTCGAATGAAAAAAAATCCAATTCAAATTCTATATCTAAACTGAAGGAATTGAAGAAAGATAATTAGAAAAAAAAAAAAAAAAAAAAGTTTGATGTGAATTTTGAAAAGGTGAAAAATTCAAGTTGAATTTGATTTAAAAATTCAATTTAAACCTTTACTTCAAATAAAGGCTTAATCATGAGATTAAATTTTTTCCCGTCTAATTTATGAGTGTAAGAATTTATGTGTTATATGGTGCACATTTTAAATGACGGATACTACCAATTAAAAAATAATAATTTAATAGAAACCAGTACGGCAAAACGACATGCCGTAAGGTAAACTATTGAGTTCACAGGTTCACTAGTTGCCTTCGACTTACTAATGGCACCTCCTTTACAAAACCAATTCAGAAATAAATCACTTGACACAAATCTCAGCTGCAGTTCAGATAAACAAGCTTTGGCTTGGTCAAATAACCATGAGAAAAAAAAAAAAAAAAAAAAGAAAGAAAGAAAGAAAAAAACAAACTCTAGAATATTTTCCCCCAAAAAGAAAAAAAACTATAAATATATTCCAAGTGCTTGTAAGGTAATATAACACATAAGGTGTTGTTTGCTTCACTTCCAGTCTAGTATTCAGCCTTGAACTCATCCTGCAACTGTTCTCGAGACTTAGTTTTCGCGGCCAACACAACGTCATCAAGAAAACCCCTTTGCGGAAACTCTTCAGGCACGAGAGCCCGGTACGTCTCGAATTGTTCGGCAGCCTCTTCCTTTTTATCCATTAGACTGTAGATAATTCCCTGCCACAAATTCCCACAATTTTAGTCATTATTGCATTTCTAACCATTGAAGTTCGTCTTTCTGCCGCTGTCCCTGTTCAGTTACGCAACATTTTATAGTAATAAGATTTTGAGAAAGTTTGTGATGCTATTTCCCAAACGAATCGTTGTATCAACAACATGGTTTTCTCTCATGAACTTGTGAGGAATACGTTTCAGAATTACAACACCTAATCCATTTCTATGCAGGCCACAAAACAAATTTATACCGAAACACGGGAGCGCATCTAATTATTGGAACTGAGAAGATCTAGAAAATAATGAAGGCATGGTTTGCTTGGAAACTAAGAACTAATAACCAGTTAGAAAATTACAGCTTTCACAAACCAAACATAAATTCTCAAATGGGTGGGAAGTGCGATTTGTCATCACACCGCCAAAGGGACGAAAAAGATGTCTATGTTTCAGTAACCTAATGGAGGAAAGAGGGTAACACATGCAATGGGTAAACCATAGTTCTTGATCCTATCAAGATAAGGTAGCTTCAAACATTGAAAAAAAAAAATGAAAAAAAAAAAGATTTGAACTAGCACCAGCAAAAACATAACATTAGAAAGCTCACCAGGCAGAGATAAGGCCGAAAATCACGATGATCTTCAACAACAAGAGTTTGAAATTCTTTCAAGGCCTCCTCCAATTCCCCCTGTAAAGCATAGAAGTTGTATAATGCGAATGAGAAGATCAAAGAAACGATTATTTTCACTTATGCAGCGCTCACCAATTAACATTTCTTTAGTCTGCGCCAACAGCTTATGACAAAATATTTGAGCTGTCAGTCAAGTTAATAACATTCCAAAACCAGGAGCTAGACTAATTTTGGCATTACCCTGACAACATGCATCTGCGCAATCAAAATTTTTATATTTCTCTCCTCGGTGACCCTTTTTTCATGGCGAGCGATCTCCAAAGCCTCATTTAACATCTTGAAAATCTCTGGACCTTCATGATTTTTGTGCATCGCCAATGCTAGACCCTGTCGAAAGAGAGTTGCGAGTAGTAAGTTTTCCACCAAAGAAACTACACTGTATCAATGTTTCCAAATAACCTTGTTGTTGAAATGATCTAAAAACACTGTCTTTAAAAAGTTAAAAACAAATTAATAAAATCGTTCCTAAAATGAGAAAAAAAAAAAATGGAACAGGTAACTCTGCAAATAAGAACTCTTAGTGTGGTACAACTCTTAGGAATTGTGTTAAGAACCGATTAGCAAAATGTAAGAGACAAGTACATTAGTTTCGAAAAATAGGATCAAACGCAGCATTTCGATAGAAAATAGACAAGGTTTTTTTTTTTTTTTTTTTTTGGTTACTAGGCCTTGTGACTATTCTCCACATATTCCGTTCATTCATTTTGACAAATTTTGAGTTTTCAAAGTGGCATGTACACCTAGTTTCACAACAATCCAATGACAAATACTTCAAAACTACTACATAGTCATACAATCAATGAATAAGTGTGTGCATATATATATATATATATATATGGAGAATGAGAGAACGATAATTGGACGCGGGGGGGGGGGGGGGGGGGGGGGGGGGGGAGGGGATGTGTGGTGTGATTTGGGGGTGGGTCAAGAACCTTACATGCAAAGCTCTAAGCAAGAGAGGCCTCTCCTTCAAGATTTCCTTAAACAATCTCTTTGCAACACTGAGTTTCCCCATCATCTCATAAGAAAGCGCCATCAGAAGCCTCCACTCAACTTCCTCGGGCTCCAAATCAGCCAACCTCTCCACAATCTTCACAGCCTCCTTTGTCTCTCCTCTCCTCATCTTCCCATACAAAAGCACCTTCAAAGCCTCCACATTTTTCGGTTCCTTCTCCAGAATCTTCTCATAAAGCTCTTCCTCCTCGATTTCCTCTTTCTGGTTATCTCTAATTTCCTCCAAATTCGCACCAGAACCGCTCGTTTGAGAAGGTGCTGCAATGGCGGCTCTCATGTTGAAACACCCAACAAATAAAACCGACCCGACAAGAAAACCCACCACTTTCTCCAACAAAAAGCTTCTGAGATTTTTGTCGTTAGGGAGTGGTTTGGAAAAATGGGTGATGATATTTGGGAGTTTTGAGGAGGTTAAGGTCTTGATTCTTGGGTTTTTTTCTGTCTGGGGATTGTTTAAGGAGGAGGGTTTAAGGGAATTGTAGCAGATTTTAAGGTTGATGAATTTGTTGGGAGTGGAGATGTTTGTGTGAGAGCAAAGAGAGAAAGCAACGGAAGAACCCATTGGATATATTGAATCGGATATTAAAGTTTGGCCATTTGTTAAGGTCGAGGGGTTTTATTTGTCCAAATAGTTAAAAACCTGGAAAATGGAAATGTGGGGT
This sequence comes from Ficus hispida, assembly GCA_025413025.1. Lineage (NCBI taxonomy): Eukaryota > Viridiplantae > Streptophyta > Magnoliopsida > Rosales > Moraceae > Ficus > Ficus hispida. Next base: position 2,307,198 of record CM046365.1, read on the forward strand.
TTAAGGAGGAAAGAGAAGAAGAACAAGGAGACGAGGGAACGCACTTGCAGAGTGCAAGTGGAGATTGGACGGTTATAAGACTTTGGGCCCTAACCGGTTTGGGCACTTACTCTAACGGTTGGAATTCGACTCTTATGTCTCTTTAATAATAAATTTTAAAAAGCACGTAACACTACAGAGTGACATAAATTAAATTAAGAACTTGTTAAGAATATAGGTTTCAACCTATGCATGCATTTGATGTTAAAATTTGGAAGGTAAAATTTGGGTTTGAATTAAATTATATTTTTGATGAAGCATTTGAATTGTTATAGTTAAAAAGTGTAATGTGATCGAAAAAAAGATATCACATAGAGTTTGTTTCGTTCGTCTCGAAATTTTATATATTTAAAAAAAATTTATTCTCATTTGAACTTGTATATATAAAGTTATGGATTTTTAAAATTTCAGTTACAAAATTAGGGAGAGGTTGTGGTAGAGCCTCTCCCAGATACCCTATCGGTAGAGCTTTTTTTTTAACCGTTAGATTTTAATCGAACGGTTGATATTTTATAGGTATACCATTGTTATAATAGACCTTACCTCATATAAACTTTCCCACCTTAAGTCTTCTTCGCCACCGGCGGTGGACGCCGGCGACCCACCCCGACGCCGACGACTCACCCCGACATCGGCGACCCACCTCCGGCACTTTTTCCGGCCGCCAGCGTCCCTTTCTCTCTCTTCCCCTTTCTCTCTCTTCTCTTCTCTCTCTCTTCCCCTTTCTCTCTCTTCTCCTCTCCCGCAGTGACCCACCACCGACCCCCCCCCCCCACCATCGGCCGCAGCCCCTGTCGGGCGGCGCCGGCGACTCCCTCTCTCTTCCCATTTCTCTTTCTTCTTTTATCTCTCTCTTCCCCTCCCTCCCGTCAGCCCCCGGCCCCTCCCCCTCCCCCTCCCCCACCCCTAACGACCCCTCTCCCCCCGACCGCCACCCTCCCTGGCACCCCCCCAACGACCCCCCTCTTTCTTCCCCTTTCTCTCTCTTTTCCTCTCTTCTCTCTCTCTTCCCTCTTCTCTCTCTTGCGGGGCCAACCCACTCCCGAGGATGCTCGCGACTCGGTGGGGGGCGTCGAGCAGCCGGGTGTCGTCGGGAGGGGGGGTCGTTGGTGGTGGGGAAAAGAGAGAGAAGAGGGAAGAGAGAGAGAAGAGAGGAAAAGAGAGAGAAAGGGAAGAGAGTGGGGGGTCGTCGAGGGGGGGTGCCGGGGACGGTGGCGGCCGGGGGGAGGGGGTCGTTGGCGGTGGGGGGAGGCCGAAGGAGGGGGCAGGGCCGGGGGGCTGGCTGGGGCCAGGGGTGGGGGCCGGCGGGAGGGAGGGGAAGAGAGAGAAGGGGGAGAGAGAGAGGGGAAGAGAAGAGAGAGAAAGGGGAAGAGAAAGAGGGAGTCTCCAGCGCCGGCCGGCAGGGGCTGCGGCCGGTGGTGGGGTGGGGGCAAGTGGTGGGTCGCCGCGGGAGAGGAGAAGATAGAGAAAGGGGAAGAGAGAGAAGAGAAGAGAGAGAAAGGGGCACCGGCGGTCAGAAAAAGTGCCGGAGGTGGGTCGCCGGCGGTGGATAGGTCGCTGGCGGCAGAGAAGACTTAGGGTGGGAAAGTTTATATAAGGTAAGGTCTATGATCACAATGATATATCAACCGTTCGATTAAAATCTGACGGTTAAAAAAAGAGCTCTACCGATAGGGTATCTGGAAAAGACTCTACCACAGCCTCTCCCACAAAATTATAATAGTAATTGTGAATAGTAAAATTGAGGTAGATTTTTCAAAAAAATATAAAAATTGGGTTGTAAATCGTGATCCAAACCTTGGTGTCAAACACATGTTAAGTTTTTCGTATTAGTTTTTATCTTTTTTTTAAATCAATAAAAATTATAATTAATTTTTAAAAAATAAAACAACTCAAACTTAAAATTTTCATTTGCATTTGAAACAAAATATTTGAAATGAAAATTTGTGTCATATTAATGAAGGATAGGAAATTTGTATTATGTTAGTTAATAGATAAAAAAAATGTAGTTATTTAGGTAGTTTTCTCTAATATTTAGAGAAAATTATCTAAAAAATCAACTTTTTTCTTCAACTGACTAATAGACACAAATTCTTTATTTTTAGCCAACCATGACGTAAGTTTTAATTTTATTTTATGTCATATTAATATAATATTAAACTTTTGTATCACGTTGGTGTAATTATTTTTAAATTTATGTCATTTAGATGATTTCCTCGTTTATTTAATGGAATTTGGAGGAATACTCTAAACAGATACTACATTTAGAATATTGCCCTCATACAATGGCTTCACGATTCTTGTCCTCTTTCAAGGCAAGTTAAAGATCAACATATTATGTTTTTCCAAAAACATCCCCAACCAACCAAAAAGGTATTTTCTGGTATTGATAATACACTGCACTTTTTGTACTATACCAAAATGTTGTTTTGTAATTCACCAGAATCTCATTTGGATGGGAGCATAGACGAACACTTTTCACTCCCATTCCAAATAAGAAAGAATAAGTAAATAAGGGATTGATGAGAAAAATATTCAAATAGTCATTTTTTTAATCCATTTACTAACACAATGCAATTTTTTCCTTGTTGACTACCGTGATTTAAAATCTTCCTTCTTAATTAACAGGATACAAATTTTAACTTTGATAATTTTTAAATTTGTGTCATAGAAGCGATTCTCATCCCCTTTTCCATTTCCAAACCATAAGTAAACATGCCATTTGTGTACAGAGTAATTGACGTAAATAATTTATGAACACTTTCAAAGGTGACTATTTAGTCACTGTTTTTATTTTGTAGCCTAGATAACCCTAAATTCTTATTTTCTTGCAATTATAGTTCTTTCTGCCCAATTCCGTTAAATTTTTAACGGATTATTGCTTAAATAAAAATTTTTAATAAAAAGATTAAAATACCCTCTAATCTACCAAAAGTCCCTCTATGTCTCCCCACCTCCTCCTCTTTCTCTCTCTCTCTGCCTACCTTCGTAGACAGATTGGCAACAGTATCTCCGGCCGTCACCCCTACCCCGAAGTTGAGATATGGGTCCCCCCATTCCAATATGGGTTTTGGCCCCTTAGTTTCGATTTGGGTTTCATCCCCCCTCCCCAATCTGAAGTTGTGATCTAGGTTCCCCGTGAGAGAGGAAAGAGAGAGAAGAGGAGGAGTTTTAGTTTTTTTTTTTTGTTAAATTAATTATTGCTAGATTATTAAAATATCCTCACAAATTAGATCACATTCTTGCACATAATTAATTCCTTTAGAAATTTAATATATATGGATATAAATGACTATAATGACCAATATTTTAAGAGTTCAAAGTCTTCTTGACAAAATAAAATAAAATAAAGACTAAACCATCCTTTTTAAAGAGTTAAATGATTATTTGGGTCAATTATTTTAGTGTAAATTACCTCTAAACATGCCATTTGTGTAAATTACCTCTACTTCATTTCAACCCAAAAAAAAAAGAAAAAAAGATTACTTACATCTCTGCTTGAGTACTGTCATTCAATCTTGACCATTATCTCAGCCGTTCATTTGTTTTGTTTTTGTTTTTGTTTTTGTTTTAGTTGAACAGCCGTTCATTAGTCGACAAGGCTCAAAAACCCCTCAAAAACCCCCAGAGCATCTCTGTTTCCCACGCCGCCACCAAGCAACCCATCCCATCCCAGCCCAGCCCCGCTCCCCCCGACGCCGCGGAGCTCCTTCCAACCTCGCCCAGCGCCTCCCAAGACGCCTCCGATTAACGTTGTCCTTGAACCAATCCCTTCTCTCGCCCCCGCCAACATTCGTTAGCCTTTCGCGGTTTTTTTATTATTTATTTATTTTTTAAAGGTATTGAATCTAAACTTTGATTTTATTTGATTTGGTTTTGGCTGAATCTCTGCTGAAATTTTCTGCCAATATGCGGATTTTCGTAGAGGAAAGCACTTATTTTTCCATTTTTCATTCGATTCCAAATAGTTGCCATGCTTACTGCTTAGTGTCTGATTTGTTTGTTCTATTCAGGATCACATTTTTCCCCTGATTTTTGTCTGATCAAGTGGTTTTAAGTTTGTTTTAACGGTAATTTTACACCGGACTTCTTGTGGTTTCGAGCACTTATATATGCATGCATAGTATGTTGTTTTATTTAGCCACGGTCATTGTCAATCTCATTTTCGTTTTTGGTCTTTGAGAACTGTTTTTGTGATCTTTATAAAAGTTTGTTTTCCTAGTTTCCTCATAAATGGGCTTGGATTTTATCATTTCTCAGAAACTCAATTTATAATTGTTTTATAGAATTTATGAGAACTCGCAAAAGAAAAGGAGAAACGAGATAGGAAACATAAAAATAGCAATTTGATGCTAATTAAAGATCTCATAAATAAGAGGGTAATCATTTTGATAAGAGGATAAGAAAGGGTGTCTTTTTGGGGCATCTATTATAATAGATACGATTCGGTATTGTAGTGCATCACTTATTATTTATCCTCAAGCTCGAATTGATGTCTATCATATCAGGATAAGATCCCCAAAATACTTTGTAGTTTGCATTGTATCACAAGCATTTTATCTTCTTTTCGTTAACGTCTTGTATGAAATTTTAAACTATCCTTAGTTAACTTTTTTTTTCCTGTCCTCTCTCTCTTTCTCTCTAAATAGAAATAGAGAAATGAGGAAGAAGGTTGATGAGCGCATCAGAACACTAATCGAGAACGGTGTCAAGACTAGGCATCGTTCGATGTTCGTCATTGTTGGTGACAGATACCACGATCAAGTAAACATGTTATTCTCTCTCGGAAATGATGATCACCCTTCTGGCTTTGTGATATAGGAGGCTTTGTTTCTGTTTTCTAAGCATAGTTTGTTTATTTTTGAGCAGGTAGTGAATCTACACTTCATCTTAAGTAAGGCAGTGACAAAGTCTAGGCCTTCTGTGTTGTGGTGTTATAAGAACAAGCTTGAGCTCAGCAGGTTTGTTGTTTGTTGCTAATTTTCACACTTTCTTTTACGCATCTAAGACGGTGTCTCTTGATTTTCCTAAAAAAAAAAAAAAAGATTAGCATGGTTAAAAAATCGACAAGTATCTTTTAAATTACTGCATAATCAATTACATTGTTTATTTGTTGCAGTCACAAGAAAAAACGTGCAAAGCAGCTTAAACGCTTGATGCAAAGTGGACTGCATGATCGTGAGAAGGTTGATCCGCTCTCTCTTTTTCTTGAAACTGCGGGATTGACATACTGCTTATACAAGGATTCAGAAAGAATTCTTGGTAATACTTTTGGGATGTGCATACTTCAGGTAAGTTGCGAATTTTATCATCTAAGCTACTAGGCTACTATTTAGAGAAAACACCTTTCTTTGAAATTACAATGAATTGGTGTTTTCAATAACAATATATAATCCAATAATTAACACAAATATTGCCCTCTTGTTGATTAAATAATTTGATACTCTATAGATATTTTTTAAGTATTTTACTCATTATTTGTCTTTCTTTTAGGATTTTGAGGCTTTGACCCCAAATTTACTCGCAAGAACAATAGAGACGGTGGAGGGTGGTGGATTAATAGTATTATTGATTAATACTATATCCTCTCTCACCAGCCTGTACACCATGGTTATGGTATGACTAGAAGCTCCCGATCCTTGACATATAATAACTGAAGTCACGTCTTTTGATTTCACACTATTTCTTCGAGTAAAAGATTTAAGATAATAGTATATATTTAAGCTTTAACAGTCATTTTACATATTTATTTTTTTTTCCTGTCTTTAAATACTAAAATATGAATCTTTCTTCAGGATGTTCATGAAAGGTTTCGGACTGAGTCGCATTCTGAGGCCGCTGGACGTTTTAATGAGCGTTTTTTATTATCACTTGCATCATGTAAAGCCTGTATAGTAATGGATGATGAGCTGAATGTCTTACCAATTTCCTCTCATATAAAGTCAATCACCCCAGTTCCTGTTAAAGAGGTAATCTTTTCTTAAACTTGAATCGTTTGTGAAGTATTATTATTATTCTTTACAATATCTTTATATAACCACTTTCGTTTGTCCCCTCTTAGTAACCAAGTATTTTGGTTTTTCAATATCTCTGTAAACTATTCTGTTTGTACCTTGTTGGTAATCAAAGGACTCAGAAGGCCTATCGGAGGCTGAGCAAGACCTGAAGAGTCTAAAAGAAGAACTTTGTGACGACTTTCCGGTTGGCCCTTTGATAAAGAAGTGTTGCACATTGGACCAGGTAGAGACGGTCTGTCTTAAATCGTAATTGTCTAACTTAGTTGCCATACTTGATTCCGTCTTTAATTAAACAATTCATCAGGGAAAAGCAGTCATCACATTTCTTGATTCCGTTTTGGACAAGACACTTAAAAGCACAGTTGCATGCCTCGCTTCTCGTGGTCGTGGAAAGTCTGCTGCTCTTGGTTTGGCTATTGCAGGAGCTATTGCTGCAGGGTATATAGTTGTTTATTTATTTTTTCATAGACATGAATATTTATGAAAGTTGCCATTATCATGCTAACCCAAGAAATTTATATTTAATAGGTACTCAAATATCTTTGTAACTGCACCTAGCCCTGAGAATTTGAAAACCTTGTTTGACTTTGTTTGCAAAGGTTTTGATGCACTCGATTATAAGGTAAACTAGCTAATCTGATCTTATGGCCGTTGTTATTACTCTATAGTTCTATATCATTGTCCATCTTTTATGTACCTCAAAATCGAATTCTATTGTAGCTACTAGATAGGAAGCGTAGTTATGCTTTTGGATTTGGTTTTTTCTGGCCTTGCATAATATTTTATTTTCAGTAATTAATGTTGGAAATGTAATCTTGTACTCAGATAAAAATCTCAATTTAGCTTGAATGATCTTAACATGCGGGGGTGACCTTTAGATCAAATTTCCTCAAGTTATCAGTTTCTTAATTGATATATCTTGGTTTATCCTCATATGATGTTGGCGAAGTGGCAAACCACATCAAGAGAGAAACCGAAAAAAAAAAAAAAAACCTGTTAATAAATTCCAAAGCATTAATTCATATCCATTCTAATAAATTCTTCATTTTTTCCACCTTAGTTGCTAGTGTAATATTTAGCATCGCCAAATAGTATATGTTTTTAGATTGATCCAGCACTGATTATGGATTTTCTCTTTTGAAAGCTTTCCCTTGAGCTAGTTTTCAAATGATAACTTGTCTTCTCTTTATTCCTGATTCGTGCATGGTAAAGGAGGACTAAGCATATTAAATTTTCTTTGTGAAACCTACATTTACAGGAACATATAGATTTTGATGTGGTTAGAAGCACAAATCCCGAGTTCAAAAAATCTACTATACGGATTAATGTTTACAAGCAGCACCGGCAAACAATTCAGGTTCCATCTATTTGTTAATATGGGTGCACTGATATCTATATATATATATATGTATATATTCAACTTATTTCTTTTTTGTTTGAAAAATAATTCAGAAATGAATTAAGATCTGTTTAATGCTTTGTTTATGTCTAATGCTTACTGTTCATTCAAGTAGCTATTGCCGTGCATAGGAGATGAGTTCTAGTGGATCATATTACAAGGCAATCAAAATTCATGCGTGTTTAATTTACTGTTTTAGTCTTTATATTGTATTGTTATAAATTCACAAATATAAAACTTCAATGAGATAAGCTTCTTGCTGATCAGGGGGCTATTGGTTTGCGTCTCTTCATGTTTTTTTATATCACTGTTGGATTATTTTGGGCTTCCTTTGTTTGAGTCCTAAAACTGAATAGTTCGTTATTGATGTGAGATTTCAAGTGCTGTGAATTTTTTTATCTTTTTATTATCTGATATGATATGGCTGTTGGCATGTTGAACAAGTACTAAATGCTCCAGAATGAGTGTTCCACAACAGAGTTTTTACTGATTTTTATGCAGCCACTTATTTTTCAAGCTTATTTTTGCAGTATATACAACCACATGAGCACGAAAAGCTTTCCCAAGTTGAGTTATTGGTCATAGATGAGGCAGCAGCCATTCCATTGCCAGTTGTGAAGTCATTGCTTGGCCCCTATCTGGTTTTCCTTTCGTCTACTGTGAACGGGTATAAGCTTCATATGCACAATAGTTTCCTGGTTTTGGTCAGAAATTAGTGTTTATGAAAGGACCATCTTGTACATTTGCTAAAAACTTTGATTTCGTGCTTAATATTTGTCTTTCAGTAGCCGAGGTTGTCTTTAAAGTAGTTAGGATCCTGACCTATGTAATTGTTTGATTTTCCCCCCCTTTGAAAGCTATGAAGGTACTGGTCGATCTTTGTCCCTTAAACTTGTTCAGCAATTGGAACGACAAAGCTCCTCAGCTCAGAGTGTGGAGGGTCCTAAATCTGGTACTGCATCCTTTCCCTGGTTTTGCATTTGATATATCTAAGTTATTCTATTCGTTTCATTTTATAAGAGCAGCATAAAAGCAATTTTAACCTCATCTATAGGTGCTTTAAAATCTCGATGAGAATCTACTTGGAAGTCAATTGTGCTACATTTCTCCAGGTTATACAGACAAAAGCATATAATTTTCGTGTGTATGAAATAAAAAACCAGAATAGTGGGAATATTTAGTCATATCTTATGACTGAAAAACTTTTGTAGTGCTGCAATTCGTAATTGAAGGAATTGTTCTATAGGATATTCCCATTGTAATTACCCAAGATTTTATGCTGAAAGTGTTCTTCAGTTTATTTATTTTTTTAAATGTTTTTATGTTCTTTAGATTGATGCATGTTCACGTTCATGTTTGTTTTTATTTTTTATTTTTTTTGGGAAATTGATGAAAATGTTATTGGATTCATGGCTTTCTCTCGTTCTTTATTTCCCTTAATTTGTTAATGATTTGTGATTGTAGGTTATCTTTTCAAAAAGATCGAGCTGAGCGAATCCATCAGATATGCATCTGGGGACCCTGTAGAGTCATGGCTTCATGGTTTACTCTGCTTGGATGCTACAAATGCTGTCCCTAGACTTAGCGGGTAAGGGCATCATGTTTTAGAACCTGTAGAGGGTAAAAAACACTCACACTAGTCTTATTCTCTACCTTTTTTTTTTTGCAACTAGGTTACCTCAACCAAGTGAGTGTGAACTCTACTATGTTAATCGTGACACACTTTTTTCCTATCACAAAGAGAGTGAGCTGTTCCTGCAGGTAAGAGATCCATCTTTCCTTTTATATTTCAATTTTAATAACTAAGTTGCTTGCATCAGTGTAGTGTTTCTTGCACTCTTACACTTGCACAATATCCTGATAATCTTACATATGCTTCAATCTTCAATTGATTGAATATTTGGTACTTATGTGCGAAATCTGCAGCGGATGATGGCCTTATATGTTTCCTCTCACTACAAAAACTCTCCCAATGATTTACAACTAATGGCGGATGCACCAGCGCACCACTTGTTTGTATTGCTCGGTATGCTTGTAGTCTTTTACTCGCCTTTTCTTGTGTTATTTTGCATGGCAGGACTTCAACTAATATCATATTGTGCAGGCCCTGTTGATGAGTCAAAAAATCAACTTCCCGATATTTTGTGTGTAATTCAGGTTAGCATGTTCTTCCCAACATAACTCATGTGTCCAGATTTTGAGGCTTATAAATTCTCCTTAAAAGTTTGTGGGTTCTATATCTATTTCAACTCTTTTTACTTGATAAAAATGCTTAGATAAGAAGTAAAGAACCATTTAAAAAATGTTGCTGTATAAGTCGATAAATTTATTTGATGATGCTGAAGACTAAATGTTGGTTGAACTTATTCATAGGTCTCTCTCGAGGGAAAGATTTCTCGTAAATCCGCACTCAAAAATTTAAGCACTGGTCGTCAACCCCCTGGAGATCAGATACCTTGGAAATTTAGTGAGCAATACCAAGACACTGTATTTCCAACCTTTTCAGGTGCTCGTATTGTACGAATTGCTACCCATCCAAGTGCAATGAAGGTTGTATTGTCTTTTGTGCCCCCCTTCTCCCTTTTTTTCCTGTTCTTGATAGAATATATGTAACATTTTAATGGTTTTTCTGCAGCTTGGATATGGTTCACAAGCAGTCCAACTTCTGACGAGGTATGCCTTGTACACTCTGGACTCGTATTGACTTGATTACCATTTCTTGTTGGTTTGCAAAATCTTTTGATTTAGTGGACTAGCAGACTACTGAGCATGAGAATGCTCTTAAAGGCAAAGAGTATTGAAGCCGTTGTTGGGACAGCCTTTTTGCATTTAGGCACCAAACCAAAAGAAGCAAAAGTTATAGCTTCGTGGTCACTGTTTGGAATTGAAGACCGAAATGGAATAATAGTGTTATGTAATTCTCTGATTGCGAAAATAAAATGGGTAGAAAGTTTGGAAGATCTGATGGTTTTGGTGGGGCCTTTTAAATAAGAGAAAAACTAGGAGGTCCGAGGATTGATAACCTTAGTTGGAATTGATCCTTCAACGGTAGGTGTTTGCTTATCAATAAATTGTTGGAACTTTGCTAATTCTAAAACAACAATTAGAATCCCTCAGAAAGAAACAACACAATTCTATTTTATGATTGGGTCATTCAATGCTTATTGAATTTTTTGTTGTTTTTTGGGGCTCTCTAAATGTGGCTTGTAACGCTTCCTAGTGTATTTTTCTGTTAATGGAGCTTCCTAGTGTATCTGGAATAATTTCAAACATTTCTATCTTCTTCAGGTACTATGAAGGACAGTTTGCGCCTATTTCTGAAATGGATTACAATGATGTGGAGACCTCACCTGTCAAAGTCACAGAAGCAGCTAAGAAGGTTTACTTTAATAACTAAAATTTGCTCCTTTTGTTCTCTTTTATTTACTATATAAATATAGTCTGCAGAACAATTCTTCCCTCAGCATGTTCTCTGCACAGTCACTTTATTTTAACAGATTTTATTGGGGCAGTTAATAATTCTATGCCTTGCCCTTTCATTTGTTGACATGCCTGTTTTTGCATTTTGGGAATTTAGCACATACACGTTTACAATTTCTTGCAAATCCGTATCTTGGAGTAGGAGATGTTGACCAAAAATACCTCATTTTGCAAAGGGGGAAATAATTTTAAAAAGACAAGTCTTGTACCTTTTCGGTCTTCTAATTAACACACTCTTTTTTTTTTTTTTTTAACGGCATAGCTCGTTTGATTGAAAAGACAATTATCTTTTTCTAACTGAAATTTCATTGATGCAGTGGACACTGTACAAACTAGAAAGAGGATGAGTATTTCCCTATTTGTAAATTGAAAGACATTAGAACACAAAGTAAACATAAGATCAGTGAACTATTAGATCCTTCCTGCTCTCTCTCTCTCTTTTGGTTTTTTTTTTTTTAATCACTATTTGAGTTTGAGAACTCGAATGAGTATAGGTGTAGCTAAAAGGTGTATTGGTTGCCAATAGGACCACAATTATCTTTAGAAAGTTATATTTCTTTCTTTGATCAAGTGTAATAAATTACTAGTTTCTGTTGTATTTGTATCAATTATTTGTGAGCTAATAGTGAATATCTACTAAATGCTTCTGCAAACTTTAGGTTGCTGACTTCAATGATGCCCTACTTACAGGTTTCGTTGCTAGAAGAGACTATAGAACCTAGGAAAAATCTTCCTCATTTGCTTGCTCATCTCCGTGAAAGGAAACCAGAGAAGCTTCATTATATTGGCGTTTCCTTTGGGCTTACGTTGGACCTTTTGCGCTTCTGGAGAAAGCATAAGTTTATTCCATTCTTTATTGGCCATACTCCAGTTAAGAAAACTAAACTATAATTTCTGTACTAAATATATTAATTTTGTGGAGGCATAACGTTTTATTTCTTTTTAACGGGTTTAGAGTTCTGTGACCGGTGAGCATACATGTATGGTCCTAAAACCTCTGAGCAATGATGATATTGAAACCAGTGGGTCAGATGAATTGGGCTTTCTTGGACCATTTTACCAAGGTGCGTTCATTCTTTTCCCAGAGTACTCTATCGTACCATGTCTTTATTTATGTGTATATATTTTTTTTCCCGTGTAGTTCTGTTTATTTTAGGTTCTCAGCTTGATAGTTGTTAATTGCCTACAGATTTCAGGCTAAGATTTATTGAACTGTTGGGTCATATATTTCATGCAATGGAATACAAGCTCGCCATGAGGTTAGTGCTTGAAGTTATCTTCTTAAGATCAATTTTCAATGATCAAATTCTCACGCTACTCATAATATCGCAGCATCTTGGATCCAAAAATCAATTTCATGGAGCAACAAGAATCAGGCAAGTCTGCCTTAGGTGGATCTCTAGACTCGATAAAGGAGATTTTGTCATTTCATGACATGAAGCGATTAGAAGCCTATGCCAATAATCTTGTTGACTATCATATGGTAAGATCTTGAAATGTGGTCGATGTTTATTTTGAAATCATGGTTTAAGTTTATAATTGTAATTGTACTTGGCAAGGCATGGAGTCATGCATTTGAAAATAAAATAAAATCCACCTTGCTTAAAGATCTTAAAAAATTCTAGTTATAGCAAATTGAGAGTCAATTTCAGATCGTGCTAGAATATCGGTTAGCTCTGACCTTGTTTGGGATGGCTTGTAGATGTAGAAGTGTTTCAATTTATGATTCGAACCTATAGTTTTGAAAAGAATTCGGTAGAACAAGCACGGTATTGTTTTTTTTTTTTTTTTCTCTGGAAACAAAAAGGGGGGTGAGTATGATTCTCAAAGTTTCAATATTGCACAAAATCCGAAGGTCACGTACTTTTGATGGAGAGGTGCCTAAGGAAAAGCATCTAATAAATAAATTATGAAAACAAACTCTTCAAAAGTAGTTTTTGGACCTTCAAAGAAAAAAGGCCATGTAGGCACTCAATTTAAAGCCAATAGCTAGAATCTTGCGACAAATCATTTTCGTAAAGTAACTTATGAGGTGATACATTGATTTCAAATATTGTTCCATGTATCTATTTTGCAGATTTTGGATATAGCTCGGAAGCTTGCACGCCTATACTTTCAAGAGAAACTTCCTGTTACAATATCTTATGCCCAGGCCTCTGTTTTGCTATGTATTGGATTGCAGGGTCGAGACATCTCTGATATTGAGGTTTATTTTCTTGTCTTCTATTCGTAATTTGTTGAGCATTTTCATCATGGGCGCACATGTTTTCTCGTACCAGCTCATTGAAAATATGACCATATGTGTAGATTTAAATTTAAATTCTTGTATTCTTAAGCACGATCTTCATCCATTGTGTATAAAGAGATTTCTGATTGATCTCTCATTGAATTCATTAAGAAACTTGCTTTCAGTGATTTCTGGAACATAATCCCGGAGTTTAAAGTTGACATCTTAGAACTTTTCGGGTTTTAGCTAGACTCAACACATACTTTTAATAGCTGATATCGGCATCAATATTCATTGCTCATGCATTTACTTTTTCCTTTTTTGGACGAAAAACATGAATAGTTATATTGATAAAAAATAATATAAAGCCGGGAGGACAAGTTGTTCTCAAACGAGTACTGGAAAGCCAAGCTACTGTTTAAAAACCGTAGTTAAATTAGATCCTCCACCCGAATCCTGGCTATTACGAGTGTTAATCATTTATAGTTTCATTTTTTGCTCCAAGTCGGATATAGCTGGTGTTTGGATTTGTAATGTGTACTGCTTGAAGTCTTGTTGGTTTACTGTGGTTAAAAGTTTATTTTTTTGCTTGTCCATGTCCTTAGTTGATTCCTTTCACTTTAACACTTGTATATATATAACAGGGACAGATGGGACTGGAAAGGCAACAAATATTATCACTATTTATAAAGGCTATGAAAAAGTTCTCCAAGTATCTAAACAATCTTGATGCTAAAGAGATTGAATCAAGCATGCCTCGGCTAAAAGAAGTAAGTTCGGTTGGATTTTTTTATTATTATTTTATTAAATATATAGTAATTTCCTCGGTGTCTAGTTTATGTCAGTATCCATGGATGAGCTCCGAATCCTTTTCTGGGTAGATTAGTTTCTAGAGATGTTAAGATCCAGAGAGGAATATTGTCTTGTTCTTACAAATCAATAGATGTACGAAAATATATTTTGCATTTTTATCTACTTGTATAAGATTGTGTGGTGCGTGTTTCTGCAAATATATTTGCAGTATTTCACCTTTTGATCGGAATGCTGTTGATTCAAAATTCAGATTGTGATGGAACCGAAGGACACCCTTATGGAGGAGGATCTCAATCGGGCTGCCAGGCAGGCCATGGTATGTTTCCTTTATACTTTTAACGAAAATCTCACTATAATTCTTGAACTGTAAGATCAAAGACTTTAAGGAGTTTAAACTCAATAAATTGTCTTTTGAGCCCTTTGTCAAACCGAACGGACTTGTGTTGTTTTTGAAATATATGAACACAAACCGACCATGTTGATTTTGAGAACTATGAACCGGGCCAACAAAAAGAAGTAATAGCCAAACAAACCCGCGTCACATATGGTCGGCTTGGTCGGGTTTTCTGGTTATGCCCTGCACTTTGTTTTCTCCTTTCTTGTTCTCTGTTTTATAAAGACAGAGCTGAGCTAAATCGACTTTCAATGTAGGAGCAAATGAACCCTGATACGGAAGGAGCTTTGGATCCCGAGAGGCTCCAGCAATATGCCATTGGAGCAGACTTTGAGAACGCTTTGCAGAACAGTAATGGGAAGATACCTTCAGGTGGTCTCATCACTGTGAAATCCAGTAGACGTGAAACTGAAGATAAGAGCAGGAAGAAGCGCAATCGAAGTGATCGCGACTCGAAAAAGAAATCAAAACATTGACCGGACGGATTTACTCTTGAAAAACCAAGAAGGCTAGCAGAACTCCGTGGATTGACCGAGGAAGTGATTCGAGGAACATCATCATGACTAACACTACACTTTGCCGATTTTCATTACTTTACAAGTCATTGAGATCAAGCATGTACAGATTGTATCCGAAATTTTGACCACAGGCTAAAAGATTGCTCTATCTTTTTACTGCAGCCAATTCTGTTTTACTGTCAACTTTTGAGTGGTTAAAGTATTCATATTTTTGTCCTCTTTTGATAGTATATAACAAAGTAAAATTTCGGACGTATTTTGTCACAGGCCCTAAAAGTTCGGGAAAAAGCAAAATTTGTTCTCTAAAAGAGGGTATATCTATCGTTTGATTCCCAATCTTTTTTTAAAGTTATGATTTTTTTTATGAAGTTTTTTTTTTAATAAAATAGTTGAAATTCTATTTGTTAATCATTGATTGATGAATACTAATGTATTTTTCAGTATTTAATACATTAGTATTTAATATAGTCAATTATTAAGTAACAGTCATTAAAAAATTTTTTTTGTCATCTACTTAAATAGATTTTTTAAAACGGCTATTTATTCCTTTTTTTGTTTTTGTTTTTAAATACTAAACGCTCCCTACACTACGCAAATGGCCCTTTTTGTTAACTAGATTAAAAAGCAAAATACAAGTATTATTATATATATTATTTCAGTATATAAAATATATATGATATAAAAATGATTAATAATCTAATTTTTTATTTTTTTAAAAGGGTATTTTGAATACTTTTGCCCAAAGGACTAATATAATTTAATAGTATATTAACATAAAATTTCAAAATATATGATCTATACTTTAAGAAACCAAATTATAGAATATGAACAACAGAAATTTTCATAAATTCCTATCAACCATATCACTTGTGTTAATATACTTCGGAATTATTAAATATACTTGTTGTACCTTATGAATTTTAATATGATATCAAGTTGCATTTTTATTAATATACTTTGTATGATATCAAGTTGCATTTTTATTAAATATACTTGTTGTACTTATGAATTTTAATATGATATCAAGTTGCATTTTTTATTAGTTTCGTTTTTTTAGCATGTGTTTGTTATTTAGGTTCAAACCTAAAATTTTCATTTAGTTTATATTTTTCTGAAAATTTAACAAAAATTATAATTAGTTTTTGAAAAGTAAACCAATTTCAAAATTTAACCTACAAATTTCATCTCAAACTTGTATTTCAAAAGAAGCCTTAATCATTTTTAATTCAAAAGGCCCCCCTAATTTTTACATTTGTATCAAAATATCTCATAAATTTTAATATTTATGTCAAACTGCTATCTAATATTTAATATTTATATTAAAATATATATTTATCTTATTTTATTTATGTGACCTATATAATTACTTAATAAAATTTAGAAGTTATAATATGTACATTTTATAGTTTATGGACATATTGACGCTGAGAAGAAATTTATAAAATTTTTCCTACAATTAATTAAATAAACTTTCCCTTTTTTTTTTTTTAAATTAATAGGTACTGTTAAAAGTCACTAATGCCCCTAACATTGTTCATTTGGATGTTTGAGAGGGTAGATTGTTAGCATGAAGGCCGCCGCCACGCTAGAAACCGAGTTTACCCGCCTTTTCCCGGCGTTCTCTGTTTTCTGAACTAGGGTTCCTTCCATATACTCCTCTCTCTCTCTCTCTCTCTCTCTCTCTCTCTCGGAAAACGGGAAGCCGCAGCCCCTGCCGCCGACGCCGGGCACCGCCCACCTCAGCCGTGCGTTCGATCTCCGACGAAGTTTTTTCATCTCCGATTATTAGCACAACAGCGAAATAAGGGAATTTTTTTTTTAATTTTTTCTTTTTTCCAATATCCGAATCACAGATTGGTTGAATGAATGAATGAATTGATGCTGATTGGCGTATTTGATGACTGTTCTGTTCTGTTCTGTTAATCTGGAATCGGTGGAGGAGGAGAGAACTGGAGAGAAGTCACGAAAAGCCTCTCTCTGAACCCCCGGATGCTGAGGAACTCAAAAGCCTCTGGTAATTCTTCTTCTTCTTCTCTCTCTTCTCTGTTTGGCCTTTTTCTCAGAACCCATTTTCGTTCTTATGCCGCTACTGCTACTAGTGGACATGATGTTACCCGTTTGGGGAGATTAATACGAACAAAATCCGAGTTAGATACACTCACTGTAGAAGAAGCTTTTGGTTACTTCAATTCCATGATTCGGATGCAACCCATGCCTTCCATTTGGGCTTTCAATCATTTGCTCGGTGCCCTCTACAAGATGAACCACCATGTCATTGTTGTTACCATGTATCGGGAAATGTCGGCTCTTTGCGGGCTCGATTTTCGACCTGACATTCGTACCATGAGTATGTTTGTCCGGTGTTTGTGTCTGTTGGAGAGGATTGATTTATGTTTCTCTGTTTTGGCGGCTGTGTTTAAGCGCGGACTTAAGCCGGATGCTTGTTTGTTGAACACTCTTCTCCAAGGGCTTTGCGCTGCAGAAGGGGGATCGCTGGATGTGGCGTTTGAGTTGTTTCTGAAAATGGTGGAGGACGAGCATACGTATGATGAGATTAGTTATGGTACGATGATTAACGGGCTTTGTAAAGCAGGAGAAACTTGGAAGGCTGTTGAGCTTCTTAAGCGCGTGTACTGCCACGGAACAATAAAACCTGATGAAGGTTGTTACGGTCCAATAATTCATAACCTTTTTAAAGAAGGTCGAGCGGACGAGGCCTTGAGCTTTGTTGAAAACATGGTCAACCATGATGTTCGACCAAATGTTGTCATCTGTAATTCTCTGATTCATGGGTTGCTTGAGTCCGGTCAGTCTGAGCAAGCAACAGAGTTCTTAGAAACTATGACTGCTTGGGGTGTCTCACCAAACATTAGAACGTACAATACTATGTTGAATGCTTTGTGCAAGGAGAGCAGGATTAAGGAGGCGCTTGATCTTGTGGAAGCTATGAGAAATAGAGGTCTAAAGCTGGATTGCATCACGTACAACTGTCTGATAAGTGGATTTTGCCGTTTGGGACAATGGAGTAAAGCCATGAACTTGTTACACGAAATGGAAACTAAAGCCATTGTGCCGAATGCCATAACCTTCAACATTATAGTCGACGCTTATTCTAAGAAGGCAATGATTAAAGAAGCCCTTGCTATGTTTCATATGATGATTGGAAGAGGTGTAAAGCCAGATATTTTCACTTACAGCATTCTACTCAACGGATTGTCCCATTCCGGCCTATGGAAAGAAACATCTAAGTTGCTCGATGAGATGGTGATTTTGAAAATCTATCCTCAAACTGTAACTTTGAATGGAATTTTGGATGCTTATTCAGAAAGCGGTAAGATGAACACTGCCCAAAAGTTGCTTGACGGAATGATTCGACATGGTTTGAAGCCTGATGTAATTACGTACAACATATTGATAAAGGGATATTGTCTGCTAGGCCAAATGGGAAAGGCGATTCAAGTTTTGGAACAGATGACTTCGAAGGGTGTTCAGCCTGATATTTTTTCCTACAACGCCTTGGTCATTGGGTACATGAAAGCCGATAGAGTAAACGATGCTCACAAACTTCTCGAGGATATGATCAAAGAAGGATTGGTGCCTGATGATGTTACGCGTAATTGTTTGAGAACCCTTCGTGCTAGAAGGGTTATTGAATTTGTTGAGCAAGTCTCATGAGGTGCATTTGATGAATTGATGGGTTGAGCCAAGCTCTAAACGAATCCCATTCTTATTTTTTTGTTTTCTATTTTACATATGACTAGTTTCTTCTCTATAAATGAGTCACAGGTCTGTAGTGCAGGTGTATCCTTTTCATAGCAGGTTCATTGCAGGAACAGTAGTTACACGGCTTCCTAGGGTCTTTCTTTTCTTTTTTTTTTTTTTTAATTATATATATACGGGTTGATAAATGTGTACAAATAGTGGTAAAACAAAAATACATCCTTATAATCAATGAAGTCGATATCTGATCTTCAAGAACAGTTTAGGTTTTCTTCCCCCAAGCAGAAGAGGAAGGTATCACAATAAATGTGTGATCAATGAAACCAATTTCTGACCTTGGAGAAAGGTTTATGCTTTCAAGAGGATATGGATGATGATGAGTTGACAATGACATTGAGAAGGAGGAATCTCAATCGAACTAAAAAATATCATAGGGATATCTGTACGATATAAATTTGAAAACAATTGTATTTAGAAAGGAGAATTCCTTGATCATAATTGCTGAGAGATTGATTCTGAAATTATTTTTGGTTAGGTTTTTTTCTAGAGAGATTAGTCTGGGAGAAAGATGTGAAAATTCCTGCTTTTTTGGGGTATGGATATTTATGAATATTCTCTCTTTTCTAGAGTAGATTTTGCCCAAAAAAAAAAATATATATATATATATATTTTTTTTACTACTGAAATTTGGGAGCTAAGAAGCTAAAACCCAAATTCTGAAGCTCACTTGGCTTTCCTAAACCTTTATAACCAAACTCATTTCTGCAACCCAAAAAAGTCCTAAACCCAAACTCACAGCAAAATAAAAAACACGCAAGGGGTTCGATCTACAAATCGCCTCCTTCCCACGCCATTCCATTTGGTGTTGGCTTTTGAAAAGAAAAATGGCTTTCCCAGTTGAAGAAGAATTGCACATAGCAATAGATACTTATAAACAAAAATGGGTTGGAAAAAAATAACTACATAAAATGCAGCCAGTGACACCAGATTTCCAGTTCTCTCCTGGTAACATGAAGCAATGATCAGGGAAAACGCAAAACATCAGATTATCTCATAAATCTGCCATATAGTAGCCGCACTCTCACATCTTAAAGTGCCTTTTATTAAAACAGAAGCGGCACTCCTCAAACTCTAAAGATAGTCATTGGCCTCAATTTTGCACAAGCATTTCTTTGACATCGGAGGAGTCACCGTCGGAAAGGGCACAGGTAAATTATATAAAGTTTCTGATGTCCAAAGACTTCGGTTCGACCATCTCCTCATCCTTGAATTCTTCACTGCAGATTTCATCAAATGAAAGATGATACATCAGTAATCAGGTCAACGGTCCGACTAGTTCAACACCACGGAAAAACTGAAGTTCGGCAAAGCAATCTTGGTCATATTGATCCAATGGAAGGAAAAAAAAAAAATTTGTCATAATGTATGGTTTTAAGATGTCTAACATTGAACTTGTGTGCTAAAAATCGGTTTTAAAGCATGCACCTCCTAATAGTTCTAAACTCAAATAATATAGACAGATGACCTCGGTTTAAACTGGACTTAAAAGTTCTCGTAATGACTGCATGGCATGGCATTGCTAAAAGGAAAACCACGTTTCTCTAGACATTTACCGCTCTTGACGAATTAACCACTCTAGACAACTTCCTACTGCGTCAAAATTGACCATTAAGGATTCAATATTGGATCCAAGAACATGCTGAATGCATTAAAAAAAAGCAAACTAGGTAAGGGGGCAAAAAGGTTGATAAGAATGTCCTAGAAAGATACCGTTTCTTTTGAGTTTCCATTGCCTCGAGAGCTTCCTTCTTCAGCTCCCCCAATTGTGCTTTAGCAATTTTGAGTTCTAACTGCTCTTCATATTTTGGAAGATCTTCTTTACGAATTCCAAGCCTATTAGATGGGACAGATAAAGTCATGTCATTTTTTACAGATAAAAATCAGAAGCATTGATTTCATTTTCAAGCCTAAAAAATGTAAATGCCACCCCAAATCACGGCTGGTACAGACAATAAAATCCTGATTCACGGTTCTGGATTCACAAAACAAAATATCCACCAGTAAGCATGTTTAACTCTTTTACACGTTAAGATACTTTATTGCTGTATAGAAGCAACATCATTATGAGTTTCTTGTTTTATAATTTTGCACCCAAAGGTTCAGAGCCGAAAGAGAGAACATTTCATACTAAATTTACCAAAGTTTAAGGATTAAACCAGTAACATTTTCTATCTATTCAAACCAATAAACAAAAAAGGAAAAATTTTGGTCTTAAAACATACTTCTTGTTGATCTTATCAAACTCTGCAATGAGAAGAGCCATTCCTTTCTTGTCATTCCTCAAAAGAGGTTTTTTCAGTTCTTTCTCAACTTTATCCAAGGCATCAAACATCAAGGCCTCTGCACCAAGTTCATCAGTGAGACCTCGCCTGCAAAAGGTTAAGAAAAAGAAGAGACAGAAAAATAAGTATATAAACATAAAAGAAGAAGCATGGATCATTTGGAATTTCAATAGGCTATGAGGCCAATATATGAATAACTTTCCTGAAGCAAACCCATAAACACAGATGCTCAGATGACCCTATCCCTATGCATCACCAAAGGAGAGATAAGAAAAATGATTTATGCATGCATATGAACTTTCCAACAACGAGAGCAATCTATTCATAAATTAGGATATGGGGCAAGAAAGCAAATGAAAAATTGCTCAGTCCACATCATAACATCAAACAGAAGGAAGGTAACAAGCTGACTCGATGAATATAACATACTTGATCCTTATTTCTTTCAAGGTCAACAGATATGTACGAGCATCTGGGATATCCTTTGTACGGGTTTGAATGGTATATTGGATACGTTGAGATTCTGAGAACAAGTCTGCCCTGCAGGAGGCATCATGCATTAGAGGTCAATGCATCATAATAAAAAATGGTACAATCAAGACATAGCAGAGAGAAATTGATACATTATCCTCCTCCACTGCAAGAGTACGATTAAAATAACACAAGCTGAAACAAGAAATAACACAATGACCTCTTTTGTTTGATAATAAGAAATGTAAATTCATACAATAGCTGAACTTTATGCCATGCATTCAGAATACCGAGTGAGATTTCTATGATTATATGGTCTGACATGGTTAGGAAAGGGAAAGAAAAAAGATATTGTCAATCTCACAAGTTATTTTGTCAAATATTATCAATATTTGACAGCTATTCCATGCAATCAGGAATACCAAGGAAGTAGTTCACTGATCCTACCTGGTCAAACATGTGCTCTAGTACAATAAGTCGGGTAATGAAAAACACCAAGTAGAGACATTGTGTGTTTGGATACAATTTACAAGAAAAAAATACATGAACAAGAACTAAGCATGCATTTGGTGCATGGGTTGAAACTGAATTTTTTTAGGTTGGAGTTGAGTTGAATTGAATGTGTGTTTAGTGAGGCCTTTGAACTGTCAAAACTAAAAAGTGCAAAAACTAGAAATGTGTTCGGAAAAAAAATCACTATGGTGCTTGTTTCGTTCGTCTCGAAATTCTATGCAATTTTTTCAAAAAAAATTCATCTCATTTGGACTTGTATATGCAAAGTTATGGGCTTTTGAAGTGTAAGTTACAAAAACTGTGAATAGTAAAATTGAGGTTGACTTTTCAAAAAAAGATAAAAATGAATTGAATATTTTAGGTTTGGATTGAATGGAACTGTTGGTCCAAACACGTGCTAAAGAAAGCATTTACTTCTGTAAGAGACCCAAAACCCCCCAGGTTTTCTCAAATTGCTTTTATTATATGCTGTTTACGCATATATTTTTTTGGTTTTTACCAGTTTATGGATGCTAGTACTTACACATTTTTCTCCAACTTCAGTAAAACATTAAAGCCGTGCTTCTCAAGAAAACAGTACCTTACATTTACAAATTATGAAAAATAAATATGTTCATACCCTCTTGCTAGGTACACAACATGCACATGAATATCAAACCTAATTTGTATTAGATGCAAATACATAAATAAATAATACTCACTTCTCCCGCACTGTTTTCATGACCTTAGCATATTCAGCTACTGCAGCTGGATCCTCCGGATCAATGGTAATCTTTTCTTTACGAAGTACATCCATGGCTCTCTCGAATTTGTTCTTAACCTCCAAAAAGATGTTCTTCAACAGCTCTTTTGCCACCCAAAATAAGTACATTATCAGCAATTGATAAAGCAACAAACATCAATTAGAGACGAACGCTATCTCTAAAGTTAATAGTTTGTTAGAAAAAGAAGATTTCGTTTTCAAATAAATGACCAATTACAATATGTATCTTTCGATCTAGGACATCGTTTATTAGAGGGCTTGCCCTTTCATCTGAATGCGGCAATTTCTAATGCCTAAAAAACTATCAAAATGGAAGAATTGAATATAGTAACAACAAATACAAAAGCAAAAGATCCCTCTTTTGTAAACCTTATAATGCGATTGGAGCTCATCGGCAGAAAAGAATCCATTTAGATAGTCCTTTTTAGCTCCAGTGACAGACTAAATTATGGGGGAAAAAAAAGAGTCGAGTTTTTAACTCACCATCTCCCTGGAGAATAGGGGGACGACCGGCTTCTTTGGCAAAGAAGCGGACTGGAACAGCATTCTCCTGTTGTAGAATGGCTCGACTTGCATACAACTACAACAATTGGAAGGAAATGAACAAGCAACACAACAATTAAAGTGAAAAAAAAGGGAACAAAATCAAAACATTTTCATTTTTGCAACACATTTAACTCCTGAAATTACAAAACTTGCTCGAGATGACAGCAGCGACCATCTTCAGAGTTTCCTCACTTTTTTTTCGTTCTTTTTAAAATTTAACACGACTATTCGAATCGATTACTTTAAATTCTTTTGTAGCATAAATTCCCAGCACATTGTGGCTTCTACTTTATCTCCGATTCCTCATCCCATCATTCAAATTCAAACAAAAATCTCTTCCCAAGATCATCACTTTCCTTTCATCTCAAATCCCTAAAATCACAATGGGCGTATAAATTATACAGATCCACTGAGAATTCTACCATTCAACCCAGCAGCAAAGAATCAAAAAATCAAAACGAAACAAAACCGAAATCATTCATTTAAATATCATTACAAATTAAAAATTAAAAAAAATAAAAAAAAAAAAACTTATACTGGAAAACCGATCATTTCGGATCAGAATATTATGCTTCAAATCGGAACGGAAAGAATAGCAAAAAGGACCAGATTAGAGATCCAAACAGGGAAAAGCGATGATCGGAAGAGAGAGAGAGCGAGAGAGAGAGAGAGAGGGGAATCCATGGTTGGAGATAGGAATGACAGACCTGCTTGGATTTGGATAAGAGGCGGAAAGAGAACGCCATGATCGGAGCTCGGAGTTGTTGTTGATGTGGGTAAGGTTTGGGAAATGGCGGGTTAGGGTTTGGTTATAGAGGAGACTGGAGAGAGGAATATGCGAAGGAGGCGACTATGTGAAGTCTCTGTGAGACCGTTAAGCCCTGGTGCTTAGTGCCTCATACGACCACTGCGGACCTAAAAATGTTGTCGTTTTCTTAACTATAACAAAAGGGCATTTCCGTCGACTTAAATCTCATATCAATTTACATGTGGTTGAGTTGTCATTTTATTAATTAAAAGATAATTATAATTAATTTTTAATTAATGTGCACTTATTTAAAGGCTTTTCCATTGAAAAGTAACAACTTATATTTTTTTTTTATATAAAAAATAACAATTTTATGTTATATATGTTGGTACTCACAATTTAAGACTAGAATCGACGTTTTCAGTAATTATTCGTCTTGAATATTTTGGAGTATTTACTAAACCATGGGGATGGAAATAAGGATATAATGTCACGGGATGTGATATTTTAGGATGTGATAAAAATAAGAGAATTTGTTTATGTTAATCGATAAATGAAAAAAAATAATTATTATTTAGATAATTTTCTTAAAAAATCTAAACAATAAAAATATGATTGACTAATATTAAAAAAAACAAAAAGTAACCGTTCTATGGTTTTCTTTTTCATTCCTTTCCCTCATTTTATTTTAAATTACCTTTCCATCGGTTCAATTTCACTATCAATAGCAATGTCAAACATAAAAGGGTAATTTTATTTTCTTTAAATATTATCAAATAGTGTAAACAAAATCGGGAGGCACTCATATTTTTTTTCACACACATACATATATATATACATATATTATTTTGGCACATTAAAATGAACAAGTCAATTCTCTTGGGAACTTCGGAGATAAATGCACAAGTTTTTTTTTTTTTTTTTTGAATAAAAGGATCTAAGAGTACTCTTATTATTTTCAGGTTTTAGTTTCATAAAAAAATATACATTTCCCTATATATGATAAGAAGACAGATTTTTTATATTAATTTTTCTCAATCAATCATCTAGGATCTATTATGCCATCATTAAATCAATGTTGGAGAAGATTTAAGATGAAACAATAAAAGTAGAATCTGAATGACAAAGAAAAAAAGCTAGCAAATCATCTCCTCTTATAATCTATCCACCACGTGGGTGTATAAATGCACAAGTTTCTTGGCTAGAAGTTGTAGATTACGCTATGATTTAGCAATGAATCAGCATCTGACGTAGTAATAAATAAAGGACAACAATGCATAAAAAATATATATACAGATATACAAAAAAAAAATGTCAATAAATAATTTTGATTGCTGAAAAGATATCCCATTTTATTTAGAACTTCCAAATTTAATCGGATACATCATTACATGCCTTCAGAATTTTTGGACAGTACGCTTAGAAACGTTCATATATTTTAATACAAGTAGGAAAGAAAACAATACAATAAAACACCGGATAGTGAAAATTAAAATTGCGGAACTTAGTGATATCTCCAAACTAAGCTTCAGATAGAAACCAGAAGTTATCAGCCAAACTTCTTATGACTTGATAGGAAACACTTTTAAAAATCATAAAAAAACTTTTAGAAACTATTTTTGAATTCAAAAAGTAAAAAATAATTAGAAAAATCCCCACCAAACAGATCCTTAAACATGTACATAATCTTATTAGTAACGTTGCAATATAACAAAAATTAAAACCTTTTACAAATGACAAAATCTCATATGGTAATCATAATTATTACGCAGTTATGCTATTATTAAATATTTGAAAAAAAAAAACATATTTCAATTCTAACTCTTATAAAATATACTGTAATTTCTCTTGTTTCTGTTCACAAATATAGCAAGGAATTTTTAGCATAAATCAAACTTTGCAAATAAATTGAGAGTTTACAGATTTAATTAAATTAAAAAATTAAGAACCAACTTGTTACCTGCTAAAAAATTCGGAGACCATTTGTGTCAAAAGCCTACATATTTATTTTATATAACACACAACGAAACTGATGAAAAGTTGTGAGATTTTATTTTCTTTACTACATATATTTTGGTAAATTTTGTGATATTAGAAAGTTGCAAAATATCTTTCAAATCCAATCATAAATATAGATTATTTGAAGTACTTATGTGAGTCTCCCTTGCAGAACACAGATTAAAAAAAAAAAAAAAACCATTTCTATCACCGTATTACCAAGCACTTTTATTTGTACCAATAATATTTGAAAAATAGAGAAAAAGTCCAAAGAAAAGTATAGTGTGTATTTACGTTCATCCAACGTTTCAACTGTGTGACATGGCATAATAATCTTTACATTTCGGCTGCAAAGGATTTACCACAACCACAAGTTTGTGTAGCATTTGGGTTCTTGAAAGAGAAGCCTCCACCAATTAGAGCATCGCTGTAATCCAATTGCATGCCAAATAGGAAGAGAAGACTCTTTGGATCGCAGACTGCCAAAAAAGAGCGGAAGAAAGATCAGAAAACAAAATGAGAATAATCTTGTACTGAAAAAAAAAAAAAAATAAAAGAAGAATTCTGACTCGGGTATGAAAAATGCCTTAGCGATAGGATCTACTTCTTAGCCGTCGATTATGTCAAAATCATTTCAAACTTCGCAATGTATCATAGTTAATGAAACTTGATGAACATCTTAATATTAAAACCGGCTCCTACAGGTAGGATTCACACTCTACCACATAATTGTCCGAAGAAACGGGAAGAAAAAGACGAAATGCTGTGTTTTTCCAAATCTTATATCTAGACTCTTGGCAACCAAAATTATGTCTTGACATTTTAGCAACTGTCATTGCTACAATTTTTTTCTTGGAAATTTGCACTTCCTGACTTCCCAAAAGGGTAGCAATCAAATCCAATCGTTAATGGGTGTTAATTTCAGGGATTCGACCCATTCATGGACTAAATTGCGAAAAAGAAACTTTAAGGGACACCATGCACCAAACAATAAGGGTTTAAGGGGCACATGTGCAAACATAACGATTAAGCAATTCAAACAATTTTTTTTTTTTTTTTTAAAGGTGAGATAATATTTTAACTAGCAAATTTTTTTTATTTAATATTATGGTTCAGTACCCTAATTTAATAGGGCAGTTTCTTTATTTCTTTTCCTCTCCCCTAGTTAAAAAGTTTCCTACTTCAATCTTAGATAAGCCATATTCTCAGATACTATCCAAGTTGTGCTATTAAATTCCCTAATCGCTCTCTACCACTTCCAGTTCTCGTTTCCTTTCTTCTTGGACACACCCAGAAAAAAAAAAAAAAAAAAAAAATCATGGGTCTGTTCAAGATAATATAATTCTTGCCCCTATATGCGATCCGCCTTCCTTTTATTATAGCCATTCTTCCCTTCATTCTGCAGGTTTTCGGTCCTTATCTTATTGTTGTCTTCATTCTTCGTCTTATACGTTCAATGTTGTCGCCTTCTTTAGGTGCAGGAAAGATTTTGGCAAAGGTCCTGTTTTTATTTGTCTTATTCATGTTGGTTCTACAGATAGTAAACTAGCTATCTCCAGGAAAACCGTTCTTGTCCATGGAATTTAGGGCGGAAACGAAGATAATTCCATAGCTCTCGGCTTGCAATTTATTCACCAGAATCTCTGTCTTGGATGGAATCGATGGGGAGGAGTCAAGATCTTGAAGACCCGGTGACACGGTGACGGAGAGTAGGAAATTTGTATATCTTCAATAATTAGTTTTGTTTCATTAGGAAATTAAGATTGTTATTATATTAGCATT
The DNA here is from genome assembly GCA_025413025.1 of Ficus hispida. Lineage (NCBI taxonomy): Eukaryota > Viridiplantae > Streptophyta > Magnoliopsida > Rosales > Moraceae > Ficus > Ficus hispida. The sequence continues at coordinate 2,334,968 of CM046365.1, forward strand.
CTTATGTTAAATAAGCTTTGTGATTGTATTTTTAAATTCAGACCTTGATGAATGAATATTAGATTTCAAATTTCCCTCTTTTCGAGTTGCAGAATTCTATCTCCCTTGAAATAAAAAATAAATGTTTAATAACAAAATTAAGTTAAGTTGATCTGTTAATTCAATTAATAAATGGGCATTAGCACTCGATTTCGTTGGTAACAAACATCCAACCGAATTCAATTTAATTATTTACTTAATTCAATTATTCAATTTCAGCAAGTGAATTTTCAAGTTCAACCAAAACCCAACTGTCTCTTTAAACTCTCTTGCTTCTATTTCTCTATCTCAATTATAATGTTCTCTCTCTTGGTTCTACATCAACCAGTACTAGAGCCTAATTGGCCAGATCCTATACTCTACTCTCCATATGATTTGGGATGATTCAAGATTTCATGTATTTTGTTTTTTATGGTTCATTTTTGCATTCTTTTATTTGTATTACCAACATTGCTATGTCTTTTCCCCTAGGATTTTGTTCCATTTGCCATCTTCCCATATTCCCAAGGATAATAGTTTTTCTACTAGCAGTCGTGCTCAATTTCCTAACGCCGGTTTTCTGACATGTTTAAAAAGTTAAAAAAACCAGTCTTTCAGAGTTATATTACTAAGCAGAAGAAAATCTTTAAGAAAAACATGAAATTTTCTTGACTCTCTTTCACAATTTTAGATTCAGTGATAATCTTACGAACCATGAATCAAAATTAATAGCTGCATGTTGACGTAACTAGATAAAAGACAATAAAACATACCGATCACGAAACCATTATACTCAATGATAGAGTCGTTGGGTCTTGCGTTTGCTCTATTTTCAAACTCCATTGTGTAAGACATGCCAGAGCACCCACCCTGCCTAACTCCAATTCTTAAGCATAAATCTTCATTACGCTCGGATCTCATCTTATTCAAGTGCTTCAATGCATTATCCGTAAGCAATATTGCAGGCGCAATCCCCTCAGGTGCTGGCGCAGCTGAAACATCGTGTAAGCTTGATAAGGATTTTGAAAGAGAATCACTTAACAACAACAACACTTAAAAAACAGCTCCAAGGCCAAAAGTTTTCTTCGGTTTAGTATTTTGGTGGTCAGTTGGAACCAAACCGAATACACCAACACTGCTCAAACAAAATTTAGAGAACAAGCTCCTTTGGGATTCACATCCATGGAGATCTCCTTAAACTAGCTCTCGAAACCAAATCAACGGGGCGACCCCATATTGGCACCAACTGCATCAGCCGATTAACCAATTATTGGGGGATTCAGTTCTCGGGGGTGTTTGGTGAAATAGTTTGAGTTGAGATTTTTAAGTTTAAATAATAAATTTTTTTGAATTTTCAGAAAAGATAAAAAAATTTTTGAGAAAAAGACAAACTTTTTGGGAAAAAGATAAAAAAAAATTTTGAGTTTGATAGTTTGAGATGGTGTGTCAAACACCCTCAGTTTAGTATTTTGGTGGTCAGTTGGAACCGAACCGAATCGAACCAAATCCACCAACCTTGCTTAACTAAAACTTGAGAGAGCAAGCTCCTTTCGGATTCATATCCATGGAGATCTCTTCAAATTAGCTCTTCAAACCAAAATCCCCAAACCCCCCACCAAAATACACACAAACACAGCTTAAATTCGACATCACAAGCCAACCAACACACACATGCACGTGTGTCTGTGTGTGTATGCAACTTATTTGGTTCAATTTTGCAATAATTCCTTCTAAATATATGTACGCACATATTTTATAAAGAAAAACACCTTTACAAGATAGTTCCTACAAACCAAGCTCAGTTCTAAACGCCAAAAATTTAAAATCCGAACTGTTCAAAAGTGAATAAAACCCTAAATTGAAAATTTTGAAAAAAAAAAAAAAAAAAACCCATAGAAATCAAGAAAAATAATTGTACCCGGAATTGAAACCGATCGAATTGAAAGAGGTTTTCTACGGCTGAGATTCAGGTGTGAGAAACGAAAGGAAACGGAGCTCCGAGGAAGAGAGCTTGATGGAGGAGGATTTTCAGGCAAGCGAAGAACAGAGGGGCAACGCGTTGTGATTGCAGAGAACGCCATTGCGGAAAACGTAAATGACACTCTCTCTCTCTCCGTTAAAAATGACAAAATGTTATGTAGGGTTCGATGAGGAAGATCTTAGCCGTTGAACTCCTGATAGTCTGCGCAGACTGAGTTCATGGATTTTATGGCAACAGATCCGACGGTGTAGGGGGATTATCCAAAATGTGAGAATTCTGATTCAGGTACTGATTTTATTGGCATGTGTAATAAGGTCCACAATCTTTTTTTTTATATAAATGAAGGGCAAGATTTTTTTTTTTTTTTATGGTGACCAAACTTCTCCAAAATTGTAGACTACATGAATTAAGCGTCCGTTTGATTCACTCACTTAAACTCAAATTTTTCAATTTAATTTTTATCTTTTTCTAAAAAAATTTTTATCTTTTCTAAAAAAATCAATAAAAATCACTATTGAAACTTAAAAATCTTAAATCAAACTCAAACACCAAACACCTCACTATTTCAAATATATATATATATATATATTTTTTTTTTTTTCTGAAGAAGATACATATAGGATTAACAAAATGCTTGACCTCCGACTAATGTATGGTAGAATGGAAAAGAGAGATGAAGAAAATTAGAGGGGAGATTTTGGGAGGAAAATTTTTTTTTTTTTGAGATATTACGTAGAGAGGAAATTAGGAATGCTCAGTTTTTGGCCCGTTTGTGTTTCATCCTTTGGGCCAGAGTTCGAGGCTACATTCAATCACGGATGCAAGTAAGGGCCAATGGGGGCACGTTGAACAAACCTAAAAGATAAATTATAAACGCTGCCCACTTTCCGGTTGTTTGACTTTTAAATTTACTTTGGGCTTTACTTATTGTAGCCAGATCCATGTTAATTGTCATTACTATTCTCTCTTCCGGTTTTGGTTCACTTTTCAGTCTCAGACTCATATGGTGACTTTCTCTCTCGCTCCTCCCCTTTTTTTTTTTTTTTTTTTTTTTTTTTTTTTTTTTTTTTTTTTTTTTTTTATGTTTCTCTTCTCCCGTCAGTTGACACTTTCTTTTCCCTATTAAAAGTTTATTAGCAGTCCTAAAATTCATTGGCCGACTATAATTAATCCTACATGTAGATTTTTATCTTTATTGTTAAAGTAATATATGATATCCTGATATTAAAATTTGATAGTATACCTTAAGAAAGACATGTAACTTAATAGTATTATTGATAATAAAGTTGCTGTACTCTTATTGAGGAAAATCCTAACGTGATGTTTATTAAAGAAATTTTATTGCTAATAAACCTAAATTTTTGTTGTTTTATAAATTACATATTTATTTGTGCCCCTGCTGAATTAAAATTCTGAACCTGTCACTGAACAGTCATTTTGAGACCTTAATTGGTGTTCCAAACTATTTTTTTCTCAACGATGAAGCTTGTCCCCATCATCTATTGGCCGAGGTTGAGTACTTATTATGAGGCCATTTGCATATCTAGCATTCTCTTATTGCTTCTTTTCATTCGTGGTGTTTTTTTTTTTTTTTTTTTTTTTTTAAAGCTTAATCATATACCAGAAACATTCTAGTTCTCAAAGTTAAGTTCTTCATCGTGAAAAGCACTTTCCAGTCGTCTCATTTGGGAAAAATTGTTTTGGACGCATTTGTTTACTAGATAAATATGGCATTTTATAGTTTTCAACAAATGAGATCATTGCAATGATGAAAATATTGTTTTTCCATTTTAGGAAACTAAAATGAATAGCATTTTTATGTAAATAATTGAAGTAAATAATATGTTTTTAAAATAATTAGTGTAAATAGTAGATTTATTAGGTAAATGAAAATTTTATTAAGTAAATAACATATTTAAAAGACAATATTATTTATTCCAAATATTTTAAAAATATAGTATTTAATATAATTATTTTCTAAAAATCACTATTTACTTCTTTCTCCTTATTATTTTTTCTTCAGGAATATGTAGCACAGAAAAATTAGGTTATCAAAAGTATACTAGCATCTTACATTGCAACCAAACTCGGTTTTCATGGCTTGTTGAGTTTTATGACTTTCTACAAACAGGATCATATCTTGCTTTTTATAATGTAACAAAAATAAAACTTACTCTATTACATGATAAATGTTAGTCTACAAGAGATCAGCCACACAATTTTATTGGAAAGAATGAAAAAATTACAACAAGATCTACAAATAAGAGTCCACAATTAGACGGGTGATTAGGTTCCGTTATCGGTCAGCGGATATTTAGCATGCGCAACCTCCTCTTTGTTCTGGCTCCGAAACTGTATCGGAGATACCTTGGAAGTAACTACAACAACATTCAACAAAAAGGTACAAAATCCAGTTAATTAGAAAATAACCCATAAGTTCGGTTTTAAGAGGCAAAAATAATTTATTGATTCACCGCTGATATGTTTTTCCATTTGCATCTCGAGTTAGTAAGGATTCTTGATCATGTAAAAAAGTAACCAAAGAAAATTGGAGCAGGTGAAGAAGGCAAAAAAGAGTAAAACAGTCCTGAAGGGTAAAGCTTACATGTCGGGTTGGTGTTCATTGGCTAGTGAATTTTCCGCCGCACATAGAAACGCTTCTTCGATATTGTAATTCTCCTTCGCCGAGGTTTCAAAGTAAGGTATGTTTCCCTTGGAGGCACACCATTCTCTAGCTCTATTCTCCGAAATCTGCACAGCAATGGTGCTTTTAATTTCAGTTCAAGATCAAAAAGCCTTGAAATACTTTTGGTTAGTGTTAGTATCGATACCATTCGGCTGTGTCCGCCATCTATGTCAACCTTGTTTCCGAGTAACACGAAGGGGAAGGTATCGGCGTCCGTTGGGTCTGCCTGAAAATAGAAAATGAAGTGTCAAAGAATCAAAACAAGACCAAGTGAACGCAATCAATGCTGATTACTGCAGGGATGGATCATGATTTGGTAAAAAGATAAAGCTCGTGTTCGTGTTGAGTGTGTCGAGCCTAATTCTATTGAGGGTGTAATGATCTTTTCACTCTTGTATTTTTGGTTTCTCTAATAGTACTTAATATTGGGGGGAGGCGACGATTTTAGATAATAGAAGTTAGAACGTAGAAAGTCTTAAAGATATGAGGTGCGTAAATTCTGCAATAGTAAAAAGTGAATGTAGCTCTGAAAATGAACAGAAAAACTTTGAAACCAACCTGTTTGAGAAATTCTTCGTGCCAGTTGTGAAGGGTATCGAATGTCCGCGCAACATTCACATCATACACAAGAATACAGCAATCTGCTCCTCTGTAAAATGCAGAGCCCAGGCTTTGGAACCTTTCTTGTCCTGCTGTGTCCCAAATCTATCAACAGAAGAAAAAAAAAAAAATATATATATATATATATATATATAAATACAAAAGTCAACTTAGCTTAGAAAATATATTTTTCCATTAGGATATACTACAACTTAAATATTATTCTCCTCACTTGCAAAGTCACCAATTTGTCATCAATCTGTAACTCCTTTGTCATAAAATCAGCACCTATTGTAGGCTTATACTGCTGATTGAACTTTCTATACACATATCTGAACAAGCTGTTTAAGGATCCACTTCAATGGTTTCTAAACTCCACATATTCAGATGGCCCTTATATGCATACATACATATGTATGTTGTATGTATGTATGCATGTGTGCATATATATATATAACTCATCTTAAAAATAAGTTAAAGAAGAAGAGAGGGTTGTCTAATTCATATAAACATAATAACAGTCTAAAAATCTAATGATGTGGGATAAATTCACCTTCTAATACCCTCTTGCACGTGTAGCGTGCCATATAAATAGACTGGAATATATGTATGTGTGTGTGTATATATATATATAACTCATCTTAAAAATAAGTTAAAGAAGAGGAGAGGATTATCAAATCACGTATAAACATCATAACAGTCTAGAAATTTGACGATGCGGGATAAATTTACCTTCTAATACCCTCTTGCACGTGTAGCGTGCCATGTAAATGGACTGGACTAAAAAACCCATCATTTCCCACAAAATTCTGTCTATAAACCATGATAAATGGGTCTGAGTAGAACTCATCTTCAAAATTAACTCAAGACCAAAAGGTGCTCAATCTAAATATATATAAACACCATAATAGCTCTATAATTTGACGATACGAGATAAAATCAACTTCTAGCATATACATATATGTGTAATGGTGTGTGTATATGTATATGTATGTTACCACACAGTACATGAGATGGCTAATCTGTCTCATTTGGGTAGTTACCAAAATCACCATTTTACACATACATGCGGACATAGCCCCCACATCAGACATGAAATTCCCTATTTTGGCAAAGAAATTGCAATGCATATAGTTAAAGAAATAGCAGAAGATAACAAAACAGGTTCAAAATGAAGGAAAAAAGTATCCAACCAGAAGAAACAAAAACCAGAAATGACAAACTTTTTTGAAAAGTTTAAGGATACTGATTCATCAAAGAAGTCTTTCCCACCCTGAAAATCAAAACAGACAAAAAACAAAACAATTCTCAGAACATTCCAGGAAAAAAATAAATAAATAAATAAATAAGTAACGAAAAAACAACACGTACCCACTATCACCAAGGACAATAACCTTGAGAAGAGTTCTTCTTTTCGTAGAAAAGTCCATGGAAGAAATTCAGAAGGAGCTCTAGAAAGAGAGAGAGAGAGAGAGAGAGAGAAGAGGTTCTCAGTTAATTATCTCACTTTCTCAAGGCTTTTCTTCTTTCCAAGAATCCAAAAGAAATAAAAACTTTTGGGAAAGTTTTTCACCAAAAGGTAAGATCACAATAAATAAAGGCAAAATGGGTAGGCCACATACACATATATAAATATCTATATATAAATATATATATATATGTATGTGTGTATTTTTCAAGGTGGTTCTTGATTCTACTTCTGCTTCTCTCCTGCTTCTCGTTGCTATTCCAACTTTTTTGGTTTTACGTATATTTCTTTGTGCTCTTTTTTTCGCCTTTCTTTTGTTCCTCCTTTTTCCTTTTAGTTGTGTGTTTAAATGATGCCAAGTGAAAGCATGTGAAAGCTGCCAACCAGAACCAACTTCCGCCAGGTTAGCTCTTATTTAAAAATGGGATTCTTCCAATCAATAATTAGTAAATAGTGCAAAGTGTTTCGTTAACTATATATATATATATAAATATTTCGTTAACTAGATATATATATATATATATATATATATTATTCTCCAATTAGGATCCTGCCTGTCGTGCTTGCCTCTCTCATATATTTGTTGGTTTTTAGTTGACAGGTTAGACAGTTATAAATAGTATACAATTAATTTTCATGTCTTTAATTTTTTTTGACAGAGACATGTTTTAGAATTTTAGGATCATTTCCACTTAATCTCATGTATTTTAATAACTCATTAGTCTCATCTAACATCTTTAATTAGAATTTTGGTTAAGAAGAGATGGAAAAATATGAGTATTAGTCATATTAAACCTCTTCTATTAGGATTTTTGATAAAGACAAACATAAAATACCATATGACCATATTCTTTTTTTTTTTTTTTCAATTTGTTTTTAACAAAAATTTTAATATAGAAGATTAAGTGAGACAAATTCAATGTCGAAGGTCAAAAAGTTGGAGGTTTTAAAGTTAAGGCCGCAAAGTAAAAACGATTCTACAATTCAAGGATATATATATATATGAGAATGATCTAAATGAAAAAGTAATTTAAGACAGATAAGTTTTAATATAAATTTGACAATTGAAAAATAAAATCCTATTGATAATGCATTTTTTTCAGATCCTACAATAAAAAATTTTGGTGATAATCTTAAACTATTAATATTGTAATATATTTTTTTGTAACTTTATTTTTTCTGTTGGTAGTTTTGATTATTGGCTTTAAACTTAATAATAAATTTTTAAACATTAACAAGGTAAGCACATATATATTGCCCAATAACTAGAAATTTGATAAATACCAACAATCACGTGTATTCAATGTTCATAAAAGCGCTTGACAATTAAAGCATATTTTGTACATAATTAAAATAATTAAACGATATGCATGAAATGTTTTCAATGAATTCAATAATAATAATAATAATGTCATCGATTTTATTATCATTTCTTTTTTGTTTATAATCCAAAAGTGATTGTTTTGGGGCTATTATGCCGCTAACCGTCTTAATCAGTTTGTTGTAAATTCTGTTGAATCCCGCGGTCTAAGTTAGCTTTTTATTTTTGTAGGGATACACTAATTACTTTTCTAAAATTAAAAATAAAAACGAAAAATGGACATACATGTTCGTAAAAACTTAATGTCAATGCGGACAAAACAGAAAAATATAAATTTTTAGAATCATTTCTTAAAAATATAAAATATAAAACTCATTGTGGGCGTGCATGTAGAAACTTCATGTTAATGAGGATTAAATTAAAAAAAAAAGTTCATAAATTTTAAAAATTTAGTTTGAAAATAAAAAATCAATGGAACGACTGCTTTCTTACCCTAAAAAAAAAAAATTAAAAGAAAATCATGGATGAATGCTACTAAAAAAGTTCTGTTCAACAACTAATCGGGTAAAAAAAAGTTCAATGAGGAAACTTGTCCGTTTTTGGACCCTTTTCATTACTATATAGGAAAAGCTATAATTTTTTTTTTTATGTGATGCTTATCCATTTGTCTTCAAAATTTCCTCTATTTTTATGCATCCGTCCAGAGAATAATTGGCAGTTTATTATAATGTTATTTATCACGTCAAAAGTTTTAAAAAGTATTTTTTTAGTACTTTTGTGTTTGGCTTTGACAAGTGTAACTAATCACACTCGATTTCTTAATTGTCTTTGTTTTCCCCCCCCCCCCCCCCCTTGATTTCTTAATTGTCTTTGAAGTATCTCCAACATGCTTTGCACTTTTCTTACATGCAAATTTTAAGTATGTTATGGGCCCATATAATGGACCGATTAAATAAATGAGTATTAAAAACTAATCTCAGTTTTGATTTTTTTGTTCCCTTCTCTCAAAACATCTATAATGTGATACCAAACAGTTGCTGAGTCAAAAACTTTTTTCAGTAGGTACGATTGAATAAATGATTAATAAAAACTTGAAGGGCGTTCGAAACATACATTCTGATTATAATTTTAAACATGTTTTAATTTGAAATGAGTACATATTTAAAATTGTGCATTGATTAAAAATGAATTGTGATATTTAAAAATTACAAAAACAAGAAATGTGTTTGGAAAAAATATGGATCTTATAATTTCGTTTTTCTAATCATTCTATGCAATTTATTAAAAAAAATCTCATTTTGACATGAAATAAGAAAGTTGTGAACTTTTAAAGTTTGAGTTTTTAAAATGAAAAAAAAAAAAAAAAAGAGAGAGAGAGAGATTTGGAGATGTAAATGATGAAATTAATTTACCTTTAGAGAAAAAAAAAAAAAAAAAAACTTGAAATCTCCCATTGGAGTGTAGACAGCAAATGCCCCCTAAGATTGTTTTATTTATTTATTTATTTTGTCTCTCTTCTCTCAAATCATCTATAATGTAGTACCAAACAGTGACTGAATTGGAAACGTTTTTCAGTGAGAGCGTTAGGCAAAAAAAAAAAAAAGAATTATTTTTATATTAAACATGAACATAATTATCTATTTTAATTATGGAGTAGGGATATAATTATAGTTTTTCTTAAAAATGAAGATATTAGTAAAATTTAGAAATCTTAATGGGATGAAAATTTTGTTTTTTAGAATTTGAGTGGAACACAAGCCTAATTTTTCTTAGAAAATTAGGTATTACTAAATTTTTAAGAAATTTTTGGGGGGTCAAAATTTAATCTCTATAATCTGAGTGGAGGCAACGCACAAGTTAGATGTGGCTTTGCCACTAGTACCAAATTAGTATATATGCTAAATTTTAGCATTTGAAGAAAACCCACTCTCTAATCTAATATTATTTTTGTGTTTTGCATATTGTTGGGGGTTGGGATGGGGAGGACATGCTCTGCCACCATATGCTATAATTGGTATCAAATTACACTAATTATGGTATAAATTAATTCAAATTTCAGTTATTGGTTCGTTTATTTTCATTTAATTATTAGAAATTGTTATTTTTACTATCTTAAATTTAAATTTTATTTTTACAAGTTTCAAGCCTTAGTATTTATGATAAAATAGACATAATACTTAATACAGCATTATAAATTCGAGTAAAAAATAAAATAAGATGTTAAATATGTTATTTTACTTTTTGTGTTAAAGATAACAATGAATGACATTTAACTTAAAAATAGTCTCCAGAGTTTAAAGACTTCTCAAGGGAAATATTTTTCTTTATTTAAAAAAAAACTTTATTAAAGTGAGTATTGGATCTCTTTTAACAGTATAAAAATGAGGAGAAAGAAATAAATAGCATTTTTTTTATAAATAAATAAATAAGATATTTAAAAAAATATTTGAAGTAAAAAAGAAATAAATAACAAACTTAGTAGATAAATCATTTATTTTTCAGTAAAAAAAAAAAGACAAATGATTTATTTACTTCTTATTTACATAAAGAATTTCCTAATTTATTAAATAAAAAATAAGTTTGTTATTTATTTTAAATATTTATGATCTTATTATTTTATTTTAATTATATTCGAAAAAATGTTACTAACTATAATTTCTTATGAAGTCAAAAGTTGTATTTGCTCGTTCTTCGGCTCTTTCCGTAAATGGGCTATCGGCCCAAGACGGGGGAAAGTCATTTTGTACTACGTATGTGTAACAAATAGTTAGATATCATGTTAATACTAGTGAGTTTGCCATCACTCATCAAGTCCTCACACATATCCCTCGTCAATTTGGTTATTGTATTTGTAGACCTCTCACTCACATATATATATATATATATATATATATATATTATATTGTCTCTTTATGCAACAACTTATCATATATATATTATAAGAGGACCGTCATGAATTTTTTATCTAGTTATTACTACAACTTAAATCGAAATATCTAAGGGTGCTCTTTAATCCTATAATTGAACCTTTTTTTTTTAAATATTTTTATTTAGAATTAGATCTAGAATTTTATGATTTTCTTCCCCAACTGATTATCTTTATATTTATATTTTGTTTTAATTTTTTTAATTTCCAAAAATAATTATGTGACGTTTGGAAACACATCTTATCCTGAAGTATATTCAAGTGCAAGATAATATGTGTTTGGATACCTTATATATTTTATTCAAATATAACTGCTTTTTAACAGCAAACTCAATATAATTATTATTTATTATTTTTTAATCTATTTTTATCAATCACATCCAAATGTGTTGTATTTAATTGTTTTTTTTTTTTTTGCTAAATATTTTATGTATTATATATGAATCCAATATATGAGTCCCTATTCAAGTAGAATGCCGATTTCGCCTTTGATTTTGGGCTAGAGACTTTGAATTATGGGTAGAATGATCTTATAATTGACTATTGGACTTTAAGTAGTTTTAGTAGTTTGAGGGTGTTTGCTATTGTTTATTTGATATTTAGTTATTTGAGCATTTGAATAAGTCATCAATTCCAAAATTCTCATCTCCTTACTACTTAAATAATAATAATACTAATAACAAAAGAAAAGTATAAAATTAAAAGTATCACAAATTGGCCTAACAAATTATACCCACTGCCCGCCTCAGCTTCTTTCAACCTACCCGAACCGCCTACACGGCCGACGTGCTGTTCTTTAGGCGGCTCGCTTTGTGTGTGTATAAATACACACACACACACACACACACACACACACACACACACACACACACACACACACACACACGTGAAAACTCTTATTTTAACTCTTCCACACACACACACATACATATGTATTTGCATTATATATATGGTATATTGCTCCATATTTTTTATTTTTTAATTTCTAAAGGTCCCATATTTCCGGTATATGAAGTTTACAATTGCATAGTACCCCATGAAAATTATTCAATAAATATGTAATACACCCATCCAATAAAATTCTGATATTTGGACTATATGTTTATACAGTTTTCTATAATTATATTTCTTTTTTCTAATATGTATCACATTAATTACTAATTCAAAATCACCATAAATATCATACGTATTAAATCCCTTGTATTAATTAATTAACAGTAAACTAATATTTTTAATCTTGAAAAAATATATATTTTTAAAAGGGAAATTTCATTTCACAAGAAACAAGATACATAAGACACAAATTGCTCCAAATATTAAGGAATTTGACTCCAAATCAAAGACTGGATCCACTAATATAGGCCAAAATAGCTTACAGGTAAATACAAGTACTGAAACTCAAACTAGGGAAGACCCACTTGGCAGATAAATTTCAAGCTTGAGCATTGCTCATTAAATAACACCAAAACAGTTGATGGACATCAATCCTTATGTAATGGGGGCATTCACACCACAACATCCGAAAACGATGGATGAGAGACATAAGTAGAGGACATCGCCTCCATTATTACTGAAGTAAAAACATCAGAGTAAATAAAAAACATACTAAATGAGCATAAATATCAATGCCCTTATTACAACAAAATAAAAGAAAGATCCACCGGTAGCAAGTTATTAATCATCAAACGGAAGCCAAATCTGAGCGAAAACAAGGACAACTCACCTCCAAGACAGGTTAGATTTGCCCCAATGGATATGCCGTTCCACACACAGTCGTCATCACAAGAAAGCTGATGTCGAGATGAGTGTGGGGATTGAACATCATGGTCGAAAGCTTAACAACGTGCCTGGAGGTGGTGCCAAAACCCGGCCAAACACTGCAACTTTTTTTTAATATTCAGAGAGAGAAAGTGAAATAAAAAATATGAACACTTTTTTTATCTGTAATTTAAATAACATTAACTATATTACTTTTTTGAATTAAAAATTTTTAAATTATATTTATTTTGGAAGGAAATTATCCTCATCTCTTTCTTCTTCTTATTATATTTTTTTTGAAAACGAAAATTTAATTTCACAAAAAACAAAATACATAAGAGACAAATGGCCCCAAATACAAAGGAATTCAACCCCGAATTAAAGACTGGATCCACTAGTAAAGACCAAAATAGCACATGGGTGAATACAAGTATTGAGACTCAAACATGGGAAGACCTACTAGGCACATAAACTTTGAAAACTCTTATTAGGGTGTTGATGTTTCTGCTCTAAAGGTGTTTTTTTTTTTATTTACTCTGGTCTTTTTTCTTCAGTAATAATGAAGGCAATATCCTCTGCTTGTGTCTCTCATCCGTTTGTTATCGGATGCAGTGGTGTGAGTACCCCGTTATGTGAGGATTGGTCTTGATTGACTGGGCTAGTCCATCGGCCATCGAACGAAAACCAGATTTGAGCGGAGTTACATCTTCAGAGGTCAACCCACCTCTAAGATATGTTAGATTTGCCTCAACGGATATGTCGCTCCATATACAGTTACCATCCCTAGAAAGCTGACGCCAAGGTGAGTTCCGAGATTGAACTTCAGGTTAGAAGCCCAGCGATGCACTCGGAAGCTATACCAAAACTCCGGCTAAACATTGCTAACTTTTTCATATTCAGAAAAGAGAAAGAGAAGGCTTTCTTCTTATTTTTTTAGTGAACAAAAGTGTTTTTTTTTTTCTTTCTTTCTTGGTGAATAATGAACGAAATGTTATGCTTGGGGAAATTATACCATTGGACAAAGACATTATAAATTTCGAAACCAATCCAATCAGTAAGAACATGAAAATTTAAATTTTTATACACAATATATATAAGTAATTCAATTTACTAATTTTTCCACAATATGTATTTTTGATATTTTTTTAGATAAAAACTTGCAAACTTCAATTAACTAGCCAAATAGGTACAAATAACATCCAAAACTAACAAAGACATAATATGTATTTTTGGTCTTTGCTCTACATAACAACACTTCAGCTTTTCGTTTATATATGTGTATCTATTACATGGAATATTTGGAAGACTATCTAACAAAATAAATAAAGTATTTGAGTCATTTTGCTAATTGACTTTATCTATGTAATATATATACAAAAAAATAGAATGTGATCCTTGATATAGATTCAATTTCTGAAATAATATTTTGAAATGAAAAGTAATCATATTTAAAGTTTTTTTTAAGTAAAATAACATTTAAAGTTAATTTCATAGTAGAAGTTTTTTTTTTTTTTTAAAGTCATGTAATATAAAAGTATTTATAGAAATTTTGACTGAAGAATTAATGTAATACATATTAGGAAAGAGAACATAAAAGTTGACATAAAAATTATCCAAATGTAAAATTGCTATTCAACAGGTATACTACATAAATACATGATGATGCGGTATGTTTAGTCTACTAAATAATTTCTCTAGCACATGAGGAACCTGATAATTTCAAAGGTCAAATTATAAGGAAATTACATGCGTAATTTAAGGCCAAGAGTCTAACCCAAAAAAAGGTGGCGGGGGGAGGGGAGTTGGGTTGTTGGGTTGGAATACTTGAAGGGTTTGATGAATCCAATATTTATTGACCCCACAAAATATTGGAATTGGATTATGATATGAATAGATTTTAATTTCAATGGGTAAAATATATTAATAAAAAAGAAGAATTTTTTTGATAGAGTAGAAAAAAAAATAATCTTCATCTAATTTGTTAAACTGATATATATATATATATATATTTTGGCAATTTATACAGTATGTTATAAAACAAAATACCTTATTATTGATAAGGTTATGTTCAAATCTGTTCAAAACAACTATTATTTTGACACACCTTTTTTTAATTACTTTAATCTAATTTCAATCACATGTAAGTATAACGTTTAAAGATGTACACTGTAGATATTTGACGGTTAAAAAGAAAGGTACCTTCCTATCTAATATGATTTCTTAACTTTGTGATGGTAAAGTGTCATATAAATTATTTTCTTTTCTTCTCTTTTTTTCTTTTTAATACTTTCTTTCCATATTGTATTTCTCCTTCTAAAATCCCTACCATCGAAGAATGGTACGTTTTGTGATTAATGACATAACTTAATAGTTATTTCACATTTTACTCGATCATAAAATAAAGAATTCGAATTCCTCTCATTCCTAAATTAAAAAAAAAAAAAAGAACGATAGTTTTTTTTAATCTAATATGATTTATAAAGTTATTTTATGGTTAGAAACGATATCATACGGATGGATATTCTCTTTTATATTGTTTTCTTTATATCTTAATTGTCCTTCTAAAATAAATATATCATAGTAAGCGCCAAAAAAAAAAAAAGGTTCCCATTACTCCTCTGACTTCTCATAAAGACAAATTTGTCTTTTAAGAGTTTGTTTCCACGATATATATTCCACCAAGTCGAAACCTTGGAGCAATGTTGTGGACAAAATTAGAAATCAGATATTCTTTCTCTAGAAAACCTACGTCCTATTTGTTATCCAAGACATGGAACTTGCACGTTTATTGTCGATGCCATTTACTTTTTGAAACATTTCTAGAGACAAAAAAAAGAAGTTGAAAATAAAAACCTTCTTCAAACATTTTATCTGTGAGTTGCAAATCATATTATTGAAAAATTGATTCAATCACTAAAATAGTAATTCCTATCGATTATGTAAAATGGGAGATTCTGATGTAGAAACTCCCAAAAAGAAAAAATACACAGAAAAACCTTCTTGAAACTTTATCGCTAAATGCAAGCTATCAATCTCTCTCTCTTTTGTTTTCACTTGCCATCCACTAAACCCGCACATATACATCCCTAATGCTATGTTTGGTAGGGTGAAAATAAGAAGAAGGGAAGTTTGGTGAGGCAGAAATAGAAGAAATTAGATGGAGTTGACTCTTGGGTAAGAAAGAAAAGAGATAGGAAAAGGAAAATAAAATGGAAAAAGATTGTAGTGAGTCAACTTTTTTATTCTCTTAAAAAATAGGACAAAAACTAAAATTCACCAAATAACTACAAAAATTACTTTTTAGCATTACTTTGAAAGTAAAATAATATATATAGTTAAATACAACCTTTTATTTTTTTCTCCTTCTATGATATCAAACAACATAAAGGAAAAACAAAATCTTTCTTCTTTCTCTTATATTTTTTTACTTTTATTTTTCATTTCCCTCTTATTTTCTCTCTTTCTTACCAAACATAGGCTAAGCATATGTTTGTTAATATAATAAGGAGAAAGTTGTAGATTTTCTAGATAAGGGAAATGAAAAATGAGAGAGAGGTCATTTTTCTTATGTTGTTTAGTATGAAATCCTTCCAATAATCTCTCTAATCTAGTAGAGATAAAAGTTGGAGTATTTTGAAAGATTTGAAGTTCTACCTCTAATCTTGTCGTTCCTCTATTTTCTGTTACCAAACAACCATGAACGTCAAATAAACTAAAAAAAAAAAAAGACGGCATTGTCCCAAAGAAAGAGGACGTCCAACCATATGTTAGGAACCATATGCGGGCCTTGTTTTTTTTTTTTTTTTTTAAGGGAAAGTTGGAGTTTATAAATCTATCTATATCAAATTCAACAAAAAATACAGAAGTACTAGTTAACAGTTGGGCTACTATATCTCCGCTACGACATGACAACGAATACTGCCACGAACAATCAAATTCAAACAACTTTTAATATATATATATATATATATATATATATATTCACTTGTACGAATTATTAAGCCATTACTAAAACGTGCTCTTCTGAAGGAGGCTCGCTTAGTATTGCTCTATATATCTAGGAAAAGAAGAAGTAGTTTGCATTCAAATGTATACTAGCATAAAGTCCATAATTTCCAAAGGTCAAAAATGGAAGGAGATTGCATGCATAATCTAAGGCCAAGAGTCTAAATTAAAAAAGTGAATACTTGGAGGGTTTGATTAATCCAATATTTGTTGACCTCCACAAAATATCGGAGTTGTGTGAATTTAGTCTCTTCCTTTCCATTTGCTCATCACAAGAATAACATTGCTTAGGAAAGTGAGTTTTCAACCTTTTTTTTTTTTTTTTCTTTCTTTTACTCACCAAACCACATGATCGTATTCGGTCTTGACAGGGACGGGTATATCTCTCTCACCTCCACACCCATCCTCTTTTTTGCCCTCCATATCCGCCTTAATACTTGAGAAGGAGTTGGTTCCGTAAACGGCTATAAGTTCTTCCCACCCATTTATGTTAATTATTAACTTTTTTTTTTTTTTAAGAAAAAAAGTTTCTTCTACTTTTATCAAAAATCAAAGTAGATTTTATCAAAATAAATAAAGAATTTAGAAACATGACTATTAATATATTATGAAATCAAACTAAAGATTCAAAAGAATATCCAAAGTCTAAAAATAACAAATTAAAGTTTGAAAAGCATATCAAATTACCACAAGATGAAACCAAATCCTTAAAATTCAATCCAAGAACTAAATAACAAACTAGTCTTCAAATTTATTCTTCTCCTTTGTTTATTAAACGTATATATCTACATTATGTATTCTAAAAATAATGATATGTGTTTGTCACATTGGAGGCAAAACGGGGTGGAGTGCTTTCCCTATCTACTCCCAACTTCAGGGACAATAATAACCCCATACCCACCCCCACAGTTATTTAAGTATCCATCCATATGTCCACTCTATTAAGGGCACGTACCCACGGAAAATATCTAACCCCTAAATTTGACAGTTTTTAATTAAAGCTTTATCAAATTCCGTTAAATTGTCATATTTATTGATCTAATTTTTTTTTTAATTTGAAGAAATGAGGATTTAAACTCTACACTTTATAACGAAGTTATGTGTGAAATTATCACTAGACTATGCATGAACTTGACATAATTTCCATTGTAATCTTAATGATTTAAAACTAAATGATATCAATATATATATATATATATATATGTATTTTCCATATCCTATATATCACAGAATTCTTCATATAACATTTATTACTATTGACTAATTTTTCTCCTCCGATTTCTCACAAAACGAACTTATCTTTTATGAGTTTGTTTCCAAGAGACATATTCCACCAAGTTGAAACCTTCACAGTTTTGTCCACAAATTAGAAATGAAATATTCTGTCTTTAGAAAACTTACATCTTATTTGTTGACATCCTTTGTCCGAGTGATGAAACTTGAAAGTGCACGTTAATGTCAATGCAATTCATATTTTAAATCACTTCTAGAAAAAAAAAAAAAAAAGAAAAAAAAAAGTTGAAAAGATTCTTCTTTCCAAAACATTAAATGATGCCAGCTATATTCAATATCTCTCTCTTTTGTTTCGTCAATTTCGTCAAAAAGGGTTCATGAACAAGAAAGCTATATGGAGAGACATAGAAGGGGATTTGAGTAATTATATTTCTATAAATTGTTAATTATTAAAGTTAGACAATTTTTTTTTTTTTTTTTTGCTTTCAAATCCTATCCCTTGATTCTCTTTATTTTTATATCAATCGATATAAGTACTACTATTAACAAAAATTTTGAGATCAAATTGCATTTTTTTTTTAACAATGCCTTTTGTCCTTCCCTCTAAGCCACCACATGGTGTGTTCTAAACCCACCAAGTGGTATTTTATTTTTAAATTAAATTTAAAAAAATATTTTTAAAATAAAAAAATTCTTATTATTATTATTATTTTGCTTTATTTATCTATCATATGCTATATGACTAATATATATATATATATATATATTTATATTTTCAAATTGCATATATTAAATGACTATTCGTTTTTGACGTGAAATTTAAATATATGTAAGTGTAATACATGTATATAGCTGTCTTCCATGTATAGAGAAACTTGATGGAAAGATTGATATGTATTGTTACCAATGAAAGGCCCAAAAGTTGCATTGACTTAATGGGGTTGAAAGTTGAATCAATCACTAACATACAGAAGATCCCAGAGCTATCAACCGAGGCTTCCTACCAAATTTCCATTTCTTTTTTTCTTTTTTTCTTTTTTTTTTAGCTTATTAATTTGGCGTTGAACGTAGACTTAATAATAAGAAAACAAAAAAGAAAAAAAAAAAAACTAGAGATAAAGTCTAGAACTTATCTTAATTCAGGTGAGTCGCTTCCTTGCAGCTTCACACATCAATTCACTCAAAATCAAAAGCAAAAAATAGACAGCAATATTTCTTATATGGGATTTGTTTATGCCGATGTAGGATTTCCTTGTTGGTGCATGTCCTTTAATTTGCTTAGACTAGTCCAATGTGAACCCCTCTAATTGACCCTTGCTTTTCTTTTGACTGAAAATAACCTGCTCTCTATATATATAAATATACATATATATACATATATATTATATGACACATTAAAGAAGTTTTTGTTTCTAGAATTGCAAAGGTCAATATTAAACTATTTGGTACACATAAAATATCTAAAGCTTAATTCCTAATTAACAATAGTCCCTTTATTAACTTCTCTCTTTCACACATTGGATAAATATGATTACATATATTTATAACTAATTTTAGTCGAATCATAATTTCATATACAGTACCGATATTATCGTATGCAGAATATTAACCTTATCATAAAGCCTATAATTCATTTCCTTCTGTTATAACTTTAAAATTTTGAAAAAATATGTATGTATGACTGATTAAAAGTTAGCAGTGCTCAATACTTTGACCCTAAACCAAAATACTTATAATTGATCTATTAAAAATTGAACATATGGAGTATTAATCTAGCCATGTTTTAAATTTGTGGTTTATTTAGTGATAAATCCACGCCCATTTTCGTATGTAGAGTTCAAATCCTTTCACATCTAGACAAAACACACTTAAAAAATTTTGATTTCATCCCTAATCTTGTGTAGGTTTTCAGCTCTGCCCCTACTAATTTTTTGTTATTGTACTCTCATAATTTATAAGAAAAATCCCCAACTCAATATTTGGTATATATATTATATCCCTATTAATAAAATTACACACACACACACACACACACATATATATATATATATATATATATATTTTAAAGTGCTCCCTCTTAAAACTTTTGCCGGCTTTGGTACTACTATACCACACTCCATATCTAAAAATAATTAACTAAAATAAAAATATTCTAAGTTCTTTTATTTATGGATAATTGATTCTCACATGCTTTACATTAAAAATTGATAAAATTGAATCTTGAGTTTCAATAATCAACTTCAAAATGCATGTCTTGTTAACTCAATGCTTCGTTGGATGCATTCGTTAACTCATTGTTTGAATTTTATATAAAAAAAACTACCAAAAACAAAATTGTCAAGCCAATGTAGTGTAATTATCTCTATAATATAATATTATTATCATCTAGCATGCTTGTTAATGATTGTAACGTTTAACATAATTTTTAATTATTTATTTTTGCAACTTGATTATCATATGTATTATAATTAGGCTTTTTTATACTACTTATTTTGGGTAATATCATCCCTATGCTTTTGACACTTTGACTGAATGACCATTGGTCTGAATAAATTAAGGAAAACAAGAATAAAATAGTTAGAGAATAAATAAAAGTCATTTTCATCTGTATTACTTTGATTTGGATATAAGTTTGTTAGTACTTAAGGTAATTTAGAAGTACACTTATATATATATAGATATTATATTGCATTACTTTAAATTTCTATTTTTGTATCTTGAAATTAATTAACTTATAATAAGAGAACACAACCGCACTGAAAAAAAAAAAAAAAAAAAGGATCCGCAGCTATATATAGACAAGGTATTATAAGCACCATTTTCAAAGTTAATAAGTTTCAGTTTCAATTTTAGTTTTATATATTTATTTATTTATTATTGTTGTTATTATTATTATTATTATTTGAGAAGGCGCTTAACAAGTTTTAGTTAATATCGTGAACGATATATATATATTTTCTTTATTTTAGTATAGACTCTTGTTTCCCTTTCTTACTATTCTCTTTTACACTTACCAATGCCGTGTCAATTAAAATAAAGAAATTATAGTATTTAACATATTTTATAAATACTTTTGAAAATTATAATATATTTTTTTAAAATGATATATTATAATATATTTTTGTGGGTAAATTCTTGAATTTTCTAATAAATACTTGAATTTTCTAGTAAATAACATGTTTAAGGTTAAATTATCACGACGGTATTAGTGTCGGCATCGGCAATATTGAAGAGAGAGAGTTGTAGTCTAGAAAGAGAGAAGAGAGAAAGATGGTCGGAGTTGTAGGAGTAATTTTGGTATTTTCATGTATGATTAATATAAATATATTATTTATTACAAGTCTTTTAAAATTATGTTATAATTTTAAATTAGAGGATCTAAATATCCTATTTGACTCTTTCTCTCGTTAAAATATCATCTTGGTTGTGATAATAGATTTTGTACTTTAATAACGCCCATTCACATGTCAACTTAAATCCATTCAAGCCATAGAAACAAGCTGATAAGGCCCATGAGTTATCCATGATCAGACGACTTTGGCAAGATATTTCGACCAGTATAATTCACTGTGAAACAACTATTACTAGTAAAGTTGACCTGTCGAGATGATTCCTCAACAAGACCCTTGGATCAACGGCCACTAGGATCCTATAAAAGGATATATAAGGTACTACAAATCAGAAAAAAGACTTACACTTCAAACTGACACAAAATGATTGTAGCTTCTTACAATTGACTGCAATTGCACAACAGAGGCTTTCAATAAATTATTCCCCAAAATATTTAGAGAACATTCCACCAGAACCTTCCTTTTTCATAATTAAGAAGATTCCAATCTGAAATCGATCATGATTTCTAAGGATACGAATTTTACAGGAAAAGTGGACTTTATTAATCAAACATGAAATGCCACTCAAATCAAGAAAACTAGAGAAATAGTGAACCAATGGAGCCATATTACAACCCTAGGACGTTTGGACACACCCAAAACATCCCCGAACACTCTATATTCTCAGCAATATATAAATTTCTCACCATTTATTAACCTTTCTCTAATCTTCTTGTACTTATTTTCTCTATACTAATGAAAACCTTAGCTTAATAGTGGATGTAACTCTTATATATATTGAAGGTGGGTGTACAACTATAGTTTCGTAAGTCTTTATTATTTTTAGTACTTTATTAATTTACTCTTATGCTTATGCTATATCAATATTAAGGCAGAATCAAACATCAAACAATATTCATATTGATCTTATTTGTCCTTAAATTAATTGGCTATGAATTTATTCTCTACATCAATTAAAAAATATAAGTGACATAACTTGAAATTATTGTAGAAATACAAAAAATAAGAGCATATCTTGTGGCTAGGCACTCTTGTCTTCTCTCCAAAAACAAATCAAAATTTTCATGTAATCCAGCTGAAGAGAAAAAGAATATATATTGAGTATGCACAGTAATTAAACAAATAGATAACGAAAAGATCATCAATAGTACTTTTACGGTGGAAAAAGTTAGTTCCAACAATTTTAACACAAACTTCAAAGAGAATCAAATATCTTATCTTAAAACTGTCTTAAAAACTGTGGTTGATTTTCCTCTTTAATTTGTTTCCTTTTCATGTTGATTTCGCTTGGTTGTTACAATAGGAGGGAATGAGCCAGAATATATAAAAGAGAGAGGATTTTTTTTCATCTATGCCCTCTGTACTCACATAACACTTCAATTTTGTCTCCTAAAATTTAAAACTCTTACTTTACTTATTCTATCAAAATTTCAGTTAAAAACTGAAGAAAAAAAATGAGGAATTAGTTTAACTAAGCTCATTATATTAGGACTTTTGTTAAAAAAAAAAAAAATTTCACATGACTGTAATCAACTTTTTTTTCCTATCTATTTTCAACTGAAATTCTAATATACGAGGTAAAGTAGGGTTAAATTCAAAGTTCACGGGATAAAGTGGGAGATTTTAAAGTTTAGGAGGCTAAGTAAGTGACCCTAAAATTCAGATACACAGATAAGAGTAATCCAACGAAAAAAAAAGCAACATGAGAAAGAATATAATAAATCCATTTTTAAATTAATGGGAATTTTGAAAATCACTTTTTATCTCACCAATTACCATGGGATTAAAGCTTAGTTAGGGGTATTCCTTCCTTTCCTTTCTTTCTGTTTTTATTTTTGTTTTTATTTTTATTTTTTAAGGATGGTTTCCCAATTTTCTCTGGCCCCAACTAAACACAAACTGAAGTAGTATCATTCATCTTTAACTTGCTTTCTTCGTTTCTTTAGTGATAGTTTAATTTCTTAGTAACCGAAAGGAGAATAAAGTTATTACCTTTAAATTATTTTGAAAAAATAAAGTTCGTACGTGATCATGAGTTTTATATATAACATTCTCGGAAAGAAAGAAACAAGACTAAAATCACCATGCCCATAATCTCTGCCTTATATTTTTGCTTTTACTAAAGTATCCTTCATTTTCTTTTCCCTGTATTTCTTTTCTTTTCTTTTCTTTTCTTTTTTCCTTTTAAAAACGATAAAATCATATATAGATTTACTATTAGACTATACTTACAACACAAGGTATAGTTTCAAATATTAATAATATAACAAACAAATTAATCAATCATATACTATAGCCAAGTAAAATAAAATGACAATAAAATTAATTAAGTTTTATCAAAAGTATTAAACTAAAAATTCAATAACTCATGTAGTTGTAGGTAGACCGTAGCAATAATTGTACGTTTAACTTTATTAGAAGTACTCACTTAAGTTTTTTTAAAAAAATGATTATTCATGTGTTTTGTATTTTAGATAATTTAGAAACCTTACTATATATTCATTTAATGTCTTCTTTTTTCAGGGATAATAACGTCTTTTGAATATCGATATTATATTAAAATCATTCAATTTGTTTTGAAAAATATTTTTATCCATTTGACTAAAATTAAGACACAATTAAAACTTAAAAAATTAAAGAATTATTATACTTACAATTAACGTAGTAATTTTTTAAAAACTTACATTAAGAAAATAAACAAAAATTTGAGAAATGAAATCACAGATAAATGGGTTCTATTTATTCATCACTAGATCCACTCATTCGTTGCCACATGTGCACTGCACAATCACACATGACAATGATATACACCCATTAATTCCCCGCAAGTCATCACCACAATAATATTGCTTAGTTTTTTTTTTTTTTTTAAGCGATAATATTATTGCTTAGTTACCTCAGCGCCTGCCAGAACTGCCATATTTTTTTTTTTTTTGCAAACACAATACAAAATCCCAAAATACCACAAAGATAAACCCTACGTCACCAGTGTGACGTCACATGGCTCGTTTGCCTAGACTGACACGTGGCACCACTGAAGAAACTTCTGTGTATCCCCCAGGAAAGTGCACATGAAGGAGCAGCTGACCCCCACATTCCCTAAACAAAACCAAAAAATAAATAATAAATAATAAATAAAGAAAATGATAAAAAAATAATATAGAGAAAATAATATTCTATGTGAGTGTGTGTATGTGTGTATAAATGTAAATGTGTTCTATGGAAGTAAACCTAATTCAAACCGCACACCCGTCCCTGTTTGACACTAGAGACCGTATATATCCATATATATCTCCCAAAGCTATCTGTGTGGCAAAATATGAACTACCACGAAAACCCTAACCCTAATTGGAGTCATCATCACTTTCCGGCGAGCACCGATCCTCCTCCGATGGACTTCGAGTTGTCGGATTATCTCGTATTCGATGATGGTGCCACCGGCGTTGACCAAGACTCTTCCTCGCCGTCACAAAGCATGGCATCAGCTGAGAAGTTTGTGGTTGGCGGTTCTAGTACTGGATCTAGTGGTGCAACATCAAACTTGCAAGAGATCATAGAGCCCACTAATTTGGGGTGTGTTTATACTTTATATACATATATACATATATATATATATATGTGTGTGATTAACATTTATGTATGAGAGGTACTGTTTGGCATGTGAAGAATATAAAGAGATAAATATCGGGTTTTTTGTTTTTGTTTTTGTAGAAAAAGCAAAAATGGGGTGAGAAAAAATCAATTTGTGGGACACAGAGTTGCATTCAGAACACAAACGGAGCTGGATATTATGGATGATGGGTTTAAATGGAGAAAGTATGGGAAGAAATCGGTCAAAAACAGCCCAAATCCCAGGTACATCATAAATATTAAACAGTTTTCTAAATTATTGATTTTATAGTTGGGTATCCATGAAATTTAGATATATATATATATATATATATATCAAGCCTGTCTATAACTTTTTTGTATTAAACGTACGGAAAAAGTACAATAATTGAACTGTGAGTTCTTTTTTTTTGGTAAATAATTGAACTGTGAGGTCTCGTCTTGGGCAATAATTATCAGATGTATATATAAATATTATATACATACTTACATATATGTATGTATATATATATAGTACTTTCTTTAGGGGGAAAAGGGGCAATAAACAAGTGGATCATTTCAAACGGACCGTCTCTCTCTGATCTGATCTATTTCTTTATGACCACTTGGACTGATCATCATCAACTTGACAAATATACCCCACTTTTTTTTTTTTTTTTTTTTTACTTTAAATAAATATAGAGCATTGGGAATCGACTGCGTGTTCAACTTCAAATGAAACCCATTTATCAATAAATATCATTAAATCATAATTAAATTATACGATGATCATGACAAAGGGTTAAACAGACAATATATATATATATGACGAACAATAAGATATCATCAATATTTTTAGATATTATCTACACACAAACTCACACATATATCATAATTTTCTATACGACACTTATGATGGTGCTTTCCCAACACATACACACTTACGATAATTAATCAACTTCATTACAATATATACATCCACTCATATATTGATACATACATGTTTATGTGTATGTGAGTATATATATACACCAAATCGTGCATATATTTATATGATGCATTCTGATGTCTTAGTCTTTCTTGGTTACCCAGAAACCTAAAAATAGAGAAATTTTCATTCGCATGCTTACAGTTTTGGTTTAGCTGAAATCTTAAACACAAACATATATATATATATATATATATAATTGTATACATATAGGGCTTTAGTTGATGAAGTTGTGATGATGTCGACTCAAGCTATAGTAATTTAATTTGTGGCCATCAACGATTAAATTAAATAGATCGAAACAAAATGTTATATTACATAAATGTTATATTACAAACGATAGTATAATTAATTGTCAAATGCAAGTTTAGCCCAAAAAAAAAGAGAGTACAATAACAAGACAAAAATTGTTTTTGCAGCAGACAAAGCTGCAAACGTTACATGGATTCCGTACGTTTGTCATATAGGCCATTTATGAAGGCGGCTAGCGCTAAGAAAGAGCCACGTATCACTGTGATCATGACATGGCGCGATATATATATATATATATATATATAGATACAAACATATATTTATACACTGTCCACTCAAAAAATCCCAAAATGCTCAACAAGGTCATGTATAATTGGTTCCGGAGGAATATTGAAAAAAAATTTTATTGAACCCCGTTAAATTGAATCGGATGCCCTTTCGATAGAAAGTGGGTCATTATGTGTGAAAGTAACTCGATAGTAATTGTTGAGTTATTTATTCATCATTTCAAAAAAGTATTTACTGATAAGGTATATTTTTCTAAAATTATTTCTTATCAAATTAATTTTCAATTGTTATTTCTTGTCCAATTGTATTAAATTATCATTTTTTGTTTAATTTGATTTTACGCTAAAATCTGGTTATATTTTTGAGGATATAATTTTACTTAAGTATTCATATTTTGATATTTTATCACAGAACTCTCCATTTAAATTAAGCACACAAATTGTAGATACCATGTATTTGACATGTGAATGCTCAATAATTGGGCCAACAATTTTAATGGTGTGATAATCTTTTTTTTTTTTTTTGTTATTTACATTGATGTCTAAATTGGAGGTATTGATTTGAAATACATTCATTTTTCTTTTTATTTACATAAATTTCTAAAAAAATAATTATAAAGATAATTTTACTCTTCATAAAGAATGAAAAATTAACAAATAAAGAAATTATGAAAAAGGAAAAAAAAAAGGGGGGGGGGGGGGGGATCTAAAATATTTACTAAAAAGGACTAAAGTTGATATAATGAAATTTCAAAAAGAATTGATAGAAAAGAAAATTTTGAAATTTTTTTGATTTATTGTAAAGAAAGTGTAAATATTCATAATGAACTACAAAAGAGAATATTTTCTCAAAATCAAATTTCGCAGTAATGAGAAAAAACTAAATAAAGAAAAAATTTTCTCAAAAAAATATTTTATAGAATGAATATGTTTTTGTCATAAAGATATACTACTAATTTATATAATAGTATTTTTCATAAAGAATTTGATTCCATTTATTATGTTATTCTTCAATTTATTTGGTTAAGATATAATGATAACTCTTTGATTAATTTATAGTGGATTGTATCAACGAATAGGTTTTTTCATAAAGAATTTATTAGTTTTTTATTTGAAAAGTATGAATATATATTCATCAATATTTATCGTTAATATCTTGTATTGTATTTATTATTTAGTATAAAACATCATCTTTATAGTAAATATTTTATATTTATTATAACTAATTTGATGTTTGTAACTAATTTTAGTTTATTAAAGGTAATTTACATTTATCAACAAAAAATAATCATCATTAAAAAAAAAGGAAAATAAAAGAATCTATATAAAAATAAAATGATGTCAATTATAGAAAAAGAATATAATAGGTATTACAGACATTTATTTCTTAAAAAATAAATATATATATATAATATTGTTGAAAAGTGGACATATTTCAAAATGGGACTCTAAAAATGAATATTTTGTGTAATTATTATTATTATTATTATTTTGATGATATGTGAACTTGCTATTCTTTAGATTTTGACTTAGTTTGTTTTTAAATGAAGGGAGATAGTAATTGATACTTAGAAAACTTAACACATTTCAATTAGATGACAATGATTGATGAATCGCGTACTTGTGAGAGCTTTTAATGATATAATCCTATAAATTAATCAAATACATTCAATCAAAAGAGAATTAATACTCAATAAATTAATTTCTAAGTATACAATTGATGTTACACTAAATTAGTTATTTCTATCACAAAGTTTAATAAGTTTTTTTCATTAATGTAAAAATAAAAAGCAATAATAATAGCAATAATTTTTTTTATAGAAAAAAGGGGATAATAGTAATTGTTTTTTAATACCACTTTATTCAATTATTCTGGATATTTTGGGGGAATTTATAGCCACACGTCCATCCAAAAATATCTAATTTGTCCATCCAAAAAAAAAAAAAAAAACCCAGATCTATAATATGCCAGCATATAATTCTATCACAAGAGATAAAGTTTGAATTTCTCTACTTTTAAATTATAAAAAGGATCTAAAATGAATGTGAAAAATATTTAATATGTCCCAATTGATCAGTCAAAACAACATAAATTGCATCTTTTTTTTTTCTCTCTTTTTTTTTTCGAATTAAATACTATATATATATATTATCATGTATGACATACAGATTTTTATCATACAAACTAAATTAATTACCAGATATTTATAGGAACCACTACTTATATTTCTATCTAGTCATCCTTGTCATCCTTGGGGTTTGTAGGTTTTTTTTTTTTAATATATATATATATATATATATATATATATATATAAAGAAAAAAGTTGTTCTCCTTTGAGGAATTAGAAGCCTTAGGCCAATGCCAGCCCATATAGGCTATACAAATCTCTAGAGTGGCCAGCTATATAGTGTACACATATTTGCCAAGGAAGAAAGGTAATATTCTTGTTATGAATTTATAACAGCTCATAATTTTGCTCTCCATTGTCAACTTTTGACCATCCAAACCCAGCTCATGATATGGCTGCCTATAGTGCTAATTGTAGAGGAAAGCTGTAATTAGTACCTAATTTTTTTTTTTTTTTTTTTTTGTCAAGCTATTATAATTGGGTTTGGGAGAGGAGTGGTGGGAAGCAACAAATGATGACTTGTGCACTACTAATACTTCTATGCTAGTAGCTAGTGCGTCTAAACTATATCTCTCTCTTTGTGTGTGTGTGTGTAGTGGAGTAGTAGTAGTAGAGACTATAGTTATATTTATGCTTGTGTGGTCCATAATGATAATAGTTTTAGTAGCTGATTTTTTTTTTTTTGGGTTTGAAAGCTGAATTTCCAAAGAAAAAAATTATTATTATATTTAAAACTAATTTTCTTAATAGTAGCTTCCACTATGTAAAATTAGGAGGTAGGAGCTAATTTTGAAATTTGGTGAATAAAACAGGAATTATTATAAATGTTCAAGTGGGGGATGCAATGTGAAGAAGAGGGTAGAAAGAGACAGAGATGACTCAAGCTATGTGATAACCACATACGAGGGAGTTCACAATCATGAGAGCCCTGGTGTTGTCTATTGCAGCCAAATGCCTCTTTTGGTTCCTCATGTCTGGACTTTCCGAGATTCTAACTCTTCCTCTTCTTTGTAAAATAATAGTAATAATAACAAGAATAATAATCATTCCAATTAGCCAAGGCCTTTAAAGATTGAAGATGGTGTTGTTGTCCTTTAATTTGCGAAGTAAATTATGTATGTATGATAATGAGGCCATATGAGTTTTGGAGATTCATTTGAATTTTGCGCCCTTTTTCCTTTCAGAAATTTTCAGTAACACCATTGAAATGTTGTCTTACCATTGGATTTAATTTCTAAAGAATACTATCTATGAGTTTTTACTTTAAAAATTTATAACATGTGCGATGCAGAACTATTCTCAGTCATCGATTAGCTTATTAAAAAGATAATCCGAGAATTAAAACGATAATATCTACATTAATGGATTAAAATACAGTTCATATCATAAGTTTTTTTTTTTTTTTTTTAACCTTTTCCCTTCCAACCCTTTATTTATTTTCTACAATCCAGACAGAGTAACGAAATTAGTAGGGTGAAGGCTTTTATTGGCATAATTTGAAAGGCTTTTCCATGTCTCATATAAAAGTCCAGGCTTTCCAGTTCATGAATGAACCCAATACAATAATGATTGGGCCCATTTTGTCTTCCTCACAAGGACTTGTGCACATGAGGTTGTATATGCCTTTTTTTTTTTTTTTTTTTTTTTTACACATAGTAGAGGAAAATTATGCTTAAAATACCAAAAATTTTAAAAGTGGAATTCCTTTGAATCACCCGAAAGACAAAAGGAGAGTGGCTTAAGCACCCTCTTAGATTAAGCCTCTCTAAAATTGGTTAGATCTTTGCCTCTCAATGTTTAAGCCTATGAGTGTGTGAGCAAAGTTGTCCCTCATTTATTTTCAAAATTTCTAAGAATACTAGTCATGGTGGGTGCCTACGGCACCTTTGTGCTTTAGTTTTTCAGTCTCAATTGAGAAATGGATCTTTTATTGTTGAATCAAAAAGAAAACTTATGAAATAAAAAGGATTTGAAGTTAAAATTTTTTTTTTTTTGAACTTCAATTAAGCAATATTATTTATTTTACATGTTTTTTTGTTGTTGAATTTTTTACGTGATTGTTTTACGTTTTAATAAAATTCACTCTCAAAACAAAGACAAAAATGAAGTAAGAATTAGAGAGTCTGTCATGTAAAATGATATAATAACTATTGAAAAGTAAATTGCATACATCAATACTTGACCTAGATATTTATGTATAATAACATAAAAGGATTAACCATAGATGTTAAAATTAATTTTTCTTTAGAAGTTCGACAACATAATTTTCTTTTTCTTTTGAATTGTTAGGAAATAAAAAACATGTTGATTTCTTTATTTATATTTTTTTCTTCTATGTTGGTAATTATGTATTAATTTTATTTTATTAATATAATATAGATAATCTAATAATAGTTCCCATAAGAATATGGTACTTGGGATTGTGATGGAAGTTGATCGTAGTCAAATTTTCATACTTTAGTTAAAGAATAAAAGAGTAATTGGCTTTAATAGTCTTTAAACTATTTAAGAGGTGACATTTTGATACTTTTTTTTTTTTTTTTTTTTGCTGTGCTAACTCTAAACTCTCTAAAAAGGTGCCGATTTGGTCATTTCCGTCTGGTTCCATTAAAAAACTCACGGAATAGTCACGTGAGAAGTACATTTTGTGTTTTTTGAAGGAAAATACTCCTAAAAAGATGAAATACCCTTATTTGTATTAAAAAAAAACGGAGAGACCTCTCTCTCCCTCCCTCCTTCCCATCCCTCACCCCCCCAAATCGGATGCTAACACTGATGCCGGAGCCGGAGGCCGTCTCCCTTCCTCCCTCTCTCCCTACTTCCCCCTCTCCCCCCTGTGCGATCCCTCTCGCCCCAGCATGATCTGAGTTTTCACGTGATCCCTCTCGCCACTTTAACTTTTCCTCTCCTTTACGTAAAATTTACGGTTGGATTTATTAGTTGAACAGGAGTTGAAGAGTATAAATTGAAGTAATCTAATGAAAAGAAGAGATTTTCAATTAACTTGAGTACATCTTATTGTGAATAAAAAGATATTGACCGCAAAAATTGAAATATGAGGTGTAAAGAAGCCAAATGCCATATGAATAAATCTAAACCAGTACATTTAAAGTGAAAAGAGAATAATGAACTTCAACTGTTGGATCACTTCAATCCTTTCAACTTCTTTTAAATATTTTTCTACAACTGTTTTATAAAGAAAATATACAATTAGTTTACCTAAAAATAAAATACTATACATAATTCCGAGAGTATATCAATAATTCAAACAGTACTATACCATAAGTAATTCAAAAATTTTTTTTAATGAGTTCGAGAATTATACAAATGAGATTAAAAAGAAAAAAAATGGAAAAAGAAATAATAAGGATGAAAATATATTGGTACTTATAATCAATTTAATACATGTATATGGGTTTGTGAGAAACGTTTAAGGCATGCAAGGAGTTAAAAAAGTACAAAAACAAATTGTTTTATGGTGTAAGAGTGTGAGGTGTAGGAGAAAGAAAAGGCCATGTGGATAAAAAATAAGCCACTAGATATAGATTAAGTGAGAAGAAGTAGTGTTTGAATCATTGGATTGATCCAACAAAAAAGTTAAAAGAACAAAATCCATTATCTTTTCTTATGTAACGACGTAGTAAGTTAATACTTAATGGACACGAACCATTTTAGAGATTAAAAATTTAAAAAAATAATAAAAATAAAAAAAAGCACGCAATTTTTTTTCTCTTTCCCCCGTCTCACCACTTCTTATAAATGGAATAAGATGTTTTCTAATTTTTCTCTCTTTCTCCTCCATCAACACCAATATAACTTATTCATCTTCACACCCTCAAACCAGCATTATTATAAGAATCTATTGATATCATAGGTAAGTAGAAGGACCTGACCCATATTTTCTCACCTATATTTACAGAGTTGAAAATCATAAAACTGTAGTCCAATTTGACAGGTCATTAAAGAGATATAATTATAATCTCATAACAGACAATAAGATTCGATCCACAAATATTAAGTAAGAGTGCTGTGATAGATCTCGCTATTCCATCACCACTGGTAGTTACTATATACATTACTTAAATGTTGAGAGAGGTGCATTGGTATAATTATTTATTTGAAAAATATTAGGAAAGTTATGGATCTTGCACTCGAAAACATTAAACGCTACAACTACTTTGCAATTGACATTCAAAAGTTTTTTTTTTTTTTTTTTTTTCAAAATGCTTCCTTTTTCTATTTTTCTAACATTAAACCCGAGATTGATGATTAAGCTTTCTGTCTTGGGCTTAAGAAAATATGTAAATATACATATATAAAAGAAATATGAGAAGATTTCCCACCTGTATCTTGTCCTCGTTGATGTTGTAATAGTCTCACCCTTGCTTAGGATGAAGTCCCGCTCATTAACCATGGCAATGCCCTCAACTACACCGTCCATGACAAAGATGAATACGTGGGGTAATATCTGCAACTATGATCGATGGTGGTGACATAATGATTACAGATGTCTTTTCTAAGTCAATCTCAGTTACAAACATCTGAGTTCAAATTTTCATTTTACTTTGAGGTTAAATTTTAAAAGTGATATTTCTTGTAAGAATTATGAGTAAGTGATAATTGAAAACTTCCAGATAAAGCTTATAGGAAAATAAGTACTAGGTGCTAGTATTGTTTCATTGGATTTCCAAAATAAACGATGGGCGGGAGCATAAAAAAGGAGGCCGCAAGCTAGTCATACCTGATTTTGAAGTCCCAGAGCTCCTCGTCATCAATGTCATAGATATAAATTTTTTTTTTAAAATTTTGGTTTTATTTGAAGAATCATAATTATTTTCTTATAATGATCTTTTTATGAGATCTCGTATTTAATGCATGTTTTTAACGGTAATTTCTTATATAATTGTATGATTGACAAACAACAACCTAACAACCTAATTTGATAATATTTTTCTCAAATTATATCGTAGAAACCTACTTAAAATCTTAAATTAAATGCTTGGTCTTGTCCATTGAAATTACAAGTTGTGATAACTATGCATATATTCTCAAAAAAAAAAAAAAAAAAAAAAAATGGAGGCACTTAATTGTTTTTTAGAAAAGAAAAAAACGAAGATAAGATGCTCCACAGCCAACATAATTCTTAAAATGGTCTTTCTATGGAAGGGTTTCATGGTGCACGTTTTTACCGTAATTTCTTATTCAGTTTTATTGATTGAAAAACAGAATAGTGCCTTCTTCATATTTCACAGCACCCCAATCTGACAGTGCTTTTCTCAGGGTTAGTTTGGTTTACCCATTTGAACTCAAAATTTTCAACTTAATTTTTATCTTTTTCTGAAATTTTATTTTGTTTTTTTTTTCTGAAAAAATCAACAAAAATTACTATTGAAATTTAAAAATCTTAACTCAAATTCAAACACTAAAGACTCCTTCAGTTCGTACATTAGAAAGCTAATTAAAATCATAAAGAAAATGCTTGGTCCTTTCCATTGAAATTAAGTTAAGTTGTGATAAATTTACTTATATCCTAAAAGCAACTTATAGTATTTAAAAAAATTTGATTGCATATATAACTAAGGTTAATATTATACCTGTCTTCATAAGTGTAAATTTTAAATTCCCATCTTAAGTTCCAAAAAAAAAAAAATAATTGTGAGAGAAGTTGCTATACAACCACGTAATAATATCATAAATAAGATTAAAAAAATCAATAATCAGAATAAAAAATTACACGCACTGCGGCGCGTGTAAACCACTCACCAATAGCAACATCACATCAGTGCTTATCGACCCTCTGAGGCACTCATGTTCGAACAAACCACCGATCAAAACCCGCTCATCACCGATCCAGACTCAATTTTTGCAAACCATTATGATTCATTTTAACCTCGTTGCTTTTTTCTACAGTAGGAATTAAACCCAAAAAAAGAAGAAAAAACCGAATTAAATCCAATTTCCTGATTTGTTCCAATCGTACACTTCCTTTCAGATCTTGTTTCTTCCAATTTGGAGCCAAACCCAGTTGTTAAAATCGCGTTTTGAGCGAGGCCCACTTGAGCGGATCTGGGTTTTTCGTGTTCATCGTCTCCTTCTTTACATGTCTGGAAATGGGTTCTCTGTTCTCGGCTTGATTTCGAGGAAACATGGACTTTAGATTGAAGCCGAGGAAACCCCGTTCGAGAAACTGTTGGATCTTTAGTGTCTTTGATGGGACTTGATTCTGTGTGAAGAAACCAAAAAAAAAAAAAAAAGGGAAAAGAAAAAGAAGAATAAGAAGAAGAGTTCGGATTTTTTTCGTTTGTGGACTGTTTTGTTAGAAATTTTGGTTTGAAGGGTTTTTGTGGAAAAAAGATGTTTTGGAGGGAACGTGAGAGGGAGAACAAAGAGCAAAACGGAGGACCGCCTTGTGGGCAGGTTCGAGTTCTTGTGGTCGGCGATTCAGGTATGTTAATTTTCTTTTTCTTCTTTGTGCTGCCCATGTTTATATCTGTTTGTTTCTGCAGATTTTTATTGACTTTGATCTGTGCTTTTGTATCATACAATATGTATCTTTCCTTGTTTGGCGCGTGCTTTATTGGCCTTTTAGGCTTCTCCTGAAAGTTTGGAGATGATGAAAATGGTGTCAAATAGGAGTTTAGTTATGATTTCGTTAGAGGTCTTATCTTTAGTAGATTGGACAAATTTATGTTGTCAGTGAAAGAACTACGGGATCGATCAGAACTTGTGCTACATGTATAAGGTTGTCTTATGTATTGGTTGATCAATTTTGAACATTGTTTAGTTAACTTAGTACAGGGCATTTTGTACGTCGTAAGGTTGCAGAATACGGAAGCTCGAATAGTGATGGAATTGTAATTGGTTTTGTATCCGATATTGATCTTTGCCTAGGGTCGGTGTCAATCGTTGCTTATTCTTCCCTTTTTTGGCTAAAGTCATATGGTTATAAGAATAGAGGGTAGTGCACAATGATAACCCGAGGATGCAGTGCATCTTTGTGTGGTGTATGGATCCCTCACGGAGTGGATTTTCCATGTACCTGGAACTACTCTAAACTAAGTCCTTGAGGAGAACGAGGAGCCATACCACCCCACCAAATGACCAGTTCTTGTTCTTTCTTGTGCTAATCACTTTGTGTTTGTTTGTATGGAATTTTATTGTTGAGGTTGAAATGTGTCTTTCTATTGCATGTTGTGTGTTTATTGGTTTTTGGTTCTTCCTGAAAATTTCGGAATCAATTGTTTTCAGTTACAGGCCTTGATATTTTTTTTTTCCCTAGTGGGTACTTGGTAGGAGCTTATTTGATTAGTTGGCTCATGACTGAAGAGCTGTGGATTTAGAAGCTTAATCATGGTAGATTCATTGATTAATCAAGTTTTGCACATGATTTAGTTCAGGACATGTAGTTTGTTAAAGGTGGTAAAACAAGTAAGTTGAATTTCTAATCAGGAACAAAGAAGTAGAATAATGATGATGGATTTTTGTTCATTTATGATTAGTTAACGGCCTTTTGCATTTTAATGAACATTCAACTTTCTTGGAGGAATGTTACGTTAGTATCTTAGTTTCAGTTATAATATGGAACTTCAACTTCTACTATGATATTTTTCTAGGCGTTGGGAAAACATCTATTGTGCATCTGATTGTCAAAGGTTCTTCTATTGCTCGCCCTTCACAAACAATTGGATGTACAGTTGATGTAAAGGTGAGAACTTATTTATTTATTTATGCATTTTTTTCTGATTCGGAAAGGATATATGGAGCCATCCTGGAGTTCATGTTTTCACTTTGCCTGCCGTTCCAATTATCCAGCACATTACTTACGGAAACGCGGGTAGCTCTTCAAGCAGCATCAAAGGCGATAGCGAACGAGATTTTTTTGTGGAGCTTTGGGATATTTCTGGACATGACAGATACAAAGATTGTCGATCTCTTTTCTATTCACAAATTAATGGCAAGTAGCAAGTCTCGTTCCCTTTTAAACATTCAATTTTCTTGGCAAATAGTTGTATATTTTAAATCTAAACAAGTGAAAAGGCTTCAAAACTAACTTTAGCTTCCAACGGTAACTGTCTGATGTACTTCAGCCTTGGATATATCTTGTGTAATACATTTTTTATGCATAATTATTCAGTAGCTATTAATTCTGAATTCTTATATTTAATTTATGCATAGGTGTTATTTTTGTTCATGATCTCTCTCAAAGGAGGACAAAAACTGGCTTACAGAAGTGGGCAGCCGAGATTGCTTCAACCGGGACATTTTCAGCTCCTCTAGGATCTGGAGGTCCTGGTGGCCTTCCTGTTCCCTTTATTGTTATTGGTAACAAAGCTGACGTTGCCGCAAAAGAGGGCACGAGAGGAAGTAGCGGAAACCTTGTTGATGCAGCTCGTCAGTGGGTCGAGAAGCAGGGTCTGCTACCGTCCAGTGAGGAACTTCCACTGACCGAGAGTTTTCCTGGTTCTGGAGGGCTTCTTGCGGTACGAAGCAAACTTTTCCCTTTATATGCGGAAAAATCCATGGAAATAGAAAAATGCGTACACAATAATTGGATAGTTAGTTGGGTGTCCTAGTTAAGTATTTCAGTTCTCTTTTCTAACTATTATGTTGCGGTTTAAATGTTGAGACTTGACTGTAAACGTAGGCTGCAAAGGAAGCAAGATATGACAAGGAAGCCGTACTGAAATTCTTTCGAATGGTCTGTTCTCTAATCCTCTCTTTTCTCTTTTCGTTGTTTCTTTTGTTACGTAACCATGAATCATGTGTCTGTGTGCGTGCAAATGTACATGAATCTGTCATATGTATGAATCCTACCATACTAGAAATTACAATCATGTTTTTTTATGCTTCAGTTGATCAGGAGAAGGTACTTCGCGGATGAGTTACCTGTTTCCAGCTCATGGTCCGTTTCTCCAGTTCAAAGACCTGTACAGCGATTGGATGAAAATTCAAGCGACGAGGATTACAAGAGTACTAGGTAGTTTGGAAAATTCAATTCCTTGGAATTTTTCTATTCATTATTGCCATAATTTCTTTAGTTGGGTGGGTATGCTGGCTTCAAAACGAGCGTGTCCTTGTGTGATTGGCTCCATCTGGTATTCTGTGTGTGTGTGTGTGTTTTTTTTTTTTTTAGATCCTACTAGAGAATTCTCCTACTTTTTTCGTCGACAAATTTGAGTTTTTTCTCAAGTCCCCTTGTCAATCTCTGTTATGTGCTCTATAGTAAAAAATAAAAAATAAAAATCTTTGTTATGTGATTGACTCTATCCGTGCTTACCAGATTTTTCCGTTTGATTGCAGCTTCCAGAGCGACCCTTACAAATACAACATGCTCCCTCCTCTCCCGGCTCAACGTAATCTCACACCGCCCCCGACGCTCTATCCTCAGCAGCCAGTTACAGTTTCTGAGAACTACAGCCTGCCTAGATTTGCTCTGAATGGCTCCAGCGAAATCAGCAGTACCGCGAGATCAAGACGCTCGGATATCAACGTCTGATGGGGTTGAGTTTTTGACAGTTGATATATGTCACAGCAACAAAGTGTATTTTTTATTTTTATTTTTTGGGTCTTGGATAGATTATCGATAATGAAGAAAAAGTTCTCTATCTTCTCTTGTTGGTTTCGCTTGGAAACTGTTACACTGATTCTTTCATGTCTGCAAGCCTCCTCATTGTATTGCTACTCTGTTTGGATTAGAATGTATAATGATTGATTTGTTCAAGCCGATAATACCCGGCAATTCTTTCAAATGAAATGCGCACTCTATTTGTTTCTCATTTATGGACCAGTTATTCTCAAGTTCACAACTTAAACCGAACTACTGAAAAATTTACTGTTTTTGTGTGTGTGTGTGTGTGAAATTATGAGTTACCAGACCGTATTTTTTGAAACTATAAAAACGGCCCGGTCTGTGTGATCGCGGGGATCATTATACCTGCGTTGCCATCTCCACTGTCACTGTTGTTATTGTTGTTTGTCCGATCCAGCCATTTGGCACTCGCTAACATGGTTTGCAGCATTTTATGCAGTAATTTCGACCCTAGCAGCGACAATGTTTTTTATCAGACGAAACATTTGAAGATAGATTAGTCGGTGCTGGGGATGTCGAAGGTGGTGGAGGCAGGCTGTGATGCTGGCTTGGAGCTCATAGTGTACGATCAGTGGTTAAAGCAAGTGGCACCGAGGAAAGTTTTAGCGGGAGTACAAAGGGGATAATGGTAGTGAGATGATATCAGACGTTTTGTTTGCGAAGGGGGTGTATAGAAGTGTGGGGGTAGCAGACTGGTTGTTATATGGGCGATGTTCTTCATTAAGATTCTTCCATTCTGTGTGATGAGCACGACAGGCATGTGCCCTGCAGGCTGTGAGTGGTCGCTGATGGCGTTGATGGGGTCGGTCCTAGCATTGGGGCTCATGCTTATCAGCTATCTTGGAGTTGCTCTGGCTGGCTTTGTTGGAGATGATTTCTCAGGCTTCCTATAGTCTTCATTCTCATTCGAGGCTCAAACCGCCTGCACGGTTTTGCCGCTTTATTGGTCATCTTGTATTCGTGATCACGACACTAGACAGATTTCATGAAAAGAGGAACATTAGCAATTAGCAACCCCTATGTGGTGGCTTGGCTTGTCTGATGAAAGTGTTCTTATTAGACTTTGCTGTCTTTCTTTTCCCTTATTTGTTGCCATTACATTTTTTTTTTTTTTTTTGGAAACAAAGAAATAGATTAAACTGAGTTCATGTGATGATGAAAAATAGAATGAGAAAGGAAATGAAAAAAAAAATTTTTTTGCTCGAATAGTTTCTCACATACAGTGAGAGATTTTTGATTTTCGAATAAATTTCCCCTGAATTTTTAGCATTATAACAGTATGCCTCCTAAAGTTAAATTTTTGCTAGCAATTAAAAATTTACGTGAATACCTTTAAAGTTGATCATGTGACATGCACAGGCTTTTTTTTTTTTTTTTTTTTTTTCCATCTAAAGAATTATCAAAAGAGGAATATTTAGGAGAACTTCAAAGTTGAGAGGAAACGGATAATATATATTGAAATTCAAGAAGCATGTTGTTACAATATTAAAAAATTCGAGAGTAAATTAGGAAATTTATCCTTGATTTTTCAATGTCAACT
This sequence comes from Ficus hispida, assembly GCA_025413025.1. Taxonomy (NCBI): domain Eukaryota; kingdom Viridiplantae; phylum Streptophyta; class Magnoliopsida; order Rosales; family Moraceae; genus Ficus; species Ficus hispida. Next base: position 2,374,687 of record CM046365.1, read on the forward strand.
CAATGACCTAGACATGGACTCCTAAAATGACATTAACTTGGTCATGATATCACACGATTTGAAGACAACGATGGCAAAGTAAAAATGAGTCAAACTAAAATACGATTAAGGATAAAAGTAAAAACAACAATACAAAAATGATACGAACTGAAATTTGTTCGTTTGTTTGTTTGTTTGTTTGTTTTTAAAAAAAAGAGAAAAAGAAGAAGAAAGAAGACACTAAATAGAAAACATATAGGAAATTCACCCCAGATCAATATCCTCATTTTGTTTATGTAACATCCTTATATTCTTGTTCAACTCAAATATAAACATTGTTGCAAGTAACTTGACAATGCGTGCCTCTGAACAGCGTTCTTGGAGAGAAGTCTTCAGCTTTGGAGCCACGTCCACTTCCTTGAACCTTAGAGATAATGTCTGCAATAGCATAAGTAGCTGCAAGATCACCTAAGAACTCGGAATGGAGGAGAAAGCTATGGCATTGCCCTCCTCCACAAGAAAGCTAACGGTAGAGTCATGGTGGGACCCCTAAAATTTGAAAATTAAAACTTATACCCCTAAATTACAAAATAAAATTCCCCTTGCATTTGAAAATTTAATCTTATACATATAATTAAAATGCAATATAATTTTGAGTATAACTAAATTTTTTTTAGTAGTTATTAGCTTCCTCTGATAAAAAGTTCTGGTTTTGTCACTACGCAGGAGGAAATATTGGAAGTCCTGAGAGTGACTTTGGTGAAAGTCAAAAGCGCCGATGGTGATGACTACCTTGATCAAAGCAGTGAAGCCGTAGAGGTCTTGGTGGGTGGTCAAGAACTGAGCTGGATGGAATCCAAAGTGATGCAAAGAGCATCATTAAGAGAATGAGAATCTGCCACTAACACCAAACTCCCTTCTTTCTCCTTCTTCCCAAACTCGTCACAATCTTCTTCTGCTGCACCACACAATATATGCATCTTTCTTTGCTTTTTTATTTCCCAACATGTTTTTTAGAGTTGAAATTAAACAATCATGATTTTGAAGTTGAATTACTAAATCATGAGGACTGGAAGAATGTATAGAAGGACCATTTTACAAGCATGGTTCAACACAAAGTTACTAATGTAAAAGTTGTTAGCTCGAGTATGCTTTATAGATCAGATATAACTTAGCCATCCCACATCGTGCGAATAGATAACATGGGCTATGAGTCTGTTATATAAAAAAAATGTTGAGTATATTGTTTTACATTAAAATGTATCGATATTACGCTTACTTTTTTTTTCCAATTTTGAATATGAAACTGACAAATATATGTTTGAAAATGAATAAAAAAGGAAAACGTTGAGATTTTTAAAGCGCTTAGATTTCAAAACATCAACAACTCATTGGTTGGATAATTGTACAATGAATTATAATTAAGAAACCAGAAGATTCACTCATTTTATATTGTCATCGAATTATTTTATTCTCAATAGATCATCAAATAATTTTATTTCTCACTTCATCGTCATTTAATTATTATTCGGAATAAAGTACATCAATCATGACCGATATTAATAAACAATGTCAATAAATAATTTTTCTAAGTGATCATTTGAAAATGATTTACTGATCAATTAATAATTAAATATTGCATCGATCATTTTAATGATCCTCGATAGTTTTTTTTTTTTAATGATTAGGCACCGACCATTATACTTTTTTTTAAAAAAAAAAATAAGCCTACCCTTCTTTAAATAAATGTCCAAAAACTAGTTCAAACTGCAGAATATAGCGGATGTAGTTATATTTGTTTACATATATGGAAATCATGTATGTATATAAACATATACAAGTTTTAGCGATCCAATAATTGAAGGCATAATATAATGATCGTAAATTCATATTTTTATTTTTATTATTGAGATTTAGAGTTCAAATCGTTATTCCTCTTTAATAGTATCATACCCCGACCCACAATGAAAAAAGAAAATAAATCTATAAAATTGGGTTCATTTTCACAGCAAAATAGATATAGTTTCACGATCTTGTCACGTTTAACATGAAAATCGTGTATAGGAGAAAGTAGATCTTGTCACGTTTAACATGAAAATCATGTATAGGAGAAAGTATTTACGAGATAAACATATATATGTAGATATGTGTATGTATGTATAGAGAGAGAGAATATTTAGATATTTTCGTAGATGTCAATATACTCTGTGTTCTTGAAGTTATCATTTTCTAGCTAATAAATAAATAAATAAATAAGTGTTTCACTCATATATATATATATATACACACACACGTACGCACGCACATACAAATAAATAAATAAGTGTTTCACTCATATACACACACGCACGCACGCACATACGTATATATACAGACACATGATATATTTACAAATTAATTATAGTAAACATAAAGATGATTAGATTTATAAAAAAGAGATTAGTCATGTTTTTATGCTCCCAAACTAGTCTTAATTATATCTTATAAGAAGATTTTGTTGATATCACATGAGGAGTGATAAGAGATCTAACTCAAAATTTTTATGTCATGTCATATCTTATCAGAGTCCAAAACTCACTTCCAAATACATTATTAAAAACAAGCATTAGATGATGTGGACAAAAATCATGACTGACTTAGAAAGCATGTGAGAATATCTCTCGATCAATATGTCACCATCACCGTCGATAAAATTACGAGGCCCCTCTCGCTAGATTATGGCCAGACAAATTGTTCCTTATCTTCATGAGTAGTACTTTCATCGTATGAATCATGGATATGCAAAATGTGTGTGTATTTACATATTTATTTTTTTCATACATATTTTACCCGTTAATACGTGAGCTAATTCAATAGTGCACACAGTCGGGAATTTTTACTTTCATTATAAATGGAACAGATATGTGCGTCAAATAATCTTAAACAAACAGTTGAAGCAGTTGGAAGTTTCCTATTTTTCCTACTTGTTCACAATTAAATTACTACGGAAAATGATTCGAGGCCACAATAGCGCGCAAGAGTATTGTCGGATTCCAAGGAGCTAAACACAACTGCCGGAACCAGCCGGTGCGTGGCCGGTAATCGGTCACCTACACCTCCTCGGTAGACAAGTCCCCCCCGCTTGCCGAGCCCTAGGCGCCCTCGCCAACATAGACACGGCCCGATTTTTGCAATCCGTCTCGGCATTAGAAAAGTGCTTGTTGTGAGTACCCGGGAGGTTGTGGAGGAGTGTTTCACCACCCTCGACCAGGTTTTCCTTCACTCACCCTCGATCCGCAGCCTCGACGCAAAATCTGCAAGATATCCACCCTTGAGCTCCTCTTGAACCACACCGACTCGATCTCCTCGCCGACGTCGGTGCTTGGGAGTTGCAATCCTGCATCAAACACTTGTTCCAATCTTCGTCTCTCGACCGAAAAAACAACAACATGGCCTGGATGGTCTCCGGGAAACGATGTAGCGGAGTCAAGGATGGTTTTGGTAACGTCGAATCTCGGGGATTATTTGTGAAAGCCATCAAAGAGTTCATGTACTTAAGCGGTGGTTTTTGTGATGTCCGATTTCTTACCGTACGTGAAATGGTTGTATTTGCAAGCGTACTTAAGGTATATGAAGAGTAACGCTGAGAAATTGGATAAAATCACGAGTGATTGGTTACAAGAGCATCTCCACAAGAAGAGAGATGAAGTAATAAAACAAGAGCGTGATTTCAGGGATGCAATTCTATCTTTATTTTGTGACAATATTGATGCTTCAATTTATATGTTTTTCCATCCCCTTCCCTTTTGAAACGTAACTACTTGTTTAGGTTGTAGGTTTGGAAAGTAAATCTGAATAATAAATTTAAATTTTTGTGAGAAAAATCGTGACAGAAAACTTTTTTAAAAATGCCAATAAACAATCTTAAAATTATGACCCAAATAAATATATTTAATTCATATTTTGGTATAGGAGAACTATTCTCAAATACAGAAGTAATTAATAATTTATAATGACATATTTAACGTAGGCTATACTTAGTATCAAATTCTACACCAAGTGTAGCAGTATGTTGAATTTTGGTATTAGGTTGCTTATAAGTCAATGATGTGTTGATTTGTTTACTTATTAACCTCCTTTTGGATTATAAGTTTAAACTCATAATTTAAACAATAACTTAATTTTTTTTAGGATAAAATATCGTAGAAAAAGAAATGTCAAACGGGATCTAATTATAGTATCATTGTTTCTCAATTATTTAAATTTCAAAACTTGTCATACGGGAGTTAATTATAGTATTGTTGTTTCTCAATTATTTAAGTTTCAAAACTTAAAAAAAAAAAAAAAAACATTTAATTTGTTTTCTAGACTTTTTTGAACTGCTGGTGTAGATGCCACTTTTGTGACCTTAAATTGGGCAATCCCATTGCTACTAAACCATAACCAAGTGCTAAAAAATGCACAACAAGAGCTGGACCTTTTTGTTGGAAGCGAGTGGTGGGCTGAAGAATCAGATACAATGAAGTTGGTTTACCTTCAAGCCATTATCAAGGACACCCTACGGCTTTCCTCCGAGTCCGCTTTCGGTCCCACGGGAGGCCATGGAAGATTGTTGTTTCGCCTGTTATCATGTCCCGAATGGAACCACCTAGTTCGTCAATATGTTGTTTAGCACTGGCCGAAGAGCCTGCCCTGGAATTTCGTCGGCGATGAGAATGATGTCATTGTCGCTTGCTCGAGTTTTACAGGAATTTAACATCGCTACACCAAAGAATGAGCCGGTTGATATGATCGAAGGCTTCAGGTTGACAATGCCTAAAACAACTCCTGTTGAGGTCATACTTAGCCCATGGCTTCTGGGTGAACTTATATCTCGAACTAATGCATGTGATTCGTCATAGTTACATATATAATTTAGCGATAATTTAATAATAAATTTTATTATAAGGACCTTTAATTAAATATATATATATATATATATATGATTCAATTAAATGAGATCCGTGGTCACCAGATGGTACACAGCCGGTATCCCAAAGTGATCTTCCAAACAGAGTGCTACCTTTTCTCTTTGCTTGCTCTTTTTCTTATCTATAGTTTATGAACATTGTTTTACAACACAGTGTTATAATCTTACTACTTCAAGTGGCACTAGTACCATCCTAAATCTTCTAGAGACTCGGGAGGACCAGATCTTCTAAATTATAACAAACTATTTTCCTTTTTTTTTTTTTTTTTTTTTTTGCAATATTATTTATGATTTGAAACCATTTTAACAGATCGATCTAATTATAACTGCCATTATGATCAGATAAACCAAATCCTACTTGCCAAGATTTTTTTTTTCTTTAACAGAGAATTTGATGAAGTTAAGTATGTAAATAGCATTAAGTTATCTCATGCATAACTATTTTAGTGAAAATAAAACATAAATAAATAGTAGATCAAGAATAATTGGTTATGATTTCTTGATTTAAATCAGACAAAACTTATAAAGTTAACGTCACAGTGATATCAAAAAAATACTCTCATGACACCTAGCTTCACATGATACATAAGTATTAATGTATCAGTTATAAAAAAAAAAAAAAAGCAACAAACAAATTATTTTGAATTTTCTAGCAAAAAAGAAAAAAATTTATATTGAATAATCAATCAAAAATCAAATAACTTGTTAAACCAAGTTTAAGTCCAAGCAAACCCAATTAATTAAACTAACGTAAACTACCTAAATGTATGATTATGTAATCAATTAATTAGTTTATATATATTATCAAGCAATGGGCACGTGACATCTGTCAAAAATCGAGGGTGAAAATCAGCTACTACCACAGATCTCTTCGAAAACGGGCAATCTCCTAGTCTTTCTTGGACCAGAAAGCATTTTGTGAAAATGTTCATCAACTACTTCCTCTGTACCCATAACTTCTAAAACCAATCCTTTGGTTAAACTTGAAAATTTCTTGCTTTTTCCAACTTGATTATCAGCAGACTCCTCAGTACTTTTCCCTACTTTTGATGTTTTCTTGCTCTTCTTTATGTCGTAATTCTTCTTTTGTTGCTTCATTTTATGTTGCTATATATTTTGATTCCCCCTCTTCTTCAGAGGAACTTATTTCTGCAGCATATAATTAAACCCTTATCAATTGTACCAAAATATGCATAATAAGCATAACAATTATACTTAAGAAATGAGGTTTTTCCTTACACTTATAACTGACTACCAGCCCTGATTTTTAACAACAAGAAAAAGAACATAATGACTTCCGAAATGAGTAATAGAAGATCCGAAGCGATCGGAAAAAAAAAAATCTTTATTGAATTCACTTAATGCATTAAAAAAATCTTTAATGCATATTAGATATTCTTTATTTATATATATATATATATATATAATTAAACGAGTGTGAATTTTTACATGTAATCTAATTGAAAAATTAATTGACAAGTAATTTTAGAAAGGATGCGGAGAGCGTAGACTAAAACGTAATTAGACCCTTTTAAAATCACAAAATTTTAAATATTACTTTTATATGTGCAAGTACGTTATTTTTACACACATGATTATATCCCAACATGTTGAAGTACAGAAATACCACGTATGTATAAACACATAGGACATCAATCATATATATGCGCACGCGCATATATATATATATATATATATATATATATATAACCCACACACACAGAAGATGTAATAGCCATGGAGAGGCCACAAAAATGTGGGTCTACAAGTAGCAAAGGGTAGAAGTGAGGGTTCGAGAGATCGTACCCTTGAAAAAGACCGTTTTGCTTTGTGTAAACGAGAGAAAGGTGTTACAATAAAGTAAAGGAGAAAGGGTATTATGTATAAATATATAGAGGATACAAGGGAGGTAGAGTGATATGAGTTTAGGTGGCTTATTTATAAATTATGTTTTATTTGTGGGAAAGTTGCTAAAATACTAAAAATAAGTAAGTTGCTAAAATGAGTTTATTAGTAAGTATGTACAAAATAATTTGTATTGGCTCTTTGGAAGTTTTTTTTTTTTTCACAACTCTTTGGAAGTTGGGGACTGTATCATGTTTCCCTTTTCGGGAAGAGTATTATTTATTCAATCAAAAATAGGTTTGGGAATTTAGCAACCAAAAAAAAAAAAAAAAGGTTTGGGAAAGTTTTTCTTGCACATTAATTAGCAGAAACATACTTAAAGACACCTAGCACTAGTCTTTTTGATTGTTCGACATTTTTTTTTTGTGTTTATGTTTTTGGTGATTTATAAGATTGTTTCTCAGAAAGTATTTTTTTAAAATTATATCTAAATTATAATAACTTCATTTTTTTTACCTCCAATTATAAAAAAATGCAAGGTCAAAATCCAAATAAACATTAAGATATGACAAAAAAAAAAAAAAACAACATAAACATGTTTATTTATTATTATTATTATTATTTTGTGTGGCTGTTTCTATTATCTTCTCCCTTTTTTGTGAACATATTTCATGAGAAGTTTATGACAATGATAAAAATAGAATCTTCAACACTAACCAAAAAAAAAAAAAAAAAAAAAAAAAACCCTTCGACTTTGTTTCTCTTCCGAACGGAAATAAACTATGGCAATTAATTTTAAAAATTATCTTTTAGCCCCGTAACTTTTGAAAATTATCTTTTGGCCCTTAAAAATTTCGCTCCCAACCTAGCATCTGAATTTCTCTTCTTCCTTCTGGCCTTTTTCTTACACCCCTTTCTTCTTTTTCTCTCTGACCAAACACACTCTCTCTCTCCACGGAAGCACCAAGGCTTTCTTTCCTTGGCCTCACGACCGCGGTTTCCACTGAGTCGAAGGCCAATTTTGCAGCGAGGCTTTTTGGAGCGAGGTAGGGTTTTCTCTCTTGAATGACCTTAATCTAACATTTACCTATTGAAAGAAAAAAAGAAAAAAGAAAAAAAAAAAAGGAAAGGAAAAAATTCTCAGTACCATCCCGATTCGACATTAGAAGTTTATTGATTTTTCAGCAATAACCGAATACTTTTTTCTGTAACTACGAAATATTTGATTCCATCCATAAATTTTCTTCCCTATGAGTTCTCTTTTGAGGTTCTGCTTCATGATTTTCTTGTCAGTAGGCCATTTTCAATCCTAAAAGTCTGAGTTGAATTTTGGTTTTTATGAGATTAATCTTCAGAATTGAAAAAAAAAAAAAAAAGATATGCATAGATTAAAGAATCAAAATGAAGAAAACCTAATTATTATGTTTAATTTCAATGATCTAAAAGTTAATAATTTCCTCATAACAAGGGAGATTAGGCAATTGCCTTGATGGCTTTGCCCTTGGACCGGCTTGGAATTCTGTTTTGCTGATTTGGGCATTTGTTTTTCTTGGAAATTAAGAGTTTCTCTCGGGGGTGTTTTGGTACGGGCAATCTTTTATAAAGTAATAGAAATTTTATAAAGTAATAGAAATCTTAAGATTATCATGTTTATTATGAGGTTATCTTATTTTGAAATACCTGAGAATTTGAGACCCATGGGTTTTAGATATTCTTATACCCACCTCCCCTTAGGTTTCAGATTACCCCCTTATCTAAATATCATGATAATCTTAAAATTTAAATAATTTAGACACAACCATCCTTTTAATTTTAAAAATTTAACTTTTCTCCACCTTTTTTTTTTCATTCTTTCTTACGTGATTCTTCTTTTCTATTTTTATGTATTTAATATGCATATATTTTGTTTACATAATATCGTAAGTTATATACATAATCGCAACAATGATTTGTTTTTGTTGTTTTGTTTTTTTTTTCCCTCCGAATACGTAACTTTTTTTTCTTTTTCTTTTTCATCTCTTTTCCGTTACTCTGTGTTTTTTTTTTAACCTTTTGTGTTCTTGGATTTTATTTTTAGAATAACAATCTAATATTCGTGAGAATCTTACTAAAATTGTCTACATACAAACCAAACACTATAATCTAATATTCTTAGAAATTCGATTACTTTAAAAAGATTATCAGGTATGTGATTACATTTAATTATCTTCAACCAAATACCCCCTTAAGGCCTAGGGAGCTAATCTACTTATGGTTCTGATGACTTTACCATTGAGCCTGCTCGGACTTGTGTTTCGTTGATTGGGCATTTGTTTTTCTTAGATCTTAAGCGTTTCTCTTAGCTGGGGAAGCTAGTCTACTTATGGTTTTGATGGTTTCACTCTTGAATATTAAGCAATTCACTTAGCCGGGGATGCTAGTCAACTTATGATTTTGATGGTTTCACCCCTGAGCTGCCTTGGATTTGTGTTTCGCTGATTTGGGCATTTGTTTTTCTTAGATATTAAGCGTTTCTCTTAGCCTGGGGAGCTAGTCTACTTATGGTTTTGATAGCTTCACTATTGAACCGGCTCGGACTTTTGTTTTCTTGAATTGGGCTTCTGTTTTTCTTGGATATTAAGTGTTTCTCTAAGCCAGGGAAGCTAGTCTACTTATGATTTGTGCTGATTTTGCACATCTGAGTCTCCTTAATTGGTCTGGCTTGGAATTTTGAAATTCCTTTCTTTCTACTTTTTTTTTTTAATTATTTTTTATTTACTCATTTGGGAAGTGCTGAGTTTTTCGATGCAAATGATGCTCATGTGATATTGTATAGTGTGATTGTACTCTCTCAAAACTTGATTTAAAGGAGCAGCATGTTGACAGGTTACGCTTAGCAGAAGTTTTGGGTTTGCATTTTCTGTATATAACGCCTGCGATAGATACAACACTTATGAAATACAGAGTGAAATGCAGTATCCCTGCATATGATAAAACATAAGGAGGCTTTTGGTATTATCATAAAATAAATAAAATGGGTTCTCCTTTGTTGTGATTTTGAGAAGAAAGTGGAACTTAATTGTTGTGTAATGTCTTGTAACATGAAAGATTTTGTTATGATATATATAGAATCTCAAGTTTTTTAAAGATACTTATGATGATATAGCGAAGAAGTAGCCTCATGATGTTTGACGATGATGATGTTTTGATAGTATTTTACTTCTTTGTTGAGGACTGCAGTGAAGATAGAGAGAAGAGAAGAGCTTGACCTTTTAAGCGGTGATGGTGGAAGTGTGGTGGTCTCTCTTGGCTGCCATCCCCGCGGTTGTTGCAGGGCAAGCTTTTAGAATGAAGAAAAGGCATGCGGAAGAACAGAGATTGCAGAGTGCCCGGGGGAGGGAGAAGAATGCTGATGAGATATTTGTCTGTGAGAGGGTGTGTACATCGAAGAGAATGCTGAAAAAGGTTGGGGCATTCTCAAAGGATCCGATTCCTGATACGTGTGTCACTGTTTGTGGTGTATCTGAGCTTGATGCTTGTACTGATGCGTGCGCCCGCACCGTTTGCGTTAACCAACATCAAGTGCCTAATTGGAATGACATCTGCCTCCGGAGATGCCAGAGTGAATGTCTTAAACTCTCTGCCTCCCGTTCCTCTTAGTTCGATTTTGTACATCTTGAATGACGAATTTTGTTTGGCATCCGGGATTTTTGTCAGTAATCTTTGTCAGTTCAATTTACAAGGCTCGCATCAATCGACTATTTTTTGTGTTTAAATTGGAAATCAGTTTCAAGCTACAGGCCTTGAATTAACTATTTTCAGTGATTGTTTTGAAGGCTGTCTTTGCTGCAATCTGTTATGTAGATCTTGAAGTTATTCTCTCTATTACTAAACAGATGCTTGGAGAACATATATATATAGCTAAATATACACACGTACATATATATATATATGTATGAGAATCTTGTGGCATGTAAATACCATAGATCTTGGAGAAACAGCCTGGAATATATAGGCACTGTCACGAGCTCTACATGTAAAATAGGCTTAAACCAATGTCTTAAGCTTAATAGTTTTTAAGAACTGAAGTTGATCAAAGCTCTGCATCAGATTCTTCACCAGAGACACTTTCGCTTACTTTCTTTGCCGTCTTGTGCACTGTTTTTCCCATGACTTCGGCGGCCGATTCAGCCGATCCTTCAACCATCTCTTTGCTTATTTTGCAACTCTTCCCCACAGCCTCTTTCATGTTCCCTGCATTTGCTTCATCCGAACTCCTAAAGCTGAAAACGGCCATTGAAAGCTTGGCTTTAGATCACTTTTACGACGATAATTAAACAGATGGGATTCTAAGGAATGACGAGAACGACTCACTCAGTTTGTAGGGAAATATCGGAACTGAATCTCATGCATAGTGGTTTTGATCTTCTCCCAGGATCTCCGATGGGAGTGTTTCAGTAACGAAATTGTGCGCTGCACCATCTTTGCAAAAGATCGTTTCACTTCCCTTTTGTGATCAACCTGTTGATTTTGTTCTGATGATGAGGAAATTTGAACGGAGATAATGATCAACCAGAGAAGAAAAATGCGGTATTGATGCTAGATTTATCCATTGCATTGAATTTAGAGGAGTGGAAAACGTCTAGGGATCATTTAAGATTTCGTTTGGAACTTGAAAGAACTTCCACTTGGCATTCAAGGGAATTTGGGGGTTAACTTCTTGCATAGAGCCAATGATGTAGGAATCCAAGTTTGAACATTTCACTCATGATTTGACCGACGATGGTGGGTGTTGTACAAGTGAAACCAATCAATATTTTAAGACCATATTTATATATGTGTGTATGCATATATATTTTATATCTCTTTATCAATTTATGTATGCATAATATTAAAAGAGCCAAAAACTCATTCTTTGATACACTCTTTAAAACTAAACGTGACAGCCTTTTTTCTTCTTTCTTTCGCCTATTCTTTTGCTTTGCGTTATATATATATATATATATATATATATATATATATATTTGTCAACACGTGACTCCCCCTTCTTTCCGTTTCAACCTTTTTTTTTTTCATTATTTTCTCTTGTTAGTTGTTTTAAGCCTTCTTACCCGATTTTTGTTTTTACTTTTTCTTTAAAATCTTATTTCATTCACTTTTTCACCATTTTTTTTTCCTATTTTGTCCCGATTATGTGATTTTTAGATGCAAAAAAATCAATTTATATTTACTTTTCATATTATATTTTAGTCGTTAATATATAATTTACAGAATATAACGTATATTAAAAGATTTCACACGTAGGAAACATGTGCTCCAACTAATTACATACATATATACCTATTGTTGAAGTAAACTAACTTTGTCAAATAATATGGAGTATTGAAGACATTGTGCCAAAAATACATAAACCTTTCGACACGATTTTCTCTCTCTCTCTCTCTTTTTATTTTTAAATTTGATAAATATGACTTGGTTTGAAAATTCAAAAACCGAAGCAAAATTTTTGTCCATCTCCGACTAGAGGTAAAGGAAAGCAGTTTTAGGCACTCTTCTTTGTCGGATCGAGATAACTAATAAAGTAAAGAATACACTTATATTTGGATAAACAATTAAAATAGTTATATGAAATAACAATACAATCAAATTTAAGCCTTGGATAATAAACTAAATTATAGCATGCCAATCCATTCCAACAAACAAACATCAATTATATTCAAAATAAAATAGGAAAAAAAAAAAAAGGGCAAGTTATGGGGCCGGACGGTAGGACTAAAAATTGGGTAGAGACATATTTAAACTTCAACCTATATAGACTTATTTATTAAAAAATTTTAGGAAAAAAATGTATACATATGTCTAAAAGTATATGTGTATATACATGAAATATTTAAGGTTTGGATTTGCATAATACATGAATTTAGAAAGAGTGATTCTATTGGCACATGGATTGTAGAATTTAAATTTGAATTGAATTATACGTTTAGTATAGCGTTTAAATTACTGGAGTTAAAAAGTGTAAAAACTTAAAATGTGATTGGAAAATAAATGTCAATATAAAATTTGTTTCGTTTGTCTTAAAATTCTATATAATTAAAAAAAATCTCATTTGGACTTATATATGTAAAGTTATGGAAGCCTCTGTTTGATATTCAAATTTAACTTCAACTAAACTATACTTATTCATCTTAATTTTTATTTTTTTTTTTGAAAAGTCAATAAAATTTATAACTAGTTTTTGAAAAGTTAACCAACTCCAACTTAAAAATTTTATCTCCAATAACTTACCAAACGGAGGCTAAAGTTTAAGTTAGAAAATTATGAATAGTAATTATGAATAGTAAAATAGAGAGAAAAAGATAAAAATTGAATTGTAATTTTAGGATTCAAACCTAGCAATGTGGGGTTAAATCGTCATTTTTAATGAGGTGAGGGACTAAAAGTCAAAACAATGTAAAATCAACCCAACCCAGTCCTATAAAGAGTGTCTCCTTCCCGCAAGAAACCCTTTAAGCTAATTTCATCATTCCGAAACTCCCGAATTACAATTCTCTCTCGAGGTTTTTTCTAGCCCTTGTTTTGTTTCTAATTTGTTCACTCTAAATACAATATTTCAGTTTTCTGGATGAATTTTTTTGACAATTTTCTTGACTAAGCAGATTACATTTCTACAAAATTTCAGTTTTCTCGATAAATTTTCTTGACAATTTTCTCGACTAAGCTGATTACCTTTCACTTCGTCGGAGAAGTATAAATATATTTTCGTTGAGTTCTAAAAATGTCTGGAGAGGAGGAAGAAAACGCTGCTGAGCTAAAGATTGGAGACGGTACTTGATTGAATTCCTCCTTTTTTGATTCTCTTATTATGTTTTCAGAGAGTATATTACTCAAAGTTGATTGGGGTTTTTTTTTTTTTTTTTTTTAATTTTCATATCTGTTTCTGCGATTAGGAATTTCTGGGTTTGTTTGTATTTACTTTTTTTTTTTGGCCTGTTAGGTAACTCATTCAAATATTTAATTGGAGTTGGGATAAATATTGAATTTCTTAGATTTGATCAGAAGTCAAAGGTAACAATGATAAAGAAAGAGGAACTTGAATGATTGGCATATGACAATAAGGCATATAGTATTCGAAATATTTGTCCCTTGTTATTATTTAGTGAGTAATGGAAAACACTTCTTTGGACAAATTACGCTTGCACGGACTTTGTGTCAACTTGGCCCCCGACTTTTCAAAAATATGCCAAAGGACACCCCTTGAACCCAGTAGCAATGTTAGTCCTTCCGTTTGTTCTCTGTCCAAATAATAACGTTCGAAGCGTGACTGCGCGTGAAGTGTTTTGGATGGAAATAGACGGAAGGAAGGACCGACGTTGCTACTTTTCTGCTTTCCCAAGTGCAAAGCAGGTGGTGGTGTTGTCAGGGGCAAGTTGATACTAGTGATGAATTCCAGACGGGATTTTTGCAATTTGTCCTAACATCATTTGGTGTTAGACTTTGTAACGTGACAACTGAACCTTCTGTTGTTCCGTGCAAATTTCCCAATTTGATGGTTTGTTCTTGTTCTGTTTCTTGATTTCCCAGAATTTTTGAAGGCCAAATGTTTGATGAATTGTGAAGTTGCTCTGATTCTCGAGCATAAGTATGAGCAGCTTCAACAGACATCTGACGATCCCATGAACCAAGTTTCTCAGTACGCATTTAGACTTCTCCTTCTCATGTTGAATGTTTTATTATAAGTATGTGATTCTTATGGCTAAATTGTAAGATCCGTGACTCAATATCTTTAGTTTCACATTTCTGCCACAATATTTACATATATGCTTGTTTGTGCTCTTTCGTAGGAACAAATGGTCCCAAAATTTTCCTCTCTAACAACCAAGTTTTTTTAAGTTATTTTATCTCCAGTTCTGTAACTTTACTGGTTTCAGCTTACGAGTCAACATATTATTAGTTAGTGAGACATTTATGGGTTGCATACAACTATCTGCAGTACATTGCATTATTTTACATATTCTATTACCTAACTTTTTTGTCTTCCTTCTTTTAGAGTTTTCGAGAAGTCACTGCAATATGTGAAGCGTTTTAGCCGCTACAAAAATCCTGATGCTGTGAGACAGGTTCGAGAGTATCCTTTACTTGTTCTATTATTGCAACTTTTTTTTTTTTTTTTTTTATCTTTTTGACCCTGAGGGAGGGTTTTCTTAATTTATAAAAGCACAGTTTAATCCCCCATTCGTTCAGTAATTACATGTGAGTATTTTTGTAGACACATGAGAGAACTTTCAGCTTTTGTTACTGATGAATTTCAGCTCTTAAAAAGCAGTAGGGTGAAACAAAATTCGCTTTTTTTTTTGGCCGACATAACCCGGGGTTCAATTTATTTCATCGAGCCCATATCCAAGTTGAGCCTTCTAGTTTGTCTTCATTTACACTTCCTATGTTCCATTTGGGCGAAAACGAGAATACCTCCTTGTTAGTTCTTGTGAATAATGTATTCGTGGAAAGAATTCTTATATTATTTTCTTAACTGTTTTCTGGTGAGATTGTTGTTTTAACTAGTAATTCCTAATATGCACAACCAAATTGTTGACATCCAAATTTTGGTCGATATTTCGAGGCAAGTATGACCTTAACTGCTGTTCAGAATCCTAAGCAGATATCAGTTGGCCGAGTTCGAGGTAATATGCTCAATGACAGAGCACTGGTTGGATAAATGTTTTGGTGCCGAGGTCATACATAATAGTTTGTGTTCGTCTTTGTCGTGCAGCTTTGTGTGCTTGGCAATCTGTGCCCTGAAACTGTGGAGGAAGCCATTGCTATGGTACCTTCCATAAAGGTATTTTTTAATCACACACATGACATGCATACGCATCTATGTCGTGATGAATAGAGATCAACCAAAATGAAGAAAAACATGAAAAAATATGCCCTACTTATTGTTTTTTAATTGCAGAGCAAAGGACGAGCCCATGATGACGAAGCGATTGAGAAAATGTTGAACGACTTGTCGTTGATCAAGAAATTCGAGTAGCTGTTCATCCTGCGTCTTTCTTACTGTCTTGTGATGTTATCACAGTATACATGTTAGTCTTGTAGCCTCAGGCTACCAAAAAGAATCAAAGGTTCAGACATTTCTTTGGTGTAGATTTGTAATGCCATGGTTGACTATAAATATTAGCTCTTGAATGGTCGCATCAACCATCCACAGTTCTTATGATCCATGAATCCGTAGACTGGATTTTCGGAATTAGCAATTTACTGGTTGTATTATGAAGTTAATTAGGATTTGCAGGCTGTTTAAAATCATAGATGAACGGGTTTTGTATCTTTTTAATCGATTTTAGGGTCGTCAAAACGAAGTTTGTGGCAGTAGCGGCATAGATTTCTTTAGTAGTAAATTGATATCTGGTTCAGTTTCTAATCTTAAACGTGATTAATAAAATCTTCATTCTCTTTCAAAAACAAAATCTAATCAAATCTTCATTTAGATCTTAGTTGTGCTCAGGTACATCCCAGTAAAACGTAACAAAGATGAGGCTAATCCAAGCAAAGGAGAAAATAAAACTGAAAAAGGAAAAAAAAAAAAAATCAGGGATACAAAAGGGGAGGGTTTTCATAATTGTTGCCCCTCTTAATTTGTGGGCTTTCGTAACTTGCCTCTCAACTTTTAGTTTTAATAATTTATTTCCATTTATTGCATAGAATCACACTTGTGGTGATTTAAAAAAAAACAATGATAATTTTAATTTATTAAAAAAATGAGCCCGTTTCGTAATTAAAAAAATTTGTCTAGAATCACTCTCCATCTATACAATAGCATCAACAAACTACAACGATATGCTTGCCGATACCAACCTTGCCCAAAAATGCTCACTCATTCAAATGCTTGTTTGTCTACTGCTCATGAGAAATAGCCAAGTTCCGCCAGCTCTTGTGAAGATTTTTCGAGTTGCACCGAAACAGCTTCCTCCGCCACAACCCAGCCGCCGTTGCTGGAATTCTCTTGATCGGAAGAAGGTATTGAACAGCTCTGGTGAAAGAGGGATTGGAAGATATCAGAACAGTAACAAAATCTTATTTCGCAGACATGTAGAAGGGAAAAACACAGAAAAAGATTAAAAAGCACGGAAAAAATGTCTAAATTGGTAAGATCATCAAAAGTTAAGTAAACATGAACACAATATGTATAAATAGAGCAACCAATACGTGACAAAAAGGGCAACATGTTATTTATCACGCACATATTTGCTTACAAAAGTTACTCTCCGGGTGGCAGTGAGTTTTTTAACTGATTCTAATTCTGTTTCTTTATTTTGTATTTTTTTTTCTCCCTATTTTGTATCACTTTAGATGGGAGAAGTTGAATCTCTCTCACAGAAACAAAGGCTTGTGAAAACCAATCCAAGGACAGTTGACATGCCTCAGAAACCACCCAGACACAATTTATTTACAAGAAAATGATTTAACTTACGTTGGAACAGGTATATATAATGACAGTCATCCAGTTCCAGTTCTCCAGTGACGGTCTTTGATTATCATCAGCTGCTTCTTGCAGAAAATATAGTAATGGCGGCATCAGTTGCATTTCAAAGTGCCTCGAACCACCACAAAGCCTGCACCTACCAGGGTCACCTTCCTCTTTTTCAGCCATGAGTGGCTTTCCACCGTAAGAGTACCTGAGCAACATTGTGATAACGTTTAACAAAAGGGTAGGTTGTAGGAAAAATGAACACAAGTCGCTGATGCTGTCAATATCATTTGTTCCACCAATACAGCACAAACTATGATTACAAGATAAATACAAAAGAAATGTCAGAGAAACAATTTTTTCTCGGAATAAAATAAACTCATGTCTTATGTTCCCAAGTTGCCGCTTACTTTGGGAGGCCAAATAAGGATGATGATACCACGTCCGAGTAGCAAGTGTGCACTCCATTAACTAACTATGCTAACAGGCTTCTACTCCAATAATGTTTCGTCACCAGATTCCGAAATTTTAACTGATTCAATACCTGAAACACTGTTCTGGGTATGCATCCAATCGTTTCTTGAACTTAAGGAAAGTTCTGTCAGCAGTTAGGGCTTTATCATACTCGTATTTTTCCTCTGCCCACGACTCTTCTGATACATTATCTTCAATATCATTTCCGTTCCCCTTAATAGAGAGTGATGAGTAGTTTGAACAAATTGATGTAACATCCTTTGAAGTCGGCTCCTCTTGCATGTATATATAGAAGCAAGGAACAACTGCAATCAGCAAACCCATGAACCAATCACATTATCTTCGTTACACTAAAACATACCAAAAGACCCAAGAACACAAGAAAGAGTAAGAAAATTCGTTTTATGCCAAATTATACCAGGTGTTTTAGTATCTTCTACTGGCGATTTTGAGCTTAATAGTGAAGGCTTTATATCGGTCTTGGATTTCTCGTTGCTATGAGATTGCTTGGCTTGAGAAGCCACAGTTGCAGCCTCAAAAAGTGCTTTGCCCAGCTCTTCGAGATCCAAGTCTTCATCATCTTCGTCATCCAAATCATCCCCAAAGCTTCTGTTTGAAACCGATACATTTTGTTGTTGGACCAATTCCTGAGAGGCATTATTTGATCCCTCCACATTCTGTGGTTTTTGAACACGAAGGGCTCGCCAGCTATAAGAAACCAAATATTGTGAGAAGAGACCAGGTCAGTTTTCGTGCTGCAGAAACAATAATTAGAACTCTGTGTTCATAATACTAAGTGATGATTTTGGACACAGACCTAAGAGGAGAGTTCCCACATTTTGGCATCAAACAACCAAGAATATAAAGAACACGCTCTTCTAACTTTACACTTTTACTTGAAACTGGAGCATAAACCTAGAACAAGACAAAAGATTTTCAGTGCCTGATTACGTTCATAGCATACATAATAACACAATAGTTTTAGGAATACTAAACCTGTGTGACAAGACTGAGCTTGCTTCCACACGCACTACAATTAAGCATATTAGGTCCCAGAACATCCATTGGAAGAGGCCAACCCTGTGATGGAGGAGCAAATTAAAACGGCTTAAAACTTAATGTCTTCCAATTACTCATAAAAATGCTGGCAAATTCAATGTTCTCACTCACAGGGAGTCCACCGACTTTTGTGGTATAATGATCAGATGGTTCACGATAGTCATTGGCCCATGGTCCTGGCATCCCCAGAAGAACCTCGCCCGCCATCTAGTCTACTGTAACAGAAAAGAGTACCCCATACATGTGATCAATACAATTTGAAAGAGAAAACCACTCCCCGCGGTAAAGTGACCAAGCAAGAATAAAAGCAAATTAACAGGATTTTTTTTTTCTTTTTTGATTGTGGGGCCTATGATTCCCACTTGTTACAGAAAATAAAAAAACTCTCGAGTTTCATACCTAAGACCTCCTACCCAAATCCCTCCCTCCCTCCCACTGAGCTAGTCCCAGGGGGGGGGGAGGAGAATTGACAGAAAGTTGCACAAGCAAAAAATGACTTTGATTGGAACCCATCATGAAGTCTACATTGATCCATCCAGGTTTGTTTCCTTTTTTTTTTTTTTTTAATTAAAACAAGTGGAGGAAATACACAAACCAAAATAAAAACACTCTCGAGTTTCTTACCTGAGACCTCCTACCCAAATCCCTCCCTCCCACCCGCTGAGCTAGTCCCAACGGGGGAGGAATTGACAGAAAGTTGCACGAGCAAAAAATGACTTTGATTGGAACTCATCATGAAGTCTCCATTAATCCATCCAGGTTTGTTTCCTTTCTTTTTTCTTTTTCCTTTTTTTTTCTAATTAAAACAAGTGGAGGAAATACATAAACCAAAACATGCTTACCCGATTTTCATTTTCGCACCATCCTGGTTTTAATGACATGAAATCATCTAAATCCATTAGAATTTATCATTGAAAGTTCAATTTATAATTAATATAAAAAAATATATCTTTTTAAATCAGTGATGTCACTGATGTCCAGTAATCTCCCCCCCCAAAAAAAAAAAAAAAACTCAACTTTCCTTTTCCTTAATATTATCCTCAGTTAATCTAAACTCAATACCGAAGGAAAAAACTATTTCAGCCTTAACCTGATATGGGTTCTTAAAAAAGTTGCGTTTGTGGGCAACTTTAAGTAGATCACTTCACTTGAGTATGTGTTGTGGAAAAGGAGTTGATTGTTATTGCACCTCAAAATTCAAAACTGAATTTTCTCGGGAAAACTTTCCCAAGTAGAAGAGAAAGAAACTTGCTCCTTTGGTCCAAAAGCAGTGGGTAAATACAAATAAAAAGCTAAATAATAATAATAATCATCAGAAACAGACATACCCGGTTGGAACTTGGAGCTCTTCCTTGAACTGTATCTCAAATTCTCAACGGCGGTGGCAGTCTTTGCTTGGAGTAACCTGTTGGGAACACGAGAATATTATGGTGGCAGTCTCTTTCTAGTTATCATAGCTATACGACGTCGTCGTGCGAAAGAATTAATTTTATTTTAATCCTGGATCATTTTAATGCCTGAACTTTAAAACGTAACAATACCAGTTCCCAAAATATAATTTGTCCCAAAATAAGAACTTAAAAAATTGTACTCCAAATGAAGATTAAGTGTGTGATAATAAAGGTGAATTGTGTCATTATTATGTTAGAATACAAGTGTTTGGAGGATTTACAAACTTCTAAATTTGAAATGCGAAGTATGAAAAATGAAAATGGTAATTATAATGATAATGATAATGACAATGATATTGATAAACGTAATCCTCATTAAGATAATTACATTCTAGTTTTTAATAGTATTTTGAATAAAAAGATTGTTGTTGGATAAATTAATAGTTCAAAATCTGATTCCGGTACATTTTTTGATAACTAAAATAGGCTTGAACCTATAATTTAGGGATAAAAAAGAAAATAATCCTTAAGAAAAAAATAATATTGAATTTAGGTCAAATGTTAGTTATTACACAATTATTTTTTTAAAAAAATTATATAATAGCCGATTTTTTTTTTTCCAAGTGGCTATCAAAATGTTGATTAACTAAATCTGTAGTCAATCATTGATTGATCGATAATAACACATTACTAATATCATTTAACCAGTAATTGATCATTAACTAAGTGGCCAATCAATATTGATAAAAAGAAAACATACATATTCTTAATTTAATAAAACTTAGGAGAAATCTATAGTTGAGAATAACTACCTATAGATACTAAATATATGCCATTAATATCAAATATCACGACTAGAAAAGCTTAAGTTGCACAAAACTCAAGTGCACACTATCGCATACAACCACTCCATTATTCTTCCTTAACAAATAGATTAAAAAAAAAAGTGCTTGTATGTACTCCAGTGCATATAACTTTGGTATGCCTTATTTTATGGCCATTCATTTTATTACACTATCATTGTTAACCATTAGATTAGACACTACTGATTGTTGCTCTCAAAGAGTCTCTGCCGAAGTCTTTCTCCAAAACTTATTATATTTATTATTATTATTATTATTATTTTAAAAAGGGGAGAACTGTGGTTGATGGTCTCTACCAGTAAAGTTATTTTTTAGACCGTTGAGATTTAATCGAATGGTTGAAATATTATTGGTGTATCATAGTTATCATACACCTTATCTCATATTATCATTCCCACCAAAGTCTTCTCCGTTGCCAGCGACCTTCCCGCCACTTGCGATGGATGCCGGTGACCCAGCCCCGGCCCCCCCACCACCGACCCCAGCCCCGGCCGGCCCTCACCCACCCCCACCACTGGTGACCCCCCTTTCTCTCTCTTCTCTTCTCTCTTTTCCCCTCTCTCTCTTCTACTTTCTCCCACGGCCCCCCACCCCCCCAACCACCACCGGCCCCAGCCCCGCCCGCCAGCGACCCCCCTCTCTCTCTTCCCATCTCTCTCATCTCTTTTCTCTCTCTTCCCATTTCTCTCTCTTCTTCTCTCTCCCGCGGCCCCCCACCCCTGCCCCCCCCCAACCACAGGCCCCAACCCCGGCCACCCACCACCATGCCCAGCCACCCCAGCCGCCCCGACGAAAGGGGAAGAGAGAGAAAAGGGAAGAGAGAAAGAAGAGAAGAGAGATGAAAGGGAAGAAAGAGGGGGGGTTGCCGTTGGCCGGGGCTGGGTGGGAGGTGGCCCTGGCTGGGGCCGGGGGGGGGGGCCATGATAGAGAGGAGAAGAGATAGAGAGGGGAAGAGAGAGAAATGGGGGTCACCGGCAACGGGGGTGGGTGGGGGCGGTCGGTGGTGGGGGGGTCGAGGGTGGGTCGCCGGCATCCGTTGCTTGTGGCGGGAAGGTCGCAAGTGATGGAGAAGACTTTGGATGGGAATGGTAATATGAGGTAAGGTGTATGATAAGTATGTTACACCAACAATGTTTCAACTGTTCGATTAAATCTCAACGGTCTTAAAAAGGGCTTTTCCAGTAGAGACCCTCAACCACAGTTCTCCCCGTTTTAAAAACCCAATTTTTCACATGTCTCAAATTAATACCATCTTCAAAGCTCTTGATATCTTTTTTTTTTTTTTTTTCTCTTTTTTCTTGAAGGTCTGGAAAAAAGGTGTTTGATATTAACATTATCCTAAGAAATTATCAAAGAGAAAGAGCCCGTTTAACAAAGTTTTACTTTTACTTTCAGCCAATAGAATAAGAGAGGTAAAAGTAGTGATTTCTCAATAAATATTTGGAACCAAAGAGTTTATAAAGTCAAAATAAATTTCAAATTTTCTTTAATAAGTAATAAAAATATCAAAATGAAGTTTATAATATTTAATTGTTACAAGTTTTAAAGTCACTTAGAAAAGCTTTTACCAGAAGTCATATTTTTTGACTTTGATAGAAAATGCTTATGGAGATTGAAAGCTCTTCTAACAGATTATCTAAACAATTTCAAAAGCTATTTTTGGATCTAGGAAACTAAAAGTAACTTATAGAAAGTTGTACATAAACCCTAAATCCCATATGCTAACAGGAAAAATCCAAGGATTATTTACATAGATGTTTAAATTAAAGGTGTTGCTTTGAAATGTGTTCATTATTCCTTTTATTTACATATATGTCTGAAAGTGTAAATATAAAGATAATGTTACCCTTCTTAAAGAATTAAAAATTACCATATAAAGAATTAGGAAAAAAATGAAAGAAGAAAAAGCATGGAATTATGTTTACTACTAGAGATGATTTGTATGAATTGAAGACCGAAATATTAAAAAGAGGATTTTTTTTTTTTGATTTGTTGTGAAAATTATGTGAATATTCATAATGATTCAAAATGAGAATGTTTTTTTTTTTTTATTTAGATTTCACATTGATTAAAAAAAAAAGCTAAATAAAGAAAATGAATATCCAAAAAGAAAGTCTAATTAAACGTTTATCTTTTGCAAACGTACGGTTTACCATTAGTAATGTGAGTTTTTTTTTTTTTTTTTTGAGTGGTTTTATTTTGAAAACCATCTTTATAATTAAGAAATTTTGTATTTTAATTTAAAGAATATGTCTTTCTTATAATTAATCATTTTTTCTCATAAAGTTAGCTTTGATTTCATGTCAACTAGTTTATATAAATAATAGTTTTTTTTTTTTTGGTAAAGAATTCAATACCATTTCGTGTGTTACTCATCAATTTATTTGGTTGAGGAATTCAAAGTAATGATTTGATTTATAATGGAGTTCATATATAAGTAGTTTTTTTTTTTTTTCCGTAAAGAATTCATCTTTCTTGTAATGAATCAGGTTTAATCATAAAGATAGTTTTCATTTTCTTTCTTCTAGTTTATATATATAAATAATAGTTTTCTGTGGTAAATAATTCGATATCATTTTTTTATGATTCTTGAATTTATTTAGTTGAAGAACAACTGGTAACCATCAGATTGCAGTGAATTCATAAAGAATTCATTGAATTTTTCATAATCAATGCAAAATTCAAAAAAAAAAAAAAGGGGGGGAAAAACTAATTTGCATTATTAAAGGTGATTCTCATTTGTGAGGGGAAAAAATCATCTTTAAAGTTAAAAAAAATGAGAATCTATATAAATTAAATGAAATGAAATTAATTATGATAAAAAATAAAATAGGTACTATATATATATTTTATAAAAAACAGACATATAATTATTATTTAAAAATAGATATATTTCAAAATGAGACCTTAAAATAATTCTTTTATTCAATTATTTCGAAAGGACAGTTCAATCAAGATAAATGCTTTATCGTTATCATATGCATAATCAGACATAAGAATTGGTTTTTGTTATCGAAAAGAAATTTTGCTATAAATGCGACGGTAGAAAATTCAGACTGTTAAATATCAAAATACTTTTAACAGGTGTCGTACCAAATGCTGGCTGTAACCTCCATTTTTGGTGGTGGTACAGTATTGTCGATGATAATCTACCGTACTACTGACAGTAGCCTACTAGACTACCGCAAAAAAAAAAAAAAAAAGGTTTGAATGACAAAAATATCTCGCTGGAGAAATCGATGCTACACCTTAACTGGCTTGGAAGCACTAATGTAGATATCGATTTAGCTGCACCAAGAGTCTGGCGAACATTGCGCACAATCTAACATCATTGTGGCATTGCAAAGGTAGAGCAGGATATGATGCCACCATGTTGTGAAGTCCTCTCTTGTCGTGGCACCGGGAGCTCACTCTCGTAGCTGTGCTAGTAGGCACAATGTCAGGATGCCCCGCTAGACGTTTGAAGGCTATGTCGGTTGCGGCGCCAACAAGTTCCTCACGTAGGCAGCATCGGTCTCCAGCACCACAAAGGGTAAAGACATATAACCAGCCTAATTATTATTTGAAAAATCATGCCACTCAACCTCGCAACAAGTAAATTTAGGTCCATTCTAGTGGCATTTTTTGCAATTCCCCATCTAGATATAAAGCTTAATTTTCTTCTTGATAAGAACCTGGGAGCTCATTGGTAAGTCAGCAGAGGAGGGCCAAGAGTGCGATCAAATCTGATGGGATATGGTCCTAGCACACTAGCATGATGCTAGGAAATCGCGGTTGTGGTTTGAATGCACCAACAAATTGTGCAGACGGGGATCGCACACCTAGCTAGTAGGCAAATCCAGGCCAGCAAGAGTGCCGGATTTAGCACGCGCGTAGCCAGATCCAGGTAAGCGAAAGTGCCGGATTTAGCTTGGAGCGCATCAAGGTGCCTTATGTTTGCCGAATCATGCTTGAGATAACAGCAAAATGCAATCACCTGAGTGTCGCCGTCTTACCACTCGGTTACCGCAACTGCCGCAATCAGCAGAACTGACCGGCTGGCATTGGTCACATATAGCACCACAAACTACTACTTTTGTTTACAGTGTATATATATATATATATATATATATATGTCAGTAAGAAAAGATCGCACCACATCCATCAGAGCATCGAAATTACCAAAACCTGTAATTCTATTAATGTGTGTATGATTTACACATGGTCAAGCAGCTGGGTAACAGAAGCCACTTCAACCTCTCCTACACCTTTTTAGGGCAAATTAGCTAAAATGATAGTGATGGATCTTAATTGAAACATCAGCTTTCAGTTCCATCTCTTGGCATTTTTTGTCCCTTTCGATTTCGCTTTCGCTTGTTGAAACGCCATCCTTCTCTGTTTCTTCATCGCTTCCTTTTCAGCCTAAAGCCGCGGGAAAATGTGAAATGTCAATCCAGATTGCCATTATCTGTTTCAGATTTTAGGTTACAACCGATCCAAGAACTTACCTTAGACATCTTCGACTTGGCTTTGGCTTTAGGAGCTTTCTCCTCGAGCTCTGCCTCGCGTTCTAGCTCTCTTTCCCTTGCATCAAGATTCTTCTCCAGATAGTACTGCAGGTTAGAAAATCTCATGTCAGAAACGACTAATAAGGAAAAACAACAGGATTCCAACACCACAAGAAAAATATAGTCCAGACTCCGAAATACAGTAACACCAGGACCTGTATGGGCAATTTGGATAGTATCGCCCAAAAGTCGGGATTGAAAATAAGCACAAGAATAATGAGGTCATCTCATGAAAATTTTTCTGCGTTGAGAAAGGATTTTCTAGATCGTAACCACTTTACAAGCCACAAACAAATTTATGGTTTATTAATCAAGGTTTGCTAAATCCTCAAAACTCCCAAAGTTTCATCAATCTTCTGTTTCAGCTGATATCGTTTAGGAGGACATTGAATACGGATTTTTCAGGAATTTTTTGTGTTGTTCTTATACATAGAAAGAGCGAAAGAAATGGAGCTCCCGTGGGAGCAGAGAGAGAGAGAGAGAGACAGCACTTACATTGTAGTCACCTGCATAATCCTGTAAGTTGCAGTCTGCAACTTCCACTACTCTATTAACTATTTGCTTTATGAAGTATCGGTCATGGGAAACTGTGATAACCGTGCCCTTGTACTCGGTAATTGCCTCCTGATAGAAGAATAAGAGAACACGTTACAATAGTTCAGTGCTAGATTTTACTGAAAGTTCATTCTTGAATTAAAATAAAATGGAAAGAACGAAGAGAAACATACCTCCAGCATTTCTTTAGAAGGAATATCCAAGTGATTAGTTGGTTCGTCCAGAACTAGAAGTGTAGACGGCTTTACCATAAACTTGCAGAAAGCAAGACGTGCCTAACAGAACAGAAATTAAAGTTTATGGCCCACAGTTATGTTGCAAATGACCCTATCAAAATGATAAGGACATGTTTTTCCTAGGTTTATATGTGAAAACCATGAAGGTCTAGAAAACCACATAATTTTCAATAAAGCCCTAAAAACGTAGTTTATGGTACATAATAGAATGACAAAAGATTCATATAAGAACTATAAAAAAAATAAGAAAATGAAGATGATGATGAAAGGTGACACTAACGGGTACTGCCATTTCCTTTGTCTCTTTCTATAACCTTGGCTATCAATACACAAGAAGTACAGTACATGCCATGCACTCATAACTAAACCAACCTACTAATAAAAATAAATTGGGAAGACCGAGTGTTTGAAAGAGAGCATAAAATAGAGCTTATTCGAGCTTACTTTCTCTCCACCACTCAGAAGGGAAACCTTTCTGTCAAGCATATCAGCTTTGAAATTACAACGCCCAAGAAGACCTTTTATATCATCCAGTCTCCAGTCCTCTGCAGCTTCCTCTACTGTCTCCAGCACTGTCTTATCTAAATCAAGTGCTTCTGCCTGAAAGGTAATATTACTCAGTCAGCACTGGCAGTAGCTTAAACACACACACACACACACACACACACACAGAGCCCATCAAATTAATGAACAAATGAGAAACGCCATCAGATTAGCTCAACCAACAATAAAAATCTATTGCAAAAGTAATCAAACCTGATTTTGTTCAAAATAGTTTGGCAGGACGTTATGCTCCCCAAGCAGAACTTCACCTGCCGCTGGTTTCTCTAAACCCATGATTAGTTTCAGCAAGGTACTCTTGCCACATCCATTTGGGCCAATAAAGGCAATTTTCTCTCCCCTTTCAATTTGAAGATTTGCTTTGTTAAACAGGACCTGCCAAACAACAAACAGAATTAAGTACAATAAGAGATAACTATCGGGAAATTAAAATATACACTACAATTGGTTTCGTTGTTCAGCAGTGTCAATCAACCCACCTTATCCTCATAGGCAAATTGCAAATTCTTGATTGATACAACAGATCTGCCGCTTCTTCCACGCTCGGGGAATCTGATCTTCATTTGTTTCCTTTGAAATGGCTTTTCAATTAAATCCTCTTCCTGAAGTTTCTCCAGCTTCTGTTTTAATCCAATTTCCAAAACACAAAAAAGACATGAACATGCTAGGTATGGAATTAACCCATCCTGTAATAAATAAACATATCACCATTTCATAACACCATAGAATCCTTGTTTTTTTAAGCTAAACTCAATTTCAATATTTCTTGCCGTCATGTTTCATAGTAAAGGATCAGATCATGGATCTAAAAACTAATTCAAAGGATCTTAAAAATGAGAAACAACATCGAATCCAGAGAAGCTTCTTTCAGGCACCAAATTTGTCGATCATGATTTGGCAAAGATGATTGCAACTCTTTTTTGTTAGGAACGAGGATTTTTCTACCAATACTTGTGTGCCAATAACCATCAAAGTAAGTTTCTTGCTAGGGCTACCATTACTGCATCTTTTGCCCGTTGATGAAAAATATTAAAGCATTGTCAGAGCACTTTCTAGGAAAAGTATGCCTCTTTATGTTCTATTAAAAAGAAGAAGAAGAAGAAGACGAGAAAAAAGAAAGAAAAAGAGAGTCAAATTGATAGTTGCATAGCAGAAATAACTATAAAATTAGAAGAGAAAAGAATAATCAAGAGAAATATTATGTGGCCAGCAAAGCTATGCTTATCTTAATAAAGATTAGCTAACCACGTATTGTAAATTGCCTTAGCAACTACAGTCAGTTGATCCAAATTATTATCACAACCCTACTTCATAGTTACACGTAAATGCACCTTTTCAGCTGAGGAAGCACGGCCAGAATTTGCCCCAGCACCAAGCCTACTTATCAAGTCTTTTGTCTGTTCTATTTCCTTTTGCTGCTTCTCCCAAGCTGCATACTGAGCCTCAATCCACGCTGCTTTCGCAACGATGTACTTGGAATAATTTCCTTCATATGTTCTAGACACACCCAAATCCGTTTCCACTATTTTTGTACACAGCTGATCAAGGAAAGCTCTGTCATGGGATATGATAACCATTGGCACCTCTTGCTTTCCAAGATAACCTTCAAGCCACTCGATTGTGTCAAGATCAAGATGATTCGTGGGCTCATCCAGAAGTAGTAAATCTGGCTCCTGAAGAACAAGATCGATGACAAAAATAAAAAATACATAGAAATTAATAACCTTGACAAGACAGGGAAAAGATAATAACAGAGCCTCTATGTTATATCACTTAAGAACAATTTGGAAATCAACCACAACAGTCACAAGCACAATTCCACGTCTTCAAAAATGAAAAGAACTTCACCCCAAAATAAGGAGATACTGAATAGTCATAAAATAATTGAAACAACAACTTTTACTTTTCAGCAGAACGGTTTGCAAATTCTTTTCTTACGAAAAAGAAAAGAAAGTAATCAAAACATCAGCATCCCATTTTCTTGGCAATAATTTCTAGAAAAACACAAATCATAACTCGAACTTCTACTTTCACATGATCAGCACAGGTCATATTGATCATCAACATATTAAAAGAGTAATGTAACAAAATCTAGTTCCTTTATTTGGCGATTAAGTTTTCGATTTCCAATTGATAAATTTACCCGGTAGAAATACCCTTTTACCAACTACAGCATAACAAACTATCATCTCACTTCATAAAATCAGGTTTTTATTATACCTGAAGTAGAATTTTCCCAAGTGACATCCTCATCTGCCATCCACCGCTAAACGAGGCCACAAGCCTATCCGAATCCTCGGACGCAAACCCGAGCTCCGGCATCAGCTTGCTAACCTTGGCCTCTACTTCATCAAGATCAACAACCTGGGCCTTCCTCTGGAGTGAATCAAACTCGTCCAAGAGCCTCCCCATCAGCTCCAAATCATCCACGGCGCTCTCCAACGCCCTCTGAACCTTCTCCAGCTTCGCCGCCACCTCCATCTCCTCCTTAAACGCGCTCAAGAACTCCTCCCTCACCGTCCGGCTCATCGAAACCTCGAACTCCTGGCTCAAAAACGCAATCTTCATATTCGGCTTCGCCTTAATCACATTTCCGGAATCCGGTTCTTCCAAACCGGCTATAATCCTCATCTGCGTCGTCTTGCCCGCTCCGTTCACGCCGACAAGGCCGACTTTCTCGCCCTTCTTCACCTCCCAATTGATGTCCTTCAACACGGTCACGCCTTTATACGCTTTGCTCACATTCTCCAGCTTAATCCCGGAAGAGATTCCAGAAGCGCCGGTGTTCGACTGTCTGCTGTCGCGTCTGCGTTCGAACCCGTCCTCCGTCTCGTTCGAGAACAGCGATTCGATTTCCTCTTTGGTCATGGCCTCCGCAGCCGATTCTTCAACGGCCACCGCCGACGACCGAGCCATGATTGAAGAACTCTTCCTCCTCGAGGAAATTAAGGTTCTGGTCTTGATTGAGTTAGCGTTTTTACCTCTAGTGGATTGAATGGTCGGAATTGAGCGGGGAAGAGAGGAGAGAGCAGTCTTTCGAGCGTCGAGGAGGGCAGTGCCGGTGAAGAAGCTCGAGCGGAGCTCGAGGCGGTGGAGCTTCGTTAAGTCCATGTTTGGAGAGTGAGAAAGAGTGGGAAATTCGCGAGAAAATGAATGGGAAATGTTTTACTCTCTGTCTCTCTCTCTCTCTCTCTCTAGGAGCAACAGGGAAACTCTCAGCCCATGATCTTTTATTTCAGTTTCCAGATATTGAAGAACTTTACGTCATTTAAAAATCCATGAAAATTAAAATCAAAATTGCAAAAAAAAAAATTAAAATTAAAATAAATAAAAGGGAAAATAATAATAATAATAACAATAAAGGTCGGGGGTGAAATGAAAATGAAAGAAAACAAGTGGTGGTGGATTATTTTGGCTTTTTATTTTGTTGTTCTCGTATTTTTCTCTCTCTCTTTTTTTTTTTTTTTTCTTTTTCATCTTTTCTCAAGGCAAGTTGGTCTTGAGTCTTGACAAAATTAATATACGTTCTAGAAAGAGAATATTGTTTGTAAAAATGCTTGTTAGGAGTATAATGAGAACCCTCTCAATTTTTTTTTTTTTTATAAAAAAGAATATAAAGAGAAAAAAAATGATTTTGCCAAGCTTTCCAAGAGTATTTTTTATAAATAGTCCATGAAAATGTAATCAAAATTATATTAACTTGTTCAAATTAAATATAAATTTAGGCCTCTTCAGACCAATAGCATAGTTTCAAAGATATAACTTTCTTTGACATTACACGTAATACATGTGTAATTAAACAAATATATAACTTAATTAAAATTGTTTTTTTGAGGTAATAGTTTTACAAATACATATATTAACTTGAAATATTACATATTAATTAAATAATGTTATTCTTTATTACAACATGAGACATATGATTCTCGATATTTCTTTTTTCATCGGTTAAATTAATCTTGATCAAATCCATTAATATTAGTATGACACATTATTATTTTTAATGTTATCTTATTAGATCAATGCCCTATAAATTTAGGGATCAAAAACCTTGTACATGCATTTATTTTTAAGTGAACAAAGGCTCTTCATAAAAAGAGGTATCAACATCGCTTTTTATTTTTATTGTTTTCCTTTAATAAAACTGTAGATTTATTTTTTTGAAAATTAATTTTGTGGTGGAGGAAAATAGAGATAATGAAAGCTAGGATAACACGTTCCCGTGGCTGTGGTGCAGATTCTGGCAGAATTTGAAGAAATTGATACCCTCCGTTATTTTATGACACGTGTAAGCAAGCATGAGAGCGTGAGCAAACCACGTTTTTATTAGGCGATAGGGAAAAGATTTTCTTGTCTTCTTTTGCGATTATTTTCTCTCCTTGATATTCATTTCTAAAAATTAAAAGGATTCAAGGTTTTTTTTTTTTTTAATTTCCTTGAGAATTTCTTTATTAGTTTATTTATTAGACCGTTTTAGTCTTCAACGGCCACAAGAGAGAATTTCACGTCTCCTATTTCATGAGAAATAGATTTCATCATCCATCAAGAACATTTCAAACCGTTTAGATCACCGTGTGAATATTGTTTTTGAACTATTTAAAAAAAAAATTTCATTGTTTTATCTCAAAAAAAAATTTTAATTTATTTTTCAAACATATAATCCAAATAGTTTGAAACAACACACTCAAGACAATTCGAATTATCCACACTCCAAACAAAAACCTCACCTTTTCTCCCAATCACACAGGACAATAGTAAACTGTAGTTGAAAAATATGCCATAACAACATGATTATGTTTTTAAACCGTCACGTGAGTTATTATTCACGAATAAATATTGAAGTTGATGTCTCTAACCCTTAAAAAAAAAAAGAGCAACTGATACAAACAAAACTTGTCAGCTGAATCTTCATCACAGATGTTTTATTCTGACCATTATAACAACAAAATTAATAAAACATCACAATAAATAAATTTTAAAAAAAATAGATAGAAAAGCAATGTACATCATGGAAGAATCCAACTACAAAAGAAGGGAAAGAACACAAGGAAGAGACATTAGAATAGAAACAATTTCTAAAGAGTTACAGAGAGATTTATCGGCCGAGTAATGGAATAGAAGGCCAACCTTACCCCTAATTCCAATCTAATCTAATGTTTACACAAATTCACGAAGCAATGTATCAAACAAAGTCCATAAATTCGATAAACTAAAACTTCGTTCGTAAGCGACAAAGAATATAGCTCAATTCTGTGAACAGCTAATAATGTATCAAAAGGAAAAATTTATCTACAACATCAAATGCAAATTTGCCATCAAATCCCACAACTCGAAAATGCGCAAGTTCTAGACCAACATAAGAGGCAAACGATTTAATTAAAAAAAAAAAAAAAGTGTTAGTGTTCTGTAACTATACAAGCAAAACACACAAGTTACTGTGAGTTTTTACTCTTGACAAAAATATTGAAAAATCTTCTGTTACATAATATCCCATGTACAAATAACTGTATTTCCAACTACAGTTCAATTTATCTTTAATCAAAGAAATGGAGTCATTGTGCCAAGGAAATAGTTTCCAGTAAATTTTCACAAAAAATTGGATATCCACTCAAACAATAATTAAATAGAAGATAAAGGAAAGAGAATCAGATAACAACCAAATGTAGGAATTGTTCCACTATGTCTTAACGGAATTATTAAAAGTTTTTTGAGCAAATACAGAAGTAACCAGAATAATAGCCACTCAGTCCGCACTAAAGAATTATCCCACAGAGCTAATTCCAGTAACTAAACTGAGGACACAACTAATTAGGTAAGACCGGGTCAGACGTTTAGCATGTGAAAATCCCAAATCTGCTGAACAGAGCTCGGCGATGCATAATAGCAACGCTGCAAATTTTAAATAGAACATTCAACGCGTAAAATTGTCAAAAGAATGCAAGTTAAATTCAAGGATCCATGATGCCTAACTGACTGAATTGGTCGGACAAGTAATTGAAACCAAAAACATATATAAATCCAAAAAATAAGAATTCCTAAACTTAAACAAATTATTATAGCAGTAAAATATATATATATATATATATATAATACAACATATTATACACTGAAAATTTCAAAAAGCATTTTTGTTCAAGCTCACCGACTCCTTGGGGTACACAAGTAAATGCTTAAAAGTCTGAAATGGTTTAGCTTTTAAACAAGAGAAAACTACGATATTTCAAAGCAGAAAAAGGATAGACGAGGAAAAACAAGATGATAAAAACAAATTTTATTAATTATTTGTAAGATTCTGCTCTTTGCAATAACCATCAGCTCCTTAAACTTCAGAAGAGTCAGCAGACCAGTACAAAAAGACTGATGCACCTATGTGGGATCTGCACATTGAATAAGAAAGCGTGAAAAAAGCAATTTGAAAAAGAAGCCTTTTTTTGGAACCAGTAATCCCTTAAAACATTTTAGTAAATGCCAAAATTCAACGTAAATGACGTTATAAGTTTAAACAAAAACAGTAGATTGTCCAAAGTAACGATATCTAAAACTCTAAAGAGAACCAGCCTTTAAAACTCGGTAAGGACCTAACCAGAGCAGAACAAAACCTCCATAGAACCAAAAACAACTTGAACAATTTGCAACAGGAGTTCAAAAAGAATGTACAATTCTCCTTCACAGAGAAAAAAAAAGTGTAAAGGTATGAACAATGATGGAATAGGCTTTGCAACATTTTTTTTTTTTTTGTAGGATAAAAAAAAAACTTTGCAACAAAATTTTTTTTTCTCGGATAAAAAAATTTTGCAACATTTTTTTTTTCGTGGTTAAAAAAATATTACTCGAGTACATTAGGCCAGTAAAATGTGACCGTGACGAAAACAAAGTAAATGGTGTACAAGCCACCAACACAGGCAGCAATGGCTTGCTCTACAAAACGAAACAGACCAGAAGAGAAATACAAGGTTTTTTCAAAATTCCAGAAAAAGGATTGTCAGAACAAGCCCCACTCCGCCTAAGTTCCCAAAAGGAACCAACTAGCTCTAACATTGAGATGTTTAATCGGGATTCTCTTGCAAAATTATATCCACAGCAAAACTACAAGAGCAAGAGTAGTGTACTTAAAAGACTCCCTACCAAAATGATCAACCCTATGTGCAGCCAAAAGTTAGATTATTTAAAATGAATATACATGGCCCAAAATATAAAAGCCCCGACCCCAATTTGGAATTTTGCCAAAAACATCCAAATGGCAACGTTTTGCAACATTTTAAACCATTAGAAATGTTTGCAGCCAAACGCTCATTTCAAATGTTTCCAAATGGAAATCTTTGAAACGTTTCCAAATGTTCTTCCCAAACGCACTTGAACCATACATCTGAATAATAAATAGAAGTCTTCGAAAAGTTCCATAGGGCTTAATCAATTAATAGAAGCTCACTTCCCACATTTAGTTTCCTGAAGTCACGACCTTAGCATACACAAAATTTGAGCACCAGCCCACTAAAATAAATTTCTGTCACAACTTGCAGCCAGATGCTTGCTACCAAAGAGTTAGCACTATTAAGGTCTCACTCAAGCATTGGTTTGTATTTTAAACATGTGTTTTCACTACTTTTCATAGAAAAGCAACAGTATTTAATAGATAATAAATAATTTTCTCATTCTTGATTATAGAATTCTACTAACCACCTGCGTGTTTGAATACAAAAGCTTATTTTCTGCTAAATTAATTCATCTTAACGATCAAGATTTGAATCGAACACCAACTACTTTAAACAAGCACAGATAAGTAAAGATCTTTTTTTTTTTTTTTTTTTTTAAATTGAGCCTGCATTAAGGTTGCGATGAGTCTATCATGCATTACGTATCTATATGTCAAGCCAAATTCACAAGGTGGTGCTTTCCAATCAGGGATGCATGCAAGATGTATATCCAAAGAACTCATATCTAAATTATCTAAACCTGTGTAGTTTATTAAGTTACCAGTTACACACATTTCGTAATCATTGTTTCGCTGTCAACCTATCGTGGGTTCAAATACCTGCAAGAGTACTAAACTCGCATATCAAGAGAAGTTTAAAGGT
This sequence comes from Ficus hispida, assembly GCA_025413025.1. Lineage (NCBI taxonomy): Eukaryota > Viridiplantae > Streptophyta > Magnoliopsida > Rosales > Moraceae > Ficus > Ficus hispida. Next base: position 2,409,670 of record CM046365.1, read on the forward strand.
ACAATATATTATACAATTTTTCAGAGAATAAGCATCATACTGAAAAATAAAGGACCGTTATTTTCTTGTTACCAAAAAATTTTTGGTGTGATGAAATGCAGCCATTTGACCTGATTTATGTTCTTTTCTAAAATCAAAATCCAAATATGTCGAGCCAAAATCACCAAGAATAAACTGTGAAGTTTATCTATCATACCTGGTCGAACCTAGTGTCCCATATATGTTGGAGCACCACCATACTGCCCAACACCACCCTGCCCTCTTCCCGTTCCGCCCTGCCCCATCTGCTGATTCGAATACCCGCCCTGCATTCCTCCTTGACTCCCGTACCCTCCTCCGATCACACCAGGGCTTACACCGGCCTGATTTCCATAACCCCCCTGATTTCCAGCCACCACACCCGCGGCAGACCCGAACGTCCCCAACAAGTTAGTCAGCCCCAAACCGGTACCCTGCGTGGCAAGCAACGCCGTAATTGCCTGCCCGAGGGCCGGGTTCAACGCCTGAGCCGCGGCAGCTCCTTGGTTAAACCCAATTCCAGGCCCTGAAGGCGCCACCAAGTTCCCCTGTCCCGCCCCACCAACGAACCCCGGATTCTCATTCCTCTGATTGTGGTGATGTTGCTGATTTTGGTGATGAGATTTCCCCGGCTTCGGACCGTCAATTGCCTTCTGGCAATGCAAAATGTGACCCTCGAAATTCTTGTGGGGCTCCGCCAGAGCCTTCCTCGCGCCGTCCACCGTCTTGTAAACGAACAAACAGAACCCTTTCGGCTTCCCGGTGAACTTATCGAGCCCCAACGGCCCTTCCTCAATCTCTCCATACTTCGAAAAGAATACAACAAGCTTCTGCGGATCAAGCTCCGCTCCCACATTGCTGACGTAAATCTTCCTCTGCGTGTACTCCGACACCGGCCCTTGCGGCTGCGGCTGCGGCTGCGGCGCTGACACCGAACTCGCGGCGGGGATTGGCCCAACGGAGGCCAGCTGGCAGGCCGTCACCCGATTGCCGATTCTCTTCTGAGGCTGTTTCAGGGCTTTTCGAGCGCCGGAGCGAGTCCTGAAGAGGATAAAGCCGTAGCCTTTGGACTTCCCCGAGACCTTGTCGCACACCGACTTGCAATCCTCGATCGGTCCGTACTCTTTGAAGACGCTCATCAATGTCTCTGCGTTAGTGTCCCATCCCAGGCCGTGGACGAAGATCTTGCGATGGGCCGGGTCCTCGTCGGCGACCTTCCTGATCCGATCCGCCACGTCGCGGTGCTTCTCCGCCGCCTCGCGGAGGAGATTCGCCAGCTGTTCCTTCCCGAATGGTTCCAGAAGCTTCTCGATCGGCTCTTCATCGTCGTCGTCGTCGTCGTCGGAGGCGGCGGAGGCGGTAGCCGTCCGATTAATGTGATTGGCGGTCTCCGGTTCTTCGTCTGAGTCTCCTTCTTCCTCTTCCTCTTCTTCCTCCTCTTCCACTTCTTCTTCGATTTCTTCGTACTCTTCGACTTCTTCGTATTCCTCGTCTTCTTCGACGACTTCCTCGACGACCTTTTGTTGTTGTTGTTGTTGTTGTTGTTGTTGTTGTTGCTGCTGCTGCTGCTGCTTCTTGGCAGGTTCGTTGGAGGACCGGGAATCGAGCTTTCGCTTCCTCGCCATTGACACGGAAGGGAGAGAGGTTTCGAGGTCGAGGGTTAGGGTTTCTTCAGCTGAAGACGGGAGACTCCGCATCCAAAGACTCCAGAACCCTTGGTCTTTTTTTTTTTTTTTTTTTTTTTGTAATTTATAAAAAAATATTCTTCATAGCAAAATAAGGATTAGGGTTTCTATCACTTTTAGAACTTAGAATAACAAAGTTATACACTTATAAAGTTGATATTTTAAATTATAATTAGAGTTGTAAAGAGTTAAACTAAATTGATTTTTCAAAAAAGATAAAAGATAAATGGAGTTGCTATCAACCATCACATTGCATTTGTTGAAAATAATGACAGGTTATTTTAATATGAATATGGATAACTTAAATGGATGAATCAAACACATATCAATTTCTACCATAGAAGTTCATTTCTAAATCTTAGAATTATTATTTTTAACAGTTTGATTAGAAATGACATCAGAAAATGACAAGATTGGAAAATGTTATTCGTCCACTCCCAACCCTCAAAACCATCCTCATCTCCACTCTCATCCACACCTAATGATGGATGTGTCAAAAGTGGGGAGTTCATACTAGGAGAGCATTCTTATACCTGTTTCATTTTTCATTAGGGAGCGTTTGGCACTTCAATTATAATTGAAGTTTTTAGTTTTTTTTATTGGAAATAAGTGACTGTTTAAAAATAAACTATAACAGTTAAATATTGTAAAAATTAAATGTGTTCGAAAAAATAATAATAATTAGATCTTGTTTGTTCGTCCCGTCTTTATAAGTTTTTTAATAGCAATATGAATAATCTCAGCAATGGAAAAAATGAAATACGATCTTTTTTTGTTTTCTAAACACATTTCAAACCTTTTCGCTATTTAAGTATCACAATTTATTTTCAAATTACATTTCAACCAAACACACATTTTCAAACATTCACTTATTTTCAAAAAAAAAAAAAGGAAAAAAAAATCCAAAACTCCAATTCTGTTGGAGTTCCAAACGCCCCCCCTAATCAGAAAGGGAATGAAATTGTTTTTCATTTCATCATATTATAGATAAATAAATAATATAAATGAACTTTACTTATCTTCCTAATCTTATTACATTTGTCATTTTATTTTTTTAACTATTTGATTAAGGTGCCCTTCGGATATGAACATAAAAAGGAAACATGACTAAAAAGACATTATAGTCAAATCCTGAAAAGTAAAGCCGTCTAGCCCCCCTTTTTACCCATGCGTAAGCAAATAAGATTCTTGATTGTGCTTTGCCGCCTAATTAGAATAGAAACAAGAAAAAATGCACGTTAATATGATTTAAAAGGTAAATACTAATTTTCCGTAGATTGTTAAAATAAATAACAAAATTTTAAAATATTTGTGATAAAATAATAAATTGATTAGATAAATACTAAATTTTGTAGATAATTTAATAATAAATTTACTATTTATCTAATAAATTTGTTGTTTACTATTATTTACTTTAAGTATTTTAAAAACTTGTTATTTATTTTAGGGAGGCTGCGGTAGAGACCCTCTGAGGGACTCTACCGGTAAAGCCTCTTTTTCGACCGTTAAGATTTAATCGAACGGTTCAAACGTTGATGGTGTACGATATTTATCATCTAACCTCACATAATCATTCACACCTAAAATCTTCTCCATCACCGGTGATCTTTTCACCGCCGATGACTGACGCCGCGGCTCATCCCCGACGCGGCGACCCAACTCCGGCCACCTCAGGTCCCCCCCGGACCCGGCCGTCGCCGCCGGCACCCCATTTTCTCTCTCTTCCCCTTACTCTTCTTCTCTTCTCTCTCTCTCTTCCCCTTTCTCTCTCTTCCCCTCCCTCCCGCCGCCCCCCCGGCCTCCCCCCACCCCCGGCCGCCACCCTCCCGACGACCCCCCTCTCTCTTCCCCTTTCTCTCTCCCCCCCCTCCCGCGGCCCCCCACCCCCCCCCGATGACCCCCCTCCCCCGCCCCCCCCCGGCGCCCCCATCCCCCTGCGATTTCGCGAATCGCGATTTCGCTATTCTCGCGAAATCGCAGGGGGATGGGGGCGCCGGAGAGGGTGGCGCGGGGGGAGGGGGGTTGTCGGGGTGGGGGGAGGCCCTGGGTGGGGGCCGGCGAGAGGGAGGGGAAGAGAGAGAAAGGGGAAGAGAGAGGGGGGTCGTCGGGGAGGATGGCGGCCGGGGAGGGTGACGGCCAGGGGTGGGGGGAGGCCGGGGGTGGGGGCCCGCGGAGGGAAGGGAAGAGAGAGAGAAGATAAGAGAGAGAAAGGGGAAGAGAGAGAAAATGGGGTGCCGACGGCGACGGCCGGCGTCCGGGGCTAGGGACCTGAGGTGACTGGAGTTGGGTCGCGGCGTCGGGATGAGCGCCGGCGTCAGTCGCCGGCGGCGAAAAGATTGCCGGCAACGGAGAAGATTTTAGGTGGGAATAATTATGTGAGATTAGGTGTATGATAAATATCGTACACCATCAACGTTTGAACCGTTCGATTAAATCTTAACGGTCGAAAAAGAGACTTTACCGGTAGAGCCCCTCAGAGGGTCTCTACCGCAGCCCTCCCCTTTATTTTAATCATTTAATAAAACTCTTGTGCCATTCTAACCGAAGTGGGAATAACAATATTCCCCGCAGAATCCACCCCTAAAACAGAGGGATGAGAGACAACATTTGGGATAGGGACAAAGATGGGAATAAAATCTTAAAACCCCAAAAGTTGACGAAACAGGAACGAGGAAAGTACTCCCCGTCCCACCTCCGCCCGATATGTATATGATCTATAAATTTATACATATATATCCAATATAATAAAAAATTATCTTTAAACATTATTAGTCTTTTATTTGGAAAAAAAAAAAAAAAAAAACACATAACACACAAACCCCCTCTACTCAATACTCAAAGAGGCTATTGCAATTTTTAAATGTATTAATCAAGCTTTTTTTTTTTTTTTAATAACTAAAAAGAGGACTAATATTCTTGTTCCACCCAAATATAGTTATCACACTGGGGTATAGGACGGGGTATGGGGAAAGCCCCCAACGGGGAATCCCTGTCCCCAACCCCGCTTCTATTTAGACGGGGACGGGGACGAGAATGGGGATGGTTTTGTGGTGCGCGAATGGGGACGGGAAAGCATTTTCCAATCCCATCCCGTTGCCATCCCTACCGAAGAACCTTACGGTTAATATTCAGTTCAATTTTGCCCCTAAATTAAGAATGTGCTAAGAAAATATTTTCAAGCTAAATGAAAGAAAACAAAATAAAATTAAAGTAGCTAAGAAGAGAACATAAAACAGACCAGAATGCTTTCAACTTACAACCTAAAAGGGAGAATGTACTACTAGAGAATCCAGCCATTGAACAAAATTACTCACAGACAAAAATCTCCACAGAACAATAAATAAATAAATAATGAGAAAATTTTCTTGCTCCTCCTTTACATATAAGAGAGCAATGCTGTCTGAAAGCTTGCAATACATAAATTTGCCCTCGACTTCAAGTATCGTCCACTTGCGAGTGAAAGACAAAGCTCGGGAATGTTGTGGTGATGTCTCTGTTCAGGGTTAAATTAAATGTATTATGATCAAAGCTCGAACATATTGATGAAATGTTTGGTAGAGATGAAACGTGGAAAGAAGGAAAACGTTGGACGGATTTTGCAGTCAAGATTGAAAATTGTTCATTTGGTTTGAGTGATTTTTGGAAGGAAAGGAAAATAAGAGAGAAAAAATCCCTTAGCGGACCCACACCTTTTATTCTCTAGAAGTGGAGAGAAAAATGGAGGTAAAACTTAGCCAAAAGTAAAACTAACAAAATTACTTCTTTCCCTCCATTTTTACTTGCAATACCAGACAACAAAGGGAAATTTCACTTTCTTTCCTCCCTGTGATACCGGACAACATAAAAGGAATTACAAAATCTTCACTCTCTACTACATTTATCTCCCTCCTGTATTCTTTCATTCTTACCAAACACAGTGTTAGGTATGGCTACCATGTTTCTAAAAACTATAATGATTAAAAGCACATTTGCGAATCATTCACATGTTTCGCTTGTCTATGAAAAGCATCAAAATGAATAAATAAGAGTGAGCAAAGAAAGTCTACGGAAGTTGAATCCTACTTTACATAAAATGGGTTCAAACGAAATTTGAAGCCCAAGCTAAACAAGTGTGAGCAGGAAGAGAAATAAAAATGTAGACCACATAATTGGAAAGGGAGCTCACTTGAGGTATTGAAGCGTCATGTTTTTCAAGAGAGACGGGTGTCGCAAAACGAGGCTTCTCCATTCTTCCTTGTCAATCCTCCCATCATGCTTGGTATCCGCTTCCTCAAAAGTCTAAGAACATACAAGCATAAATATATCAATCTTCTGCAAGTGATTTTAAACATTCTCCATACAACCAAAGGAAAAACAAATCCTTATAATATTGAGGAATTGAAGGATCACCTTGTCTATTATACTTTCAATGACATCGTCTGAAAGATTCATGCCAGATTCTGCAAGAGTAGCCACTACCATTTGCTTCACCTGCATATATTTTGAAAAAAGAAAATTCAAATTTTTAAGGCTCGAAAAATTAACAATCCAAATAAAACTACAAAAATATGGGGCTGAAACATCAACATTACCTCTTGCCTCTCAATAAAACCTTGCTGCTTGAGATCGTACAGCTGGAAAGAGACTGCAATAATGATATGTAAAATGAAGAAACTGTGAAACATATGAAAACACAAACTACAAAAAGTATGTGCCAAAAACTGTCACGCGTTGGCATGAAAAATCCTATTAAGTATTCATTTAAAACGCACTATACATTCAATCTTATCGTCAATTGGGGCATTTGGGTGGAAGACGGAGAGGGCTCGGGCGAACTCTTCAAAACCTAGTATTCCATTGTGCTTTACGTCAAACAAGTCGAATACCTGAAATTGAGAAGTGGCAAAAATTATGGCAGCTTAGGGCATCTCTAATGCAATGCCAAACTTCTATGCCAATGCTAAAATTTGGCATTTTGGGTAAGAAAACTATTTTTCAATGAAATGCTATTACTTAATGTCAAAATTGCCATATGTTAGACTTGGTGTAAAAAATTTTATTATTACAACTAAAACTTCCAAAGTTTAATAATTATGACAACCCTCAAATATGCCATTTGCATACTTTTTTGTGCCAAATATATTTTTTTACATTGGTATTTGCATTGGAGATGGTCTCATGTGATGCAACATAGATAGTTGAAACTGATAAAACATAGATATGATGCAACATATGTAGCAACACTTTTAACTGATAGGACATAGATAGTTGACTAGATACCACGATATGATGTAACATGGGTAACAACACGTTCGGAATTTAAAATGAAAGGGTAAAAAAAGATAAGAAAATGAACAGTACCCGATCAGCAAACAAGCTCTCTTTCTTGTTTGTCTTGAATAAAGCCAGTTGAAACTCCTCCTGGAACAAGTGTTAAGCAAACAAAGTTTATAATTAATCTATGTCCCACAAGAAATTTTCCAATTCCCAAACCGAGATGGGCAAATAAACGCATTGCCACGGATAAACAAACCTTGTTAATCAACCCGTCATCAATCACGGCACTGCTAATCTTCTTAAAAAGTTCGTAGAGAGCCTCGATTTCACTCACGCTGACTACATCCAACCACGCATACACAGATTTTCAACAGATCAGTTTTGTTTTATAGTCCTATCGAACACAAACTTTTAACCGAAGTAGCTAATTTAATCGCATCCAATTCGAACATTTCTAAATTGGAGAATTCCTTACGAAAAAACCCTACTGGTAGAACACAGTTCAATCTTTATTATCCAAACAAGTCTGATATGATCTGACGGTTAAAAACTATGTCTTACAGCGGATACAGAAAAAACAAAACTAACGAAATGTTGTTTGAATGAAAAGTCAGATCATTAAATTCAGTCGGTCAGAATCAACTTACAGACAGTCTCTCTGGCCAGCAATTCGGGATCATCTAAGCCTCTGGATTGACTATACAAGTCAAGATCGCAGCAGCGCAATAAGGAAAGAAAAACATTCTTAATCCCCTCCACGAACTGCAACATGATACTCTAATTTCTCCGAATCAGCAGACTCCATACCTGTCGGCCGCCATGAAATTAATCGAAAGGGGCATGAGAAATCGGGTCATTCTGTAGAATAAGTAAGCAGCGAAAACACAGAAACAACAAACCTGTAAACCATCTCCCAGTCCTGATCAAAGCTAGCTTCGGAGATTTCTAAACGTAAAATCTTGTGTGGTGGTGGTGGTGGTGGTGGTGGTGGTGTGTTAATCGAATCGACAACCGATGCAGCAGGGTTGAGCGAGAGAGACACGGTGGAAGATCGATCGAGAGAACCAAAATCAAATCCCTAGCTGCAGATTCACATGGAGAAGAGAGAAAATCTCCTCTTTTTTTTTTGTTCCATTCACGGTTACTCTTCTTTTTACGAATTTTGTTTTGTTTCTCAATTTGGGCTGTCAGACGAGTTCTCCCTGGCCCAATTTTATTTTAATTTTAGTTATTTTTTAAAGATTTTTTTAAGGATATATATATATATATATATATATATATTTTAAGGTTTAGAGATTAGAGATACGGCATAACGTTACAAATATAGCAAATGATCCCTACATAAATAAATAAATAAATAAATAAATATGGCAAAATATTAGCGAATCTTTTATCATTATGCAATGTGACTATCATAATTGAAAAAAATGTCATCATACAATGTGATAATCGTTTTTTCTACCCAAAAAAATGTGATAATCGTTTTATTAAGAAAAAGTGATAATCATTTTTTTAAGAAAAAGTGACAATATTATGATAATTAAAATATTTTAAAAAAAATTATAACAAATAACATATTTTATATGTACTTTTGAGGTTCATAATAAGTTTTTTAAAATGATGCTAAATTATAGTTTTTTTTATTTATAAATCTTTGAATTTTTTAATTTTTTTATAAAATCAAATATTTATGATTAATTTTAATAATAAATTTACATGTATCAGTATGGTAGGGAGATAAAGAGAGAGAGAAAGAGTTACAAACGAGGGGAGGGGGCTTTTGAATTAAACAGTAATAAATTTGATCATATTATTTATTATTATGTTTAAGATTTTAGGAAATACCTAAATTTCAGCCCGTGGATATGTCCGGCAAATCCATGTCGGCCGTTGGATCAGAAAAGGAAAGGTTGAGATTTCGGCAAGAAGTATAAGGGCATGGTAAAGAAATCTTACACCCTAGATTAGGGTAGGCTGCAAGAGGCAAAAAAAAAAAAGAAAATAGGGACCCAAAGAGAAGAAATAATGTAACAAAAGACTTGGAAGAAACATGTTTAACTTTTTTTTTTTTTTTTTTCTAGGGAGAGAAGCTAACTAGTCTGAGTCTCTCTCTCTAACCATGGATTATCTGCTCTAATTCGTATATGTCATTATCATCCTTCTCAGCTCCTTATTATCATCCTCCTCTTCATCCGTCGATCCTGCAACGCTTCCGTTCGAATCCTGTGACGTGCTTCTGCTGCTACCTTGGCAAGTGGCATGGCCAAAACTAGCAAAAACCTTTTCTTTTTTTTTTTTTTTTTCTTTTAGTTTAACAAAAACAAGAGAAGATCAAAACTTAAGATGAGAGATTAGAAAAGTGGGGGAGGTGTGTTGCAGTAAATGCAATGCTAGATTATGTAGAGATGTTTGCATAAAGAGGCAAAGTCGTCACAGTGGACCAAGTTTGCGTTTGGTTCTCTTAATTTTATAAAAATTAATTATAATTTTTGTTAATTTTTAAAAAAAGATAAAAATTAAGATAAAAAATATAATTTAATTAAAATCAAGTTGAAATGTCAAACGAAACTAATTATAATTTTTATTGATTAAAAAAGATAAAAAATAAAATAAAAAAGTATAATTTAATTAAAATCAAATTAAAATGTCAAACGAAACCACATAAACAGAAGAGCTCGAAGAGGCGAGGGTCAGTGGACGAGTTCTGTTTAAGCAGCATAGTCGCAAAAAAAAAGAAAAAAGAAGGCCGTTGAAAGAGACGATGATGGCCATGAAGAGGAAAGTTTTACACATGGAAGACATGCATAGGTTAGGAGTTTGCTGGTGTGTGAGCATACAAATTTTTTTTTGAATATCAATTGGGCTTGTTTTGGGTCTATAGTTTGATATTGGTTTTGAATATATGCATCTTAAATTTAAGCATGGTCTCTTTTCACTTGCTTATCAATTCTCTTTTTATTTTTCCCGCAGTCTAAAATTTGTCTTCTTTTCCTTGTTCTTTTAGTAGGAGTTGATGTTTCTTTTCAATCTTTCTCAAAACAAATAACAATGTGTACCAGATTATCAAAAGTTCTCAAAAAGTTTACATTCGTTGATCATCTGCATTGATTATTAGGTTAGTAGGCAAATTTTGAAGTTAATTATTTGCAACAAATCTTTTCCTCTTTTACATTAAGCAAAGTCTAGGGGATGTTTGGTGCATAAGTTGAGTTTGATTTGAGTTGAGATTTTTAAGTTTAAATAGTAATTTTTGTTGATTTTTTCAGAAAAGATAAAAAACTTTTTCAGAAAAAGACAAAAAACATGATGAAAAAAGTACAATTTAGTTTAAAACGAACCAATATGCCAAACAAACCCTAACCATGTGTTTGTCTTTAGACTTTTAGTTCGAAACACAACTCAGCCACATCGTTACCCAGTTATTTCTTGTAATTATTGTTGTCATTCATTTATCTTGTGAGTGTGTTTGATTATATTGTGTTATTAACACATTGTTGCTACTGTTCATTTTGCCATTTGTAACCATAAAATGAATTCTTGTTTTACTATGTAGTCTTTATTTATTTATTTTTGATGTACTCGTCGCTATATAATCAAGCCGTAATTATTTATTTTTATAAACTAATCCAACACTAAAGAGCACAACCTTATTCATTTATTTTATTTTTTTCATTTATCAATAAATCTCACGCTTCTAAAATGAACTAAAAAAACTAAGCTGATATAGGTTTATCACATACAAATTCATGAGAAAATTACAAAAATAACCCAAGCACGTGTCAAAACTAGTAAATCGCAAAATAACGAAAGCAGGTCTTAAATAGTTAATTTAATTCTTGGAGTCAGTTGTGATAAAGCTCATATTGCGTTTGTGGACAGTGAGTAATGTGTGTCGTTTATTCAAAAAAAAAAAAAAAGTGTCGGATGGGTGTCGTGCTGGGGGGAAAAAAGTTAACAACATTGAAGAGGTTTTTTTAATTTTTAATTTTTTTTGTCCCTATTTTCGTAAAAAGCAGATGTTCGTAATTTTGTTTTTTAGTAATTTTTTTGAAAAAAAAAAAATTTGTATGCTCACACACCAGCAAACTCCTAACCTATGCATGTCTTCCATGTGTAAAACTTTCCTCTTCATGGCCATCATCGTCTCTTTCAACGGCCTTCTTTTTTCTTTTTTTTTGCGACTATGCTGCTTAAACAGAACTCGTCCACTGACCCTCGCCTCTTCGAGCTCTTCTGTTTATGTGGTTTCGTTTGACATTTTAATTTGATTTTAATTAAATTATACTTTTTTATTTTATTTTTTATCTTTTTTAATCAATAAAAATTATAATTAGTTTCGTTTGACATTTCAACTTGATTTTAATTAAATTATATTTTTTATCTTAATTTTTATCTTTTTTTAAAAATTAACAAAAATTATAATTAATTTTTATAAAATTAAGAGAACCAAACGCAAACTTGGTCCACTGTGACGACTTTGCCTCTTTATGCAAACATCTCTACATAATCTAGCATTGCATTTACTGCAACACACCTCCCCCACTTTTCTAATCTCTCATCTTAAGTTTTGATCTTCTCTTGTTTTTGTTAAACTAAAAGAAAAAAAAAAAAAAAAAGAAAAGGTTTTTGCTAGTTTTGGCCATGCCACTTGCCAAGGTAGCAGCAGAAGCACGTCACAGGATTCGAACGGAAGCGTTGCAGGATCGACGGATGAAGAGGAGGATGATAATAAGGAGCTGAGAAGGATGATAATGACATATACGAATTAGAGCAGATAATCCATGGTTAGAGAGAGAGACTCAGACTAGTTAGCTTCTCTCCCTAGAAAAAAAAAAAAAAAAAAGTTAAACATGTTTCTTCCAAGTCTTTTGTTACATTATTTCTTCTCTTTGGGTCCCTATTTTCTTTTTTTTTTTTTTCTTTTTTTTTTTTTTGCCTCTTGCAGCCTACCCTAATCTAGGGTGTAAGATTTCTTTACCATGCCCTTATACTTCTTGCCGAAATCTCAACCTTTCCTTTTCTGATCCAACGGCCGACATGGATTTGCCGGACATATCCACGGGCTGAAATTTAGGTATTTCCTAAAATCTTAAACATAATAATAAATAATATGATCAAATTTATTACTGTTTAATTCAAAAGCCCCCCTCCCCTCGTTTGTAACTCTTTCTCTCTCTCTTTATCTCCCTACCATACTGATACATGTAAATTTATTATTAAAAATTAATCATAAATATTTGATTTTATAAAAAAAATTAAAAAAATTCAAAGATTTATAAATAAAAAAAACTATAATTTAGCATCATTTTAAAAAACTTATTATGAACCTCAAAAGTACATATAAAATATGTTATTTGTTATAATTTTTTTTAAATATTTTAATTATCATAATATTGTCACTTTTTCTTAAAAAAATGATTATCACTTTTTCTTAATAAAACGATTATCACATTTTTTTTGGGTAGAAAAAACGATTATCACATTGTATGATGACATTTTTTTCAATTATGATAGTCACATTGCATAATGATAAAAGATTCGCTAATATTTTGCCATATTTATTTATTTATTTATTTATTTATGTAGGGATCATTTGCTATATTTGTAACGTTATGCCGTATCTCTAATCTCTAAACCTTAAAATATATATATATATATATATCCTTAAAAAAATCTTTAAAAAATAACTAAAATTAAAATAAAATTGGGCCAGGGAGAACTCGTCTGACAGCCCAAATTGAGAAACAAAACAAAATTCGTAAAAAGAAGAGTAACCGTGAATGGAACAAAAAAAAAAAGAGGAGATTTTCTCTCTTCTCCATGTGAATCTGCAGCTAGGGATTTGATTTTGGTTCTCTCGATCGATCTTCCACCGTGTCTCTCTCGCTCAACCCTGCTGCATCGGTTGTCGATTCGATTAACACACCACCACCACCACCACCACCACCACACAAGATTTTACGTTTAGAAATCTCCGAAGCTAGCTTTGATCAGGACTGGGAGATGGTTTACAGGTTTGTTGTTTCTGTGTTTTCGCTGCTTACTTATTCTACAGAATGACCCGATTTCTCATGCCCCTTTCGATTAATTTCATGGCGGCCGACAGGTATGGAGTCTGCTGATTCGGAGAAATTAGAGTATCATGTTGCAGTTCGTGGAGGGGATTAAGAATGTTTTTCTTTCCTTATTGCGCTGCTGCGATCTTGACTTGTATAGTCAATCCAGAGGCTTAGATGATCCCGAATTGCTGGCCAGAGAGACTGTCTGTAAGTTGATTCTGACCGACTGAATTTAATGATCTGACTTTTCATTCAAACAACATTTCGTTAGTTTTGTTTTTTCTGTATCCGCTGTAAGACATAGTTTTTAACCGTCAGATCATATCAGACTTGTTTGGATAATAAAGATTGAACTGTGTTCTACCAGTAGGGTTTTTTCGTAAGGAATTCTCCAATTTAGAAATGTTCGAATTGGATGCGATTAAATTAGCTACTTCGGTTAAAAGTTTGTGTTCGATAGGACTATAAAACAAAACTGATCTGTTGAAAATCTGTGTATGCGTGGTTGGATGTAGTCAGCGTGAGTGAAATCGAGGCTCTCTACGAACTTTTTAAGAAGATTAGCAGTGCCGTGATTGATGACGGGTTGATTAACAAGGTTTGTTTATCCGTGGCAATGCGTTTATTTGCCCATCTCGGTTTGGGAATTGGAAAATTTCTTGTGGGACATAGATTAATTATAAACTTTGTTTGCTTAACACTTGTTCCAGGAGGAGTTTCAACTGGCTTTATTCAAGACAAACAAGAAAGAGAGCTTGTTCGCTGATCGGGTACTTTTCATTTTCTTATCTTTTTTTACCCTTTCATTTTAAATTCCGAACGTGTTGTTACCCATGTTACATCATATCGTGGTATCTAGTCAACTATCTATGTCCTATCAGTTAAAAGTGTTGCTACATATGTTGCATCATATCTATGTTTTATCAGTTTCAACCATCTATGTTGCATCACATGAGACCATCTCCAATGCAAATACCAATGTAAAAAAATATATTTTATTTTATTTTACTTCTTAAATGAAAGGGGTAAAAAAATGCGAAATAAACACACCATTTGCTGTCGAACCAGTTCTCTCCGAACTTCTCTCTCTCCCTTTTTTTTTTTTTTTTAATATAGAGATATCCAAAATCATATAAATATAAAAAAATATTAGAAACATTAACTTCAATATCAAAATTTAAGTACTAACTTATGTAATATATGAGTTATATTTTTTAATTAATAGGTGTTTAAAGAATTATCACATTAATTAATTACATTTATTAATAAAATAATGACAACTCACCATTACGTGAGTTAGTACTTAAAAATTAGGATTAAAATTAGGTGTTCTAAGCATTTTTTTTATACCTACAATAAAATATTAGCAAAGATTTATGCAGCAGTAAATAACATTTTTATGAAATAAAAAACTGAATTGTTAATAATAGCTAATTTGTTAGGTACATAATAAAATTATTGTCAATAAATAAATTATTTATCTCTACTTTTT